>MU279054.1:0-304409 GCA_022385715.1 Xylaria cubensis | reverse complement strand
TATAAATTAATATTTTATATAAATAAAATATTAAATTTTATTATTTATATTATTTATATTTTAATATTTTTAATATTATAATATAAATTTATAAATAAAATAAATTAAATATTTAATTTATATAAATAATATATATATATATATTATATTTTTTTAATTTAATAATTTTATTATTAATTTATTATTATTTTATTTAATATTAATATTATTTTTATTATTATTATTTATTTTATTTTATTATATATTTTATTTTATTTTATTTTATTATTTTAAAATATTTTTTAAAAAAAAAAAAAAAATTTCTTTAAAAACTTTTTATATGTTACCTAGGTCTTTTTACTTTTATTATTATATAAATATAAAAATATTATCATTATTATGCATTATTTCATATTTATTTATTTACGGGTATTTGCTTTAACCATTTTTTATCCATAATTCTTAAACTTTAATTTTTAATGACATTTTTATAGTTATATTAAGCGGCGCTTTTTTAATAGCGAGTTGTTTTTTTTACGAACTGCTTTTTCTTTTTGTATCTGTTACGATTAGTGTCTTTTATAAAGGCAAAGCTCCTATTTAGGGTCTTATTTATATATTAATAGTAGGATAAAGAACTAGAAATATTGTGTATATGCGCGCGCAATATTATTTATGGGTGTATGCGCTGGTTATATGATCTATTATATGATTTAGTAGGCCTTAGCCTACTGGATCTTTAATGGGTTAGTAGTGCTAGATCTAGCCAGCCGTAATTACCCCCTCTTTAAAAAAAATCTCGTCCGGTCCAAGATTTAAACCTACGTCTTTTTTTAGGAAGCTATTAACTAATAAGAGGAAAGATTACTTCGGGGTTTACTTTTTAGCTATTATACTACGGGCTTTTAATCCGTGGGAGCGCTTTAAAGTGTTTTTATAACTTATTAACGGCTTTTTTTTTAATACTAGTTTTGTTAGTTTAGTTTCCTGTTTTTTTTTTTTTTGAGCGATATAATATACGCCTTTTTTTTTTTTTTTAAAAAGTATTATTATTTAAATGATCTTTTTTAAACTTATCTTTTTTTGCAGCATTTAACTATTTTTTTATTTTTTTCGGCGGTTTTAATAAATCGGGGTTGTTTTTATAAAAAGCTAGCAATATTTTTAATAAGTTTTTAAAGTTGTTTATAAAGTACTATTTATTATTAAATTCTTACTTTTTTTAGTTTATTTAGTATTACAACTTTTTATAATAAAGCTGCGATATTTATATTCGTTTTATTTTTTATTTAAGTTTATTGCTTTCAGGTTTAATTACTTTTTTTTTAGGCTATTTTTTTGCTTGTTTTAGTAGTAAATTATCCAAGTATTTTTATAACTAATCGGTATAATATAAATTAGTTGCTTTTTAGCTTGAAAGCATTTTTAATTAGAATGTTATAGGGCTTGTTTTTTTTATAATTTCGAAATACTGCTATGTTAAAAAGTAGTTTAATTTATTAAACAAATAATTAGTTAACTATAATTGGCGCTTTTTTATAATAAACATTTTGTTGCTTATTTTAAAATTAGGTTTTTTTTAGTGTTAGTTTTTTTTTTAAATTGATTTGTTTTATGTTTGCTTTAATATTTAATAAGCAGTTTTTATATATTTGTTAATTGTTTTAGTTATTTTTTGGGCTTTTTTATAAAAAAAACGCTTTTTTATTAATAAGTTTATTAAACCTATTGTTTAATTTAGTTAGTTATAATAATTTAGCATTAAAAAGCCAAACAAGACTTCGTAAGGTTATAGGCTTATTAATTTATATAATAAGGAAGCAGCAGCATAATTTATTATAAGCAATATTTCTGCTTAATTGTTTTAATAATAGTTATAAAAGAGCTATAACTTTTGGTTTAAATATTTGATTACAATTTTGGTTTGTTTTATAAATTTATAATAATTAGCAAAGGACAATTTTTATTTAATTCTAAAAATTTTAGCTAATTTGTCCGTAAACGTAAATATAAATTGCAGTTTTTTATTAGAGCTAATTTTTTTAAATAAGCTAAATATACAAAATAATCTTTTATAATATAATTAGGTAACGTTTTTAGCTATTATTATTTTGTTATAAAGTATTAATTATAATAGCTTATTTAAACGGTTTATTATTACAAATATTAAATTACTTTTTTTTTTATTAGTTAATATTTTTTTAAAATTTATTATTAAATATTTAAAAAGTTACAATAAAATAAGTATAAGCTATAGCAAGCTAAAGGTTTTATTATAAAAAACTTTAACGGGTTAACATTTTAAATAGTTGTTTATATAGCGTATTATATTTATTATAAAACTTGGCTACTAGTACTAAAATGTTATTAGTTTTTTTGTTTTATTTTTTTTAGAATGTATTATTATTATACGCCCGTATGCTTTTTTTAATATTTAGGTTAATAAATCATTAGTTTTTAAAACTATTAGTTAATTTTTATAAGTTATTAATCCTTTATTTAAAGCTTAATTTTTACTTTATTTTTTTTAAGCTTTTATTTTATAAATCTTTAATTTTAGTAATTATTAATTTTGTTATAAAAACTTATTTACTAATAATGTTTTAGTTAATAAAAAACTAATATATATTACTTTGTTATTTAATATATAAATTATAATATTTTAATTAAAAAAAGATCTTGCTTTATTTATTAATCAGAATATAGTTAAATATTTTTAAGTTTTAATTTTATTTTTTTAAGTTTTAAGATTTTCTTGCTTTTTAAATATTATATTTATTACTACGTTTTTAAATCCTAGGCAGTATATAATAAAAAAGTTATACTATACTATTAATTTTAATTATTTAGCTTATTAAAGATTTAATTTTTATTTTGTGCTAAAGTATTTTAGCGCTTTATAATCTATAATAATTATAAAAAGCGTTTTTTTTTATAGTTTAACTAATTTTAGTCTTTAGCATTTTAATGTTTTTATTATAGCTAATAATTTTTTGTTATAAATGCTATAGTTTAATTCTGCGTTATGTAACGTTTTTAAGAAAAATGCGACAGGATGTTACTGTTTATTATCCCTTTTTTGAAACAAACATCCAGCAGTAACCCTATTAAATGCGTTTATTTTAACTTTTGTTTTTTTTTTATAATTAAAATGTGCTAAAATAAGGGCATTAATTAGCTAATATTTTAGTTCATTAAAAACGTTTTAGCAGTTTTTATCCTAATTAAACGGTACGCTTTTTTTTATAAGTTTAAATAGTAGCTTAGCTATATAGCTATATTTATTAATAAACTTTTAGTAAAAGTTATAAAATTTTATAAAGGATTATACTTTTTTAACTATAGTAAGATATTTTTATCTTTTTATTATAATAACTTTGTTTAAATTAACCTTAATTTTGTTTTTTTTAACGATAAATTTAAGGTATTTCGTTTTAGTTATATAGAATTTATATTTTTTAATATTAGCTTAAAGTTTAGCTAAGTATAAGCGCTTTAAAACCTTTTTTATATAAACTTTATATTTTTTTAAATTATTAGAAAAAATTAAGATATTATTAATATAAGCATTACAAAAATCGTTTAAATATTTTCTTAAAATATTATTAATATATTGCTAAAACGTTGCCGGACTATTAAATAATCCAAACAATAACACTTTATATTTAAATAAACTATATCGTGTTTTAAATGTTATTAGGTTTTTATTATTAAGATATATACATATTTTATTAAAAGCTTATTATATATCGATTTTTATAAAAATCTTTAATTTTATAATTTGTGCTAAAGTTTTATTAATTAAAGGTATTAAGTATTGGTTTTTTTTTATTAACGTATTAATTTTACGATAATTAATATAAAATCGTAGGCTTTTATTAGCTTTAAGTATAAATAAAACAGGAGCAGCGAACAGCGCGCTTTTTAGTTATATAAAACCTTTTTTAAAGTTTTTAATAATATATTTTTTTATAGCTTTTAATTCTTTAAATAATATATAATATAATAAGTTATTAAAAAAGTCGTTTTTACTTTTTTTTAAAATAAACTTTATTTAATAGTTTATTAGTTGATTAAAGGGCAAAGTATTAAAATTAACTTTATTAAAAGTGCGTAATAATAAGCGGTATTTTTTAAGTATTATTTTTTAAGCTTTATGTTTTAGCTCTTTATTTTTTTTTTTAAAAAAAAGGTCTGTTTTTTATTTTTGTTTATTACAGATAATTATATTTATTTTATTAATACTAATTATATATATTTATGACTTTTATTAAACTATAATGTATAAAAATAGCATAATTTTAATGTTTGCGATATTAATAATTAAGCGGTGCTTGTATTAACTTGTAGTATTTTTCCGTATTTAGTACGGTTTTTGCATATTATGTTCTTATATTTTTTTTGGTGGGGGTATTAATACGTTATAGGAATAAGGATGAGCTTAAGGGTATTATAACGCTTTATTTATTAGTTATTAGTTTATTTTAGCTATTATTTTATTTTAGTAGTTGGACTAATAAATATATAAGTATACTTTACGTTTTTATAATAAGACGTAGGGCAAATTAGTTTAATAAATATGCTTTAATATAGTTGTTTTCTGTTTAAAGGTATTTGTTTTAGCGTACACTTTTTTTATTTTATTTTTATTAGTTGTTTTGTTTATAAGCTTTTTATTAAAAAGTTAAAGTAGCTATATTTGCTTATTATTATTTTTTATATTAAGGGGTTAATAATAATACAACGCTATAAGTTCTTTTTTGTTTTTTATATTAAGTAGCTTATAATATTACGTTGTTATTAAACCTTAGTTAGCAACCTGCTTTAAGTAGCGTTTAAATATTTTAAGTTAATTAATAATAACTTAATAATTAAGTAGTATTTTTAATAAGAAAATATAATTTCTTTAATAAAAATCCGGTAAGATATCGTAGGTTTTATAAAAAATTCTTCTTATAATAATGTTATACTTTATTTGCACTATAATTAAAAGTATATTTTTAAATATTCTTTTTTAAAGTTAAAAGTTTATAATAACCGCTTTATTAATATTTTATAATAATTTTAAATTATATTTTAATACTACTTTTTTATAAAAGCTATTTACAACTATAGTTTTTAATTAAATAATTATACATTTAATAACTTTAAAGTTTACAAATAAATATTTATTTGTTCTTATATTAATAAAGTAAGTAATAGTAAAAGTTTTTTTATTTAAAGCTATAGTACTAGCTATAAAAAAAGAGTTTTTTTTTAAATATAAAATTAAGAAATCTTTTATATTATTTTTAATTATATTTACTAATAGTTTTTTTAAAAGGGAGTTTATAATACTTAGGGTTAGTTTTTTTTTTTAGCTTTTTTAGCTATAGCTTTGGTTTTTTTATTACTAACTCAGGCGTATAAAGCAAATAAGCAAGCTTTTTTTTTAATTTTAAGCTATGCTTTTAATAAGCAGTTCTTATTTATATAGCTATATTTATAATAAATAAAATATAACCCTTTTTTTATTAAGCGCTTTATTTTATTTATTTTAAGTTTTAAGTATGTTTTTATATTTATTAAAGTATTAAGTTTTAAATTTAAGTTTAAGTTCGAGTTCGATTTATTGCCCGATTATTTTTTTAATAATAGCTTATTAGTTCTTATTTAACTATAAAAGGTGTTTTTTCTGTTTTTATTGCTTAAACTTTTTGTAAAGGTTTTTTTTTATTTGCTTTTAATATTAGCTTTTTTTAAGTTGTACATAATTTTTTTAGCATATAGCAATAAAGTTTTATAATTATAGTCTAAGTTTAAATATTTTATTATAATTTAGTTTTTAAATTAAATTAATAAACGCGTGTAAAACTTTTTTTTTTATAACGATTTAATTAACATTTTTTTATTAGCTAAGCAGGTAAAGTTATTTTTAAAGGCTTAAAAGTTTTTTAAAAACTTTAACTTTAAGCTAGCTTATTTAGCTTAGGCTTTTTTTTTTTTATTAAGGTTAAAATACTATTGCTTAAAATGTTTTATTAAATCGTTTAAAGTTTTAATTTACTTTAAGTAAACATTACTTAAATAAGGTTAAAAGTTTTTAGCAGCATTGCTACTTAAGTAAAACTTTATGTTAGTTATTTTAGCTTTATTATTTATGAACTAGTTATTATTAATTTTTAGTTAATTAGTTTATATACAATACTATATTTTAAAAAAAACTTTGTTTTAATTAAAGTTATTATAAAAAGTTATTATATTTATTTTAATAGATTTTTTATATCTGTTTTTACTTAAAATAAACGTAAACGTATAGCTTTAGCTTTTATTTTAAAAAACTAAATCAGTAACGAATTAATTAGCTTTAATTAGCTTTTTTTTTTTAAAATTTAAATCTATTTATAGGTCCTAAATCTAAGTTTTTAAAATTTTTTTTTATTTTAAATGTTTTTTATAAACTTTTTTTACTACATTTATAATATTGCTTATGTTTTAGTCTAAAACTATAGCTTAGTTATATAACTTTTAAGTTATTATGTCCTAAGCCTAAACTAATAAAGCATAAGTTTTTATTTTTTAATATAAAGCTATATAATCTATTCTATAGTATTTATTAAAGAACTTTTAGTTTATAATGCTATTAAAGTTAAAATATATCTTTTTTCTAAACTTAATAAATAGTTTAAAAAAAAATCTAAGCTTATTAGCTCGAACTTACTTTTAAGCTAAATAAAGTAGTTAATTTTAAATATATTAGCAGATTTTATTAATAATTGCTTAGAATTAGTTAAAGTAAAACCTTTTATAGTTATAAATCTTTTTGAATTAATTGTAGATAAATAGGGTAAGTTCTTTTTTAGCGTTGTTAAAAATGTTATCGCCGTCCTGCGTACGGCTAGCAGTCTATAAATAAACAGCGGCTGCAGAACCAACTAATAATCGGCGTTTAAAATTATTTAAAAGTAAGTCCACACGGAGAATAAAGTCCACTAAGTTATTCAAGTTAAAAATAACCTTTTTATAAGCGGTTTTTATAGCTTACTTATAAGTAGCCATAACAGCGGCTTTATTTTTTTACGCTATAGCTTAAGCTTAGTAACGCTAATATAAATCTAATATTAATAATATTAAGAATTTAAAATTAAGTAGAGCGATTTATAAAAAAGCTCTAATTAGGTCTAGGCGCAGTTTAATTGTAGCAGCACAAATTAAGTATTAAATAATTAATTAAGTATTTAAATCAATTATTAATTAATCTTATTATTATTACAATTAGTATTTTTTATAAAAGCAAAGCTTTTATTTAAGGTCCTATTTATATATTAATAATAAGATAAAAAACTAGAAATATTATATATATGCGCGCATAATATTATCTATAGGTGTACGCGCTGGTTATATAATTTATTATATAATCTAGTGGGCCTTGGCCCACTGGATCTCTAGTGGGCTAGTGGTGCCAGATCCAGCCAGCCGTGACTGTATCCAACTAATCCATATAGCCAGCTCCGCGTTTATAGCCTTTTTAAGGACCTTACGGGCAAATCCTATAAACTGAGCAGCAGCTAAAACCTTCTTGTTAATCTTCTTTTTCTTAGTCTTTGTACATATAAGTTAATATTTAAACGAACTTGATTAAATCTATATAGCTTATACTTTGTCGATAAGAGCATCTATGTTTATTTCTTAAGTAATAGCAGTTTATATAAGCGCTTTTTATTTTATTGTACGATCTTATAATGTATTCCTTGCATAGTCCTTTATAGTTTTTACTAATACACTGCTTGCATAGTTCGGCGGGTTTTTTATTTATAAATAAATAATATGCAAACGTTATTGCATAAGTTAAGTTGTTTAAATCTTAATAAGTCTTAAATGTTTTGCTATAAAATATAATCTTTTTAATTTTAATAAGTTATATAATAATTTATATAAAGTTAGCATAATTATTATTTTATAACATTTAAGTTAAAAGTATATACTTTTTTTATATTTAAAATAATTTAAATATTATTAAATTTAAACATAATAAAAGTATTTAAAATATATGCCGTTAATTTAATAAAACTTTTAGCATAGTTATTTAAAGTTTTTAAAAGCTTTTTATCTTATAACAACATTTTTTTACCTTATATATATTTATTAAATTGTTTTTGCGCTATAATAAATTATTAAAATAATATATAATATATAGAATTTTTTAATATTAATTTAAAATTATTTATAGCTATAATAATATTTGCAAAATTAAACCTAGTTAATTAAAAAAAGTAATAATAAAATAAGCAGTATTTTATTTAATTTAAAACAACTTTTATATAATAAATATTTCTTAGTCCAGCTTATATATATATAATATTATAGTAGTTTTAAATAATAATAAATAAACTAAAAAAGCTTATAATAAATAGCGCAATTTATAACAAAAAATAAAAAGTTAATAATATATAAAGCTAAACATTAAAGCATAAAATTAATAAAAGTTATTTTAAATATAAAATTAATAAAACTTATAAAAAGCGTTAAACTATAAGCACGGTTTAATAAATAAGTATAAATAAATAAAACTAAGATTTATTATATATATTTAATCTTACGTTTACGTAATATTAACTATTTAATTTTAAACTATAAAAAAAAGATCTAATCGAAGTTAATTTTATATAATATTAGCTACATATATAATAGCGCAATAGTTTAAAGGATAAAATACCTTGTATATATATAATGGCGTAATTAAAAGAGTAAAAAGATTATTATAATCTATAAGCTAAGAATTTTTTTACTACTTATGGCGTGGGTGAACTGGTTTTGTGGGGCAAGCTAGGGTTTTGACACAGAAACAGCTCTGGGCAGCCGTACAGTCCCACCAAATGTCCTGCAGTAGCTAAGGGCAGGTACTGGTTAGGTAGTCTCACTGTATTCTGTACCAATCTATGGCAAGCGCCGGCAGCGGAAAGTAAAGGTCGCAGCTACACTCCCTCACCACTTACAGATACCTGCCTGCCTAGTCTATCTACCTGGAACATCCTCTTGCGTCGTGTCTTCAACTTTAAGGACCTTCACGACAAGACAGCGAAGACACAATTGGCGACTTGGGAAAGCAATGCGCCTTGACCTGTCTATCGGCCGCCGATGCGACTCCATGCTTCTTCACCCCGTACCTCCCTAGACTTGCTAGCCAGCCATGGCGCTCGAGCCGGGTCCTCGACGCTCCATGTCTCCCGACAGCTCTGGACGCAACACTCCCACGTCGCGACAATGGCGAAACCAACTGAATGCAGGTATGCATTGGCTGGCAATGGGCTGACTGCACTCCTTGTCCCTCGGCAGCTTCGATCATGGACTGACTGACAGACAAACCTGGTTTTCAGACGACGTTCCCCCCAAAGACAAGCACTACCGAAAATATGCTTCAGGTGTTGAGCGAGCCCTGGCGCTGTTCGATACGGCCTTGGAAGAATGGGCAGACTACATTTCGTTTTTGAGTCGACTCCTTAAAGTCGGTGCTCCATCCCTCTCCCCGCCTTGCGCATCTTCCGTCGAGTTGCTCACACGGCTGGTTTCATCTAGGCGCTGCAAGCTCGGCAAGCGAATATCACCGCTGTACCATCGAAAGCCCTAGTCGCAAAACGCCTTTCCCAGTGCCTTAATCCGTCGCTCCCCTCCGGCGTACACCAAAAGGCTATCGAAGTATACGATTACATCTTTTCCGTCATTGGTGAACATGGACTGTCCAAGGACCTCCCCTTGTATCTCTCGGGCCTGGCCCCGACTCTCTCGTTTGCTTCTTTGGCCGTCCGAACGCGATTCCTCGATTTGCTAGAGAAATATCTTCTGCGCGTAGAGCCTATAGCTCTGCGCCCTGCCATGAAATCTATAATTATGGCCCTTTTACCAGGATTAGAGGATGATACGAGCGAAGATTTTGATCGTACTTTGAGTTTAATAGAGAGTTTCAAGACTGTCATCCGGCGATCAAACAGCAGGTCCCTTACAGAAAAGCATTCGTCTGGTGATGATTTCTTCTGGCAATGTTTCTTTTTGGCTGCCATCACGAGTGGGAGTCGGCGACCAGGTGCACTGGCTTATCTATCTCGAAATTTGCCTCAGCTCGGCCACCCCCTGAATCTTGAAGTCTCGTCGGACGAAGGCGAAGCTACGGATTCTGGTGACCTTACGACTGCTCTTTCGGACATGGTTACTTCCCCAGAGCCTGGCTTGCTCCTGAGGTGCTTCGCAGCTGGTCTCGCGGATGAACAGCTCTTAATCCAACGGGGCTTTCTCGATCTTCTCGTCTCCAATCTACCTTTACACTCGAAAGTACTTCAAAAACGTGTGAAGTCGGACGATTTAGAACTACTCCTTCGTGCGGCTGCGGGGGTTGTTACGAGGCGTGAAATGAGTTTGAACCGGAGACTTTGGGCTTGGTTTCTAGGACCTGAACGACGTCAACAAGACCAAGAGAACGGCCCAGAGTCGCCCACATCTCCATCAGAGAACCACCACGCCTACCTGGTTTCGAAAACAAGCTATTTTGAGGAATACGGTCTCCAGTCGTTAATCAATGCATTATTGTCCATGATCAAGCGTTCGCCCGATAGCGATGCCACAGAAAAAGCTAAGCCGTATCGGATCTGCCTGTCTCTCATGGACAGGTGGGAGATTGGCGGTTTAGTCGTGCCAGAAATATTCCTCCCAGTGATCATGAACGTGAGAGATTTCAAATCGAAAGCTAAGGACAAGGCCGCCTTCAACGAAGTCCTTCGTAGCGCCAGCGTCTTTTTCGATGGTGTCGAGAGTGGACTCATTTATGGTGAGCTTGTAGGGCTCATGGCTCAAGCACTGGGTCCCGGAAGCATTGTGGCATCGGAACGTGTTGAGAAGTTGACGCTAGTACAATTCATCATGACCCATTTTAACATACGAGAAGAGGAAATGATAACTCTTCACGCCCCTCTTGCTGCGTTATCTGGTCTTGCCATGGTGGAAGATGTCAGCGAACGTACTGAAGCGTCACCGACGAATGACAACACATCGGTTGTAGCTCAGGCGCTCGACATTGTTCTGAGTATGATCGACCTTGTTCCAGAGCGCACATTTACAGCCAAGTCGCATCAGAACTCAGACACGTCAAGAAATACCGCAATTTTAGCGTCTATGTCGAATAGTGATTTGCTCAAGAAGATCAGGCACTTCTACGTCTCTGAACAAGGAAATTTGGAAGCTGGGTCTATTCCATTTTCCGCCCCTGAAATGGGGGACCTTCTGATACAAAAAGCTTGCAGCCTGGTCTGCAATTGCTTCACATCCGCAGACCATGTAATTGATGTTTCAACCCGAAGCCGTCTACTGGCCCATTTGTTATCGAAGACAGCTCCCAAAGATATTCTTGACACAGAGAGACTGCTCTCTTCGATGCATACTCAACTTGCAAATCCCACGATACCCTTTATCTCTTTTAAATCTGTTCTGTCACTCGCCACACAGCTTTACTATAGTGATCTGATACAAACGGACTATCTGTCCGATTTGGTAGACCCTTTGGTGCGTCATGCATGGAGCTTCCTATCGCCAGCAGAGCCAAAATATCACGTTGAAGCTGTTAGATGTCTGTGGCAGTTACAAACTGCCCTCAATGTTTCAAATCGCGATATTGAAGCAGCCATAGCAAATATCATGCTCGAAAGTGATGTCACAGGAACGTTTGCGGTTCGCTCAGCTGACCCAGGCCGGACTTTCAGTCTTTTGTGGTCTCATACTTTACAAGACAACGCTTCGTACTCTGATCGAAGGGCTCCTAAAACGCCCCTGGGAGAGCCTAAGCATCCTCACCGGCTATCCGGAATGGACTACTACGAAGTCATGCTAACAAGACCGCTTTTTCTTATGCTGGATGCCCTACTAGATGAGAGAACCCAATTGTTCATGGTAGTAAAGCATTGGCTTAACCACATGGTTAGCATCGAAAAGTATGTAAGAATTCTGACTTTCAGTATATATGCTAATCCTCCGGCCCAGGCTCTTTTCAGTTTTTGTAACAAAAATATCTGAACTTCGCTTTCTTCGTACTCTGTCGAAGACTGTGGGCTCCACCACGTCAAATGCATCAGCTGGCTTCTCAAGTGAAGATGAGCTTGATCTCGGTCTATATTACATTCGTACCCTATCTAGTGTCCTTAGGTGGGCTCCGGACGCATTATGGGGTGTGTTAGCCACCAAGATCATCGAGGGGTCTGGACAGAATCTGTCGGAACTCAGTAAGTTCGTTGTTGAAATGACAACGTCAAACTTGACTAACCCCTCAAAAGCCGGAATTGAAGGGGACATCTCGCTTCAAGAATTTTTTGTCCATATTTGTCTGCGTTGCATAGCCGGGAATAAATTTCCTGAAGATAGTGCACTGCAGCTCCGTATAGCCCAACTTCATCGCGGTGCACTCACACTACTACACCAGATTCTTTCGAATCCATATGCTAGTGGATTGTCCTCCCTCAAACTAGAAACAACATTAATCGATCGACTTAGTCAGTCACTGGAGATTCTTGATTCATACATCCAAGTCCTTCTACTAGATGTAGTGTTCGCCTCGCTTAGGCTCCGCGACACCTCACCGGCAGAAACACCGAGCTCACCAACTGGGGAGAAGCGCGCGTTAAATTATCCCTCGGGTAGTCTGCCACGGTCCTCAGCATCCGTGGAACAGCTCGCAGAGCCTTCAGCACCGCCCCCGTCACTTCTCAAATGTATACAGTTGGGACTCAGTTCGCCGAATAGCCGCCCTGTCTTGGATAGCTGGGTGGGATTCTTAATAGAAAGCCTTCCACTCTATTCGAATACTATCTTCCAGGTACTGATTCCCCTGGTTGAGACTCTGTGTGGCCAGATCGGCTACACGCTCGATGACCTCCAAAATATGTTTAACCAGAGTGGAAGTCCCTCGGCCAGCAGAAGTGCCCCCGAATCTACGCTTATATCCTTTTTAAATGCTCTTGAGCAGGTCCTCGCTAAGGCTCATGACCAGCTGCTCGTAGAAGAGTCTCGAGCCCAGGTCGTAAAGAACCCCGACCATCCCCAAGGCTTCTTCGGAAATATGGTTTCCGGAGTTTTCAATTCGGACGCGCCGCATTCTCGCAGTGCAACTGCAAATGACAGACTTACTGTGCTACTTGCATTTCAAGATGCTGTGCGAATGTGCTTCAAGATCTGGTCCTGGGGCCAAGGTCGCGATGCTGGCCGTCTCGACCCTGATTCAACTTCTTCGTTTAAATATACATCTCTTCGAATGCGCAACCGCGCTAGACGCTTGCTCGAACATGTCTTCACCGCCGAGGCACTGGAATGCCTTGAGACAGTAATCGATATATGGCGCACGGCATTAGAAAGCCCTGGTGTTGCTAAGCAGTCCGAAGAAGTGTTTAATCTGCTCCCTGCATTAGATGGTTCTCGTCCGCGGCATACGATCCCGGCTATCTTCAATGCGATTTATAGCCGCACCAACCCCGGCGCCTTAGATCCCTCTAGAAAATCAACGATGACCGTCTCATTGCAAGACACAGACTTGGTCATCTTCTTAGTCGATTACGCACGGTCGCTTGAGGACGATGCAATGGACGAGATTTGGCAAGATTGCATGGTTTTCTTAAAGGATCTCCTTGGCAATCCGTTCCCACATAGGCAAACATTACCAAGCCTGCTTGAATTTGCTGCAATCTTGGGCGAGAAAGTGGATAACACGAACTTTGGAGAACAGCGTAAGATGCGACGGGAGCTTGGAGTGAGTTATTCTCCTTTCCTTGGACACTTGAAAGTTCGCTAACAACTACTAGGATCTCTTTCTTAGGCTCTTGACAGCTCTTTTCACAACGAGACCTACGTCATTTACTGACACTCTGTCAAATTCTCACTCAGATGCAGATATTAGGGGTAGAACTCCCTCTGAAAGAGCAGATGATGTTGTGGGTATACTGTCTAGAATCATCCCAAACCTGCCCAAGATTCTAGTCGAGTCAGATCGCGTCCTGACCGCGGCGCAAGCTATTTCTACAAATCTGATTGGACCGTCCATTCGCTCAAAAGCCTTCCCAGACACTATCACAAAAACAACATTAACCTTACTCCAAGAACTTACAAGACTACCGAGTAACCAAAAGACCTGGAAGAAAGATGTAGGCGACGCGTTTAATGATCCAAGATTCTTTATCTCGTCCGCTACTCTAGTGCAGAGTGACTGGCTACCGCTTCTGAAACTATGGACTGTTACCGACAAAGATCGTATGGCGGACATTTTGGGTCGTATCTCATCTCCTACGACTGCCGGCATTGTCTTTGGAGTGGGTGCAACTTCTGCAAGACTTGAAGCCGACCGTAAAACCCAACTGAACCTTCGACGCATTGCAACTTTGATCTTGGCGTGCGAAATGGACACATTCGTGACGGATCTACAGGCTATTTTAGAGCGTCTTGTCGAGCTTCTAGCAGCGACTGCGACGTCCTCGCCATCATCAACCACTCGAGCGGATATCTATATGGTACTTCGCGCCTTAGTGCTTCGCACATCCACCGTCCATCTCGCACCCCTGTGGCCAATTGTGAATTCAGAACTTCATATGGCTATTTCATCTGCTGTGGCACCTGATAATAGCCCTTCTTCAGACACGTACAGCAATATCTCTGTTCTTCATGCGTGCAAGCTGCTAGACATCTTGATCACTACAGCGCCGGACGACTTTCAGTTACACGAATGGTTATTCATCACCGACACCAT
Organism: Xylaria cubensis; assembly: GCA_022385715.1. NCBI lineage: Eukaryota > Fungi > Ascomycota > Sordariomycetes > Xylariales > Xylariaceae > Xylaria > Xylaria cubensis. Next base: position 289,681 of record MU279054.1, on the reverse strand, counting down.
CGACGCCATCTATCGCTCGGCTACCTACCAGCCGATTGCATTGGTTGACGAACTATCAGAGGAGCTGGGTAACGCGGCCGTCACCTCGGGGTTACATACCGAGTCCGCCGCGATTATTGCTTCGGGTGGGCCGGGACAGCGGCGTCCTCTCTTGGGACCTGGGGGCATTAATGACGAACTCACGGTCGACAGGAGAGACGAACTCATTGTTAAGATTTTGCGGCCCTTCTTTGGCCAGCTTAGCATTTACGCTTACGAGTCCACGTATGCTATGGGCGCGCTGGACGTCGAGAGCTGTGTGCTGAGCCTTCTCAAGGACTTGTTTGATGATAGAAGTATCGTTAAGGCGCTATAAGCTTTGAGCGATGGTTCATTACGCACGTGTAACATTAGTTGGAGGAGTTTAGTAGCGTATCGAAGAGACGTATAGCCTCATTTTTATCGGTATATATAACTGTAGAGCGGAATATGTCGTATACCCTTTTCTTCGCTCGTTTATATAAATGCCTTATTGTATTCGTATAATTCGCTCCCCAAGATCTCAAACATGCTACTCTTCGGGGATATTAGATTAGGTACGTAATGAAACTAGTGCGGCTCGTGGCCTTTATTTGGCCAACTTCCTGATATTCTCTTGACTTTTCATTGTCATTTTTATATAGTCCGATCAGAAGGTCAAATATGGGATACCTTCACTCAGATTCCAACTCGCATTTTTGTGATTGCTCAATACAAGGTTGCCCGGAAAAAAAAGAAAGTTCCATTGCACATTGACAGGCTCGAACCGTGACCTATGACCCCCATACTTACAAAGGGAAAAAAAGGACTCAAAGCGAAGTTTGTGTTATTTATTGTGCCGCAGAGCAGCTAACACCACTTAGCTACTTCGCTGGGAATGGTTTCTTTTATTATGGTATATAAAGCCTACATCGGATGCATGAAGTAGGGGAGATAGGTACCTACTTAGTTAACAGTATCTCACATGTCTGTTCGTTTGGCGAGATTTTGTGCTGCAGCCATCCGTCTTATCGGACGGGATTGGGGATGTTTGGGGGGAATCGGCGAAGAACCATTGCTATAATTCTCAGACCATATCAATCAACCTGCTAAGAAGATCCTCCGAGTCTCACATCGGTATTCTCATCCTTTTTTGCCTGCGTTGTTCCCATCCCCTCCTCGATCATCTTCCCAGTTCCCTCACCTACACCTATATGCTCATCATATGCCTCTCCCCCTTCTTGACCCATATCTAACATCATCATCCCCTCATCGATAGTCCCAGTTCTCCAACTCCACGGGAGGAACCCAATCACCTTTTCTAGCACGTTCTCAAAGACATCCCTTTGCACGGCGGCCCCGAATTGCACACAGTGTACCTCCCCCACAAGTTCCCTATTGAGCTCCCTCAGCACCGCCGCGTCCGTGGCCACGGCGACGCCGTATAGAGATACGAGCTCAAACCACACCTGCACGGGCGCGAGCTCCGAGTCGGACGAGTTGAGCGAGCGCGCGAGACGCCGCAGGTTAGTAAGCGTCAGTGTCCTGGATCGCCACTCGACTGCCGAGCCCTCGGTTGCCGTCGTCGTTCGTGTCGGTGGTTGCGGATCGGACATCCGGGCGAAGACGTCGAAGGGCGCGCTCTGCAGTGCCAGAGACGTGGCCATGAGCGCGTGACCGTTGAGGGCGGCGTCGTCCTCGGCCTCGACCTCCTCGTCGTCTGCGGCTGACAGCGCCATCCCGGCTAGGACGCGTGGGCAGGACATCCCTGCCGGCGGCTGGGAGGAGTCACAGTGCTGTGAGTGGTGCTCGAAGCAGGTCTGGTCGATGTGGTCCCAGCAGCAATGTTCTAGCCTACACGCAATGATCTAGTTAGCCTTATCCTTATGTAGTATTATTCTTACTTCTGCATAATCATTCTGTCTTCTTTTACTGTGCGGCGAGTTCTGGACATAGCCATTCACGTAATGAGAGTTATCACCTGGACGAAGAAGGGGAACTGGACGAAGAGGTGCAAGAGAAGCGAGCGGGGGGCAAGACGCATACGCTAGAATGAAATTGATCGCCCGATCAATTTGCTCCTCCGACAAAGTCGCCTCCATCATCACAATATCTTCGAGGCTTGTGCCGATTGTCGACGCAGGCGTGGTGCCGCTCAACGTCTCCGTCGCCGGTGGGCTGGTCGTCTTACTGCTCGAGTCCGGCAACGAGGACGAGGCACGGCGGACCTGGTACGCCGGCGTGCCCAAAAACTCAGATATATCGAGAGAAATGGTATAATCAGGCGCGAGGAATGTAGAGAATGCCGGATCCATCGTGCCGACTACTGGCGGATCTACGGCTGTTGGAACGGTTTGGTCTCCTCCGCTACCTAGCTGAGATCGTATGGTAACGTTCTGGTTCCTCAGATTCTCGACTTCCTGCTCGACCTTGGCGATGTCGTCGCGCAGTTTTGTGATGTCCATCTCGAGCTGCTTGGTGTAATTCGCCTTGCGTTGACGATGTTGACGCTGGGCCTTCCTGACCTGCTGGCGTCGCTCCTTGGCCTTAGCCTCCGGAGAGGGTTCCGTCTGTCCCTCATCTCCACCGTGTGCTTATAATTGAAGAGTACATGTTAGCATGAAGTCGCATGAGAATCAACGAGTAGTGCGACAAAACCGGAAAGAAACTAGGCCAACTAATAAGCAATGGATCGTCGTGTAAGTCCAGAGTTCATAATACTTAGCAGTGAGCCCCGCTATTAACACTCTACACTCTTCCTCTCGCATTGAATAGTGAATGAATGAGTATCATGAAAGATGATGAATGAATTAGGAATTATACCTGATGGTTGGCCTAGTTTGCTCGAGACGAAAGTGAGGCTCTGGGCCGCTTGCTTGTCTTTCGAGCGTTTCCAAAAGCCCGTGAACGACGGCCTGTCAACTCCCGAATCGCCTGCGCCCCGCGAATCAGGCATGTCTCTTTCTCCCCTCTTGAGTTCGCCAAAGGTGGATATTCAGAACACCCAATGAAGATCTGATTTATCGGTAATTTCGGGAATATAAGCTCGACGACACTGGGTCAACCAGTCGCGCTGAAATGAATACACAAAACAGGAACAAGTTGTCAGATTGCGACGCTTTGAGATGACGTAAGAATTGATACAATCCCCCAACTCACGTGCGAGTAGTTTAGTCTCGTGATGGGTAAGTTCGTGAATAGGAGGTAGGTGTTTAATTAGTTACCAGCATCCAATGAGATCACGAACCCATGAACACCTAGATAGAAACTGTTTTGGACAAGAATAAAGACACGTTCATCAAAGGTAGACGAAAATATGAGGTTGACCCATGGAACAATAAGCGTCGCATTAGCTGATTCGTGGAGGAGCAGGGCTCAACCGTTTTTACCAATTAGAAGGCAATATATGAAATTCTGCGGAGCACCTAGTCCAAGTTAAATCCCATTCGCGGCATTAACCGCTTATTGTAACAAGCAACGATTCCGAGCGTCAAAAACTCCAGCATTGTCGGGACGTCGTATTTAAGGCATAGGAGCGACTATAACGCTTGGGCAGGCTGTGCAGACCTAACCACTTACATAACTATACTTGGATCGCGTAAGGGATCGACTAATACATACACAGCGCCGAGCACAAGCTCAGAGGGCTGGGCCAGCAGATACGGTTTGACTGTCACGCGCGCCTGTTATTTTTTTTAAGTGTTTGTGTTCGGACACCAAGAAAACAATTTGATTTGGAGGATAATTCCGAAATACATGTTGTAGACCAAAGGCTACATATACTAGGAAAAGCCCTCCAGGAGGGACGAAGGCAATCTGTCATCTCTGGCGTTAAATATAACCGTCTACCTATCTATCCAAAGGCGTCTCGTAATCTTCCTTCACCCTCTATAATAGTTCCAAGGTGGCAACGCCGTATTACTTTTCAATACTACATCTTGTCCGCAATACCAAAATCTTCTGATCCCGCGTTTCTAGGTCTGATCCAATTTCAGCCGCTCTATTGTCTGTTGTTGTTAGCATACTTCCACTCGCTATGCCGAGTATACTTACCTGATAAATCGTTGAACTCTTCTTTCGTCTTTGGGGAGTCCGGAATCGCCTTATTTGTTTTCGGAGAGTGATGCGGCTGCAGAGTATAGTCCGGACCCGTTGACCGACTGTTGTAATACAGGGCTGCCGAATTCGACTCCCTTTTGTTGACGTTAGTGTGACTACTTGGGAGTTAAACAGACAACATTACTCACTCAACTTGCAATTGCATTCCCCCCCTCAGAGTGTTTTCCAGCCCACCTATAGCGTTTTGCAGCCCACCCATAGCGCTTTGCAGCCCACCCATAGCGTTTTGCAGCCCACCTATAGCGTTTTGCAGCATATCCATAGCGTTTTCCAGCCTACTCATGGCGTTCTCTAGTCTGTCCATTCTGTTATTCAGCCGCGCGAGGTTCTGGTGAATAGAGGCTAAGATGGCGGCGATGTCGTTCTGTCCTGGCTGTGGTTGGCGCAAGATGGTTTCCGCTGATGGGTCATTTGACTGCTAAGTAACTGAAGAAACAAAGTAGATTAGAATCATATGCACAAAAGCTAAGGCAGTGGCTGGTATGTTATACCTTGGGTACCCATATAAATGATTCACATTGTACAGCACTATCAGGGACCGTGTCTCACTCTAATATTACAACTGCGAGACATTAAAAAAGAAAGAGATTCGTTATTCAAATCCCATGTTCGCATTGCGCTGCGGAAACAATCCGTTATCTTTTCCCAACCACAAGCAAATTTTGTAAGCTAGCCAGCCATTTTATCAAACTCCCGTAGAACGCCGCCCAATGCATCATATATCATGAACAAGTGTCCTAATCATCTCCTTCGGCGCCCTCTTCCGTAGCTGTGTCCTCATCTACCTCCTCTTCTTCATCGTCTACCTCCTCTTCGTCGCTAGAATCTCCAAGCTCCTCGGGGTTCAACCCGGGAATAGGTCGCCAGGGCAAGTAGTCACCGTCTACCCAACGCTTGCTCTTCGGTAGTTGGTAGGGGTCGAACGGAAAATAAGAGCCGAGTTGCTGCCAGCTCTCATCGTTCACATCAAAAGATAAGTCCCGCAGTGCACCGCCGTTTGAATAAGCCCCGGCGGAGAATTGGGAAAGCCGAAGTCGTTTGTTCGATTCGATGAGGGGATACACGTACATGAACCGGAAGTGATGTGCGAGTTTGGCGAATTGGTCGACGATGACGGGAGAGCACACCTTGAGCGGATTGAGCTTGGAGTAGATATTACGCCTCATAATGTCCTTAATTTCTGGCTCCCACTCGATCTCCTGGTCAAGATATGATAAAGGATCTTCTTTATCAACATCGTCTGGGACTGACTTTATGAGATCCTGCCATCTGAAGCAGAAAACGTACATCAACGCTTGCATGAGAGCATAGAATGGGGCGTACCGACGCACGTCGGGGCCTCGACACGAAACTTCATAGACAGCACGCATTTCATCTAAATGATAGCCGAGCACTTCGAAAATATTGACGACTATGTGCCCTGGAACATGCGCTCCTCTGGCAACAAAACTAGCCAGATACGCACAGGCCGACTGACGTAATATGAGGGGACGCTGGGACTCGAATGCTATGTTGATACAAGTGCCGCAGAATGCATCAATGAGCCTCTCTGACCGCTGACCGAAGTGAAATATCAGGAACTGGGTATGCCGTGACTTGATTGTGGGGAGTATCAGATGTGAGAACTCTGCCAGCAAGTCTCCGAATACGTCCATGGCGTCTTGACAGTCTGGATTGGCAAAGATAGGGGTGTATAGCTCGAATAGGCTATCCAATATCGAATCCATCTTTTCAATGTTCTCCTTTGCTGTCTTGACACGTATGTATTCGTCATCTTCGGACTCCGCGCTGGATACCGATTCATTGTCGCTATCGTCAGAGTCCTCCTCATCTTGATCCTCGTGTTCTTGGGCAGATTTGAGAGCGATGCCGACCATAGCCGCCAGTTTATCATCCATGTCATCAAGATCCATTTGCATCTCCACGTCAATCTTGATCAACCGACTGATGATGAGATCCATGATATCATTCCTAAGCCCTGGACTATATTGGCGAAGTCGTAAGAGATTATTGACATATGCTAAGTGAGCTCTTTTAGGTTCTTCGTGGAAGGGATATTTGCTGGCCAAAATAGGATCCAGTACGGATTCAGCAACCGGAAAAAGTTGCAAGATGTATCGAAGGGCTACGTGGAGTCTTTCGTGTACTTCCCCACGTGGGACGGGGTACCAGCCTTCTACCGCCCATTCAGAAGGCCGAGAGGCAGAAAACTTCTCTGCTATCATAGAGAGAACCTGAGTGAGGCGAGGTCCTTGGGCACTAACTAGCGCAGCGAGAAATTGAATATAGATCTTGGCAAACTGGTCATCCCGGCCGAGCCACTGACACTGGAGAACACTCCTGACCAGGCCATCACACGATCTTCCAAGGCGGGAGGCGAAGGCGGTTAGAGCAATGAAATAGCCCTTGAGCTCTTGACGCTGCTTTGCTATCGCAACCGGATCGATATCCTCTTCGTCGTCATCGTCGTGGTATGACACCGACTTGCCTTGTAGTGTCTGTTTCAGCAGATCGTACTCGTCATCTTCGCCCTGCGCATGACGATCGAGGGCGTCTCTGATTTCATTCCTTATTTCTTCCACGGACCTGGCGCCAATCTCGTGAATCTCTATGTTTTCCAAGTCGAACTCTACGCGCGCTCGCTTTCTCAGGGGACTCCGGGCGCCGTCCATGCTGCTCACGTCGTCGTCGTCGTCATCGTTGTCGTCGAGACCGGCCTCCTCTCTCGATCGTCGCACGCCGAGAATCGATGAAGTGGATTTGAGGATGGGTTTGAGAGGGCTACTAGCCGCCACCCGTGCGAGCCGCGCAGTCATGGAGGCGGCGGGTGACATCGGTTAAGGGCAACAGGTCGGTTCATACAATCGAATTACAGGGCTTCGGAATGTCGCCAAGCAATCCAAGCTGTCCAGGCGGTCGTACAAAGTTGCAGAATGCGTCTGATCATAGTTCGTGTAGAATCATGGGATCACCTATGGGTAGGGTGGATGGCAAGGTCGCTGTTGTAGAGGTTGCGAAAGTTCGACAAAAATACTACGGCACAAAATTTAATCGGGGTCCTCGACGGCGTTAAATGGCGGGGCAGTCACCAAGTAGTTGCGTAAGGCGGGTCGACCCACTTAAATCATTAGTGGAGGTACCTATTAGCAGGTACTTGCTAACCTTTGGCTTGCTTAAAAGCAAGTCTGTTGCTGATACGCATTCTCCATGCAGGTAGGGTATTGTAACAACCAAAGTCATCTGTGAAAGAAGCTCGGAAGGAGCTCGGAAAACAAGGGAAAATCGGAGAAAAGAAGCTATTCATGGATACACAACTTAGATATCACGACTTATTCTAATATAGATTTGTTGATTTGCAGAAGCAAAATATTCAAGATGCTTTCTGTATATAGCATAGCTAGCAGCGAATCAGGGGGCAGGGCTGTTTTCCTATGATATGAAGCTATGGTGACTGTTGAAAGTGTCGATGCTCGATCTCAAGAGCGATCCTGAGTTCGCAGACCGAGGTGGGAAAATAAGCCCTAGGGTAATCTATCAAAGACTAATGAAGAGAACCGCTGCTGTTGCTGTGTGCTCTTGTGGCATCGCCATTCCTGTTGACCCATCCTATACATACACAACTGCAAGTTTCCAGTCCTCGCCAAAGGGCTGTTCTTTCCGCATGAGAATGTGCCCAGGGGCGCGGAGTTCCTTATTTATACACACTCGAAGAAAAGGCGATGTCGGGTATCTTGAAATCTCCAAATCCGAGGATGGAAGCCGAAATCAGAATTTGACTCCCGGCTCACTCAATATGCGGCGGGTTCGCCGGCCGCTCCATTATGTCCGCCCTGAGCATACATGTAGCTCTCCCCTGACTCGGTAATACCACCAGAAGCGTCTCCGCTTTGAAAGCCGGCAGATCCGACAGCATTCGACCCCCCAGCGCCGCCTGCTCCGTAGCCCTGGCTACCAGGCCTATTCTGCTGGCTGTCACCCCGATTAGACTGAGACTGTTGTCCGGCTCGGTTAGCTACAAGTACCCCCACAAGAACAGACCAGCATCTATGCTGCGATCAGAGGATCAGCATGGAGGGGAATATTACTTCTCGGTATTTTGTCAGATAAATCTTGAGTGCCTCGGCATAATTCTCGAACCCTAGGGAGGTCATTGCGAACAATATGTCCTCTCCGTTCACTGTTTTCCGCTTTTCTTGGTGACATTTTTCAGATGCTTTATGTCGTGAGCCCGAGCCGATAAAAACGGAGCTACTCGGGGCAGACTTACCTTCACTTGTGATGAATGAGATGAACTCACTAACGCACTCCTGCATGCACTCTTTGGCCTCCTTTGCAATCTTAGCGTTTTCTGGTAGGGCTAGCTTCATGATTCGAGCGACTGGCGCGAAGTTACGTATGTTAGCATCGTATACGTCGTACTTGTGGGCTTTGGAAGCGCGAAGCGCTTCTAGAGCTCTGGTCGGCGAATCGTGAGACATGGCAGCAGCTGGGATCATGCGCGCCTATCGTCCATCTAAAGCTAAAGGGGCAAGGAGCACCAATTGCTGAAGCCGACCAAAAGCTCCGCAGAAGCGATCCCACCTCATAGGCCTAAGGTTTGGAGTCGAATCGTGCAGACAGGACCCAGACACAAGACTCGAGATGCGCCAAATCAGAGGCAGAGGTTCATGAGGGTCTCAACTCACCATTGGCTATAGGCAACCACCTATCCTGCTCTTTTACTTCGAACTCATAGGAGAGCCCAGGGGCGTGTGGGTCCTGAGGGTCGTTCATTTGTGCTTCATCGTCGGGTGATTGTACACCTGGTTCGACGTCCTTGGGAGGAGATTGGGGGGAATCCGACATATTTGGCTACCTGCAGCGGGTGCTAGCTTATGATAAAAATTTTCGTGAGATGCCAGCTCGCACGGTTGTTGCAAGGCGAGAGGTGATGTGTCCCTGCCTCTGACACGTTGCAAATGGTAGGGCTTGCAAAGTGAGCGCGGCTTAGCTGCAGAGAGCTGCGTCAACCCGGCCCTGTCGCGCGGATCCAAGCTGTGAGTGACTATCTACGATTCGGCTGAGATCGCTGTCAAGTGAGCCCTGTCGCCGGTTCAGGCTATGACGGAATCTAAGGGGGGTAGGCGAGGGAGGGAGTATGCAGAGACGCGAGATAGTAGTGCCTGGGGTCCGGGGGGGTTGGACTAAGGGAGTTTGCAGATGTGTGTCTATACCGTTGTATGCCAAACGCGACAACGTGTAGTGGATGGATCTGGATGTGGGATGGTACAGTAGATTTTGGGTACAGGCCGGGGACTTGGGACTTGGGACTTTCGGGGGTGGGCGGGGCGCGTCTCTGTGACGACGCCGAGGGTCGCGCTATTGTGCAGGACCCGCTGTTCTACCGTCTAAGTAGTATACTTCTTATAAAGAGATAGATTCGTTGGTGACACTGTAATTCTAAACACTCTCTTGCTCCAGATAGTACGTGACGTACTGATGAGATAGAAAATGCTATCGCAGGTTGGTTGGCGGACACGTAGGAGGCTGAGGCGTTTAGGTATTTGGCTTCTCAGGTAAGTGATTATAGACACCAACAACACTAATGAAGAAAACATCCAAGTACCGACGGACAACGCGGCAATGCCTCAGTCTGTGTATGTTACGCTGGAGGAACCCGGCTTTAGCAATCGTCTGCAAATGTGTGACGCTCACACCAAGTGAGGTAGGATTCAGTAATAGCAATGGCAACACTAGAGCTGCGCGCCGAACCTGGGCTATGTACAGTATTGTTAATACGTACTAGACTTCGTTTACGCGTGTGAAATGGGACGGCTAACCCGGGAGCTTGAGTATGATGGTTACTTACAACCGCCTAGAAACTGTCAGGGTGCAGAAAACGTTAAAAGTGCCCTGGTAGCTCTCAACCGTTGTGCCAATCACGCCCAGCATGGAACTACAAGGCGAAGGAGAGCGCCGCATGGAAAACTGGGGAGACTTGGCTTACCTAACTTGGAACAGAGCTGGCCAATGTGAGTAGAGACAAGCTCTAGACCCGGATACGGATGCGGATGCAGATGCAGAAGGGATGGCCACGCAGAGAAGTTAGGTCGCAAGACAAGAGGTGAAAGAAGTGTAAGTGATGCATGAAACTCGCAGACTCGGGTAGGATGGTTGATGTGCGGGCGCGTGGGGTGCGTGCAAGTGCGTGCAGCAGGAGCCACACAAGTCCCAATTTTAGTCGGAGTTGGGCTTGACGTAGGGTATCTGCTGTACCTCAACCCCAGCTTATTACGGTTAGGATTTCCGTTACAGACTTGTACATCTAAGCCCAGACAAAGATGCGCGCGTTGGGCTAAAGGAGTAGGTACCTGGTAGTGAAGGAACAACTCTGCACCTACCAATTCCCTGCTGCTGGGCCGAAAAAGGAATGAAAGTTAATGAAGAGGGGGTGGGGTATTATTCAAAAGCGTTGGCCCCTCGACGATTATTCATAGATCACAAAAATATCTATATGCTATTATGTCTCCAGCTTTTGTACAAGATATTGATGATCACACACGAAGCCAACCCTGGGCCAGTTATATTAATTATTGTTGTCTTTCTTTAAGATAAGATGTATCCCATCCCTAACCTTCAAAAAGACATCGCAAGAGAGAGCTTGTACTCAGATACCCACCCCCGACATATCTACCTATACTTGAGCAAGTATTACGGTCCAGGAGAAAGGATATGGTATAACAGCATGACCGTTATTATTGTTTGTATCTTCTGCTAACCCCCGCTTCTACTTCGTTCACTAGATGACCGCTAGTACTAGGTTGGTACCTAGTACCTATTTAGGTACAGACGAATAAGACGATACCTTTCCAATCAAAATTCGCCAATGGCATTTGCATCACTGGAACCTTTTCCATACCCTGTTCTATCTAGCCCTACAGAAGCCCTTACAGATCTACCTAGTATGCATTGAATATCATATCCGGGGTTGTCTATCTTAATTCAGTTACCTTGCTCAACTACGACGTCATGATCGCAAGTCTGGGGAACTGAGCAACTATCACGCGCTGCCGACGAATTCCCTGTAGTAAATACTGCTCACTATCTAGAATGTCTGCTAAGCTACATCGGTCAATGTCACCTTGTTTATTTATCCATGTCCATGAATAATAACGACACGAGGGATGGGGTTTCAAGTTGATCCAGCGGTGTGGACGTTCGTGAGATGGACGCCCCAAAAGCCTAGACTAAGCTAATTCCTGGGTTCTAAGGCGTCTACACTGATGTCAGCTATCAAAACCCCTCTCTTTGCCACACCCCGTGCCGTTGTTAACGAGCGCTCAGTTATCTAGAGGGGGAGAGCTGAGACAAGCCTGTCGTAAGATGTTGCATTTGTACATAACCGATGGAATGGAACAGAAGCATACTATTGCAGCAAGTTACATGGTATTCAAGAGCAGCGGCAACTGACTCAAAAACTCCCTGAACTGAGAGATTAAGGCCTTTTCGAGTTACGAATTATTGGCCAATCGAAAGTCTCAGTGTCAGGTTGTCATTTTGATTGGTACTGGCAGTTGGTTCGCGACTCTATTCAATACCTCAGGTATGGCAAGAAGGGAAACTTAATATTGTAAGCAACACACAAATCTGCATGCACGTTTCCGAAGTTGAGAACCGTTGGCATCATCCTGTCACATGGTGTCTCTGGGTAACTTGATCAATAACTGCATGTCTCGCAAGCGCTCCATGGTACTGCCCTAGGTACCTACCTCCTAATGCGCCGAACTTACGGATATGCGGCCTAAATTATGTCCTACCCAGGCACGAACCTGCAGCTTGACGGGTGCCCAATCGTCCGATGGCAAGCAATCGAATATCGTCTCGAATGTTTCCCTTTACGATGATTGTACTCGCCTCTTAAACTATTCAATTAGCTCCTAGAGACAGATTCGGATTATATCTTGAGACTCATATTTGCTATGTCATACCTACCTAGGTAGTTTGGGGGGGTTCGAAGTATTTAAAATCCACACTAAATAGCATCTACTTCGTACTCTACTGTACAATCAATCTCTAAAATTAGGCCAGATTGCCCCGCTCAACCGAGTTAGTTGACTGGACTAGAAGGTCCAAGCGGATAATTACTGAACTTCTTCTACTACAGTATGTACGGTGGAAGAGGGGTGATTCTAGGTAGAATATGTATGCTGATGCGAACCCCCAGCTTCAAATCAGCTTACTCTCAACTATCCGAACAGATATAAAATAGGAATCACAACCAGTCACAAGGACTTAATCAGTAAGGCTCCTCGTCTGCGTTCAATCTGTAACACCAAGAAAGTTTTAAACGCACCGAATACGCAAGTACTTAGCCTGACGAGGTGTGACGGAAGTAAATTGGGGACGTGGATGTAGAGCACCGGCGTAAGCCGCCTTACTGGCTGTTTGGATGTTTGAATCCCCAACCAGCCAAAGAAAGCCGCTTTTGGGCGCGGCCGGCCGTCGAATCAGCGCTGCCTCCAAATTCGCATACCCGACAGCCTTGACGACGTTTATCGTTGGGCATCGAGACGCCCTTAACGCTGGGCTCCGCTGCTTGTGACTGCAGCTGTACAACACACCAACACACACCACCCTTCCAGGAAAGCCGTGATACTAAAACTACACGAACTCGCTTTCCGCCGTTGCTCCAATATATGCTGCGTTGAGCCCATAGATCCCGGTCTTCATGCACAGGCAGAAGCTAGCACTAGCTAGTCGACAGCTCCAGGACGTATACCCAAGTAGATATCACAATGCTCTTGTGGTCCGAAAATCGCAGCCCCATGGCGACTTTCCCACATGACGGCATGGTCATGTCTCCACACATACCTCTACCCAGCGTGCTTGTCGAGATTCGGGTCCTTCAGGATTGGACGACTTGAATGTTATTCTTTTTCTATTGAGGCATCATTTTAGTCTAATGATCCCGCATATCAAGGATGGCGGCGTGGGCTGAGAAAATCGAAGTCCGCGCGTCGGGGAAGGAAAACTAAGCAACCCACCTTCCACTTTTCTAGATCGTCTTGTTTTGTCTTGTACTGTTTGACTAGGTCATCGAGGACTTTTTTCAAGCCCTCGGCGTTCGTTTTGAGAGCGGGAACAACGTCTTTGACGGTCCTCTCCACAAGTACGCCATTGATCATCCGAAAACACTTGCGGTCCGCGGGCAAGGGTTCCAAAGTCTCGAGTACGAGCCTAGATATTTTCGTGTAAGTTGATTAATTATCGCATAAGGAAGCGGTGAGTTCCAAAGTGAGGCGGTGAGGTTCATGATATCCATCGGGCTCCACGCTTGGACCAAAATTCCTGATCAAATCCTTGGAACAGCTGATGGAATATAACCCAAGACTAGCCGGCTAGGTGATGCAAGAAAGCAAGAAGCGGCTTTACGGGGTGTCACTAACTTGTGCTCTTCGGACTCTTGCTCGACGTCACCGATCTTTTGCGCCAGTTGCTGCAGTGTATTCTTGTAGTTTGAATACGTCGTTTGCAGTTCTGAGACTTAATTAGTGCGGATTCGTTTCAGGGTCCAGCCTCTGCCGCTTACCTTGCTGCTTCTTGGCAGGAATCGTCTTTGACGACATGGTGAACTGATTTCAAAACAAGAACTACCTAATTAGATTTTGTTGAAATGAAAGGTTGATAATACGTCAAAACGTGCTATGCACAATGGACTGAGTTGACTGGAGGGGAGATGTGGAGGCGGAACGTGGCCCATGCTTTCTAGCTGACCAAAGAGATGGGAGGACTGGGTCAAGGTTTAGACCTGCCTCGATTCTGTCTGCGAAAACATTCGACATTGTTAGCGACACTCCTTTGCCGTGACTACGGACCCAACAAGTCAAGTCAAAATGCATCCTCACCTACATACAAAAGATAATACAGGTATGACAATTGCCACAGGCAAATTATCAGATCGCTGCCCCCAATTCACTCTAGGCTGACCCAGGAGCAATTATCCAGCATGCGAAGAAATCATGACTGCACTTGAGGAATGCCACGCCCGTGGCTTCCTATGGAAGTCAATGGGCATGTGCAATGACGCGAAACACCAGGTCAACTTGTGTCTACGAGCCGAGCGACTAAAGCGCACAGCTACGAACCGGGAGGCCGCCAAGATCAAGCGTGAAAAGGTCAAGAAGGTCTGGGCCGAGATCGACGAGAACTCATAAGCCGCTGCATTTGCGCGCACACTAGATCGAGCTGATTATTTTGACGTGGTTGTACGAAACGTGAGGGATATCATGCACTGGGTCGGAGCATAGCAAGGCGTTTAGAAGGTTTATTAGACACGGCCGTGATGTCGCACAAAGATGGCAGGCAGGAAACGCTACTTCACAAGGGACTAATATCTCTGTTCTGGTTCATATGTGTCATTTCAACTATTTTGCCAGCCAACCAACCAGAAGATTTTACGCCCGACAGAACGATCGCTCTATCGCACATACAGTTCCGACTCTCCCTCCTTTACAACGTCTTCCGGAAAGCATTACCAAACGTATAGAGACCGAACGCGGAGATCAGACTAAGAACAGTCGGGACGGGTTTGCGAAGCCGAATAGCTCGAGGGATTGAGGAACCGCCGAGGATGACCGACGCCAGAAGAGCAAGCTCGACCCCGTAGGGCTGGCGCGATTGTAGGCGATAGCCACCGAGACCATCTGGAGGTTGGAATCAGCCTCTTTGCATCACTTAATATTCTGTCTGTGGCACATACATAGGAGGCCGACAGTCACGCCCGCGGCAATTGAGGGCACAGAGCCAGTTCGGACATAGCCCATAGTACCGCCACCTGCGGTCAAGGCCCCGAGTACGTAGGCGATATTCTCTAGAGCCTGGCCGAAGGGCATGATTAGCTATCGTACAGAACAATGTATTTGCGCCTGCTTACCATGTTGATATACAATTGTACTAATATCAATTTAAGACGGTAAGATAGTGAATAGATGGTTCGTATTTTATACCTAATAGTGACGAGCTGCGACGATTAGTTACTCGGACCTCAACAAGCTAGCAGCGTAAGGAAGGCTCGGGATCGCATAGTTTCAACGCCGAGGAGATGCGGAGCTCCCCAATGACGCCGACGGAGAGAAATCATGGAGAAATGTGGCTGAAGCTCTGTTAATAAGCCACACCCCAAGAATGCCAAGCTGGGATTCACTGACTCTGATTCGTTGCTCAGTCCCAATCGGGGTTCTAGCTTTCGTGTCCCTTCCCGACGCAACTGCTGGTGAATGGTAGGTACAGTACTTTTGGTAATTGTACAAGCCAAGCAGACAACTACCTACCCATCCGGGAAACAATTCGCAACTCACCACTCGTCCAAAACAACACTTGCCGCGACCGCTCATGAGAGACTTGCTTCCTGCGATTAGAAACTAACTGTTGCCGTAACACGCCTCCACGATGGCCCCTAAGAAGCCCGCGACGGCCACCGGCCCAGCTACCACAAGCGCCACATCTACGAGCACCAGCAGCAGCAACAGCAGCTCGTCCAGCCAGATCGACAAGATCGCCCTCAATATCGTGCAGCACTACCACAAGACGACGCCGCAGCGCACTAAGCTCATCGATGCCTTCATGGCCTTCCTCGTCATCGTCGGCGGCCTTCAGTTCGCCTACTGCGTCTTGGCCGGAAACTACGTACGTCTTCTGTCTCTCGATACCTAGATAGCCGTAGAAGGAACAGCGAAACTCTTGCCTTAGAGATCGATCGCATGCATGTTATGGGTTGACTACTTGAATGTGTGCTAACATTTGGTGGAATTATAGCCTTTCAACGCTTTCCTCTCGGGCTTCTCCGCCACTGTTGGACAGTTCGTTCTCACAGGTATGTCACTTCATCCTCTCGCAAGGAATCTTAAGAATGAAAGACTGTGAGGGAGTAAAAAGAAAAAGTGCATATCGCTAACATGGAAAAAAGCATCCTTGCGTATTCAGACCACTGAAGCCAACAAATCCGAGTTCCCGTCCGTGTCGCCAGAAAGGTTAGACCCATGCGTTCGAGCTCAGTGTATAAGCCTCCTATTAACATTTTTTTTCTCACAGGGCATTTGCAGACTTCGTGGTGGGAAGCTTGATCCTACACTTCTTCTGTATCAATTTCATTAACTAAGCAATGTAAAAACAATAACACGAAATACGGCGCAAAAGGACAGGCGTGTGCATGTACAAATGGGATATGAATTCACAAACAAGAAGGGGGCACCAAAAAACGTTCATAAGAGTGCTGAGGCTCATTTTCGACGTAAAGGTACAGCTAAGAAAGCGATAACTTGCAGAATCATAATGAGACACTAAAATCGGCCTCTCTGGAAAGGCTTTTGTTCTATTTCCCAATCCCATCTCATGGATATCATATCTTGCAAATGGCAGGGATCAAACATAGTGACACATGCTCAACTGGGATTATACATAAACATCGATTTAGTCCTCTTCCTCGCTCTCGGCAGGGATCAAACATAGTGACACATGCTCAACTGGGATTATACATAAACATCGATTTAGTCCTCTTCCTCGCTCTCGGCAGGGGCTGCTTCTACTTTTGGAGGCGGTGGTCCTGAGCCCCTCGGCGGTCCACCACCTGCTTTAGGTGGTGGCGGCGGCGGCGTTTTGCTCGCTGAAATATTGCCATCCAGTGCCCTGCTCTTCTTCTCCTCCTCCGCCAAGTAGTCGTCCATAAGCCTATTCGGACTATGGCCGTGCACATGCCTGTCTTTCTTCTTACCCCGCGGCGGCGCACTAGTACCTCCTCCAGGAGGCGGCGGCGGACTCACCAGCTGTGCGGGTACGAGGAATCCGGCGCCCTGCGCCTCCGCGCCCGACTCGCCCGCACCTGATGTAAACGTATTGCCAGAGAAACCAGAGGCGTCGTTTGGCGGCGGCGCCAACGTCGTAAACTGCTCGCCGGCGGCACCGTGACCCGCATCCCCGCCATCAAACAAGGTCTCGCCAGGAGCCGAGACGGGCTCGTCGAGGGGTGGAGGCAGGCGGTGCAGTGCGCCGAATCCCAGTACGCAACCCAAGGCGCCCTCGCCGCCCCATTCTCGCGACGGCACGATCTCCAGCTCCCGCGTGACGTTGTATTCGTTGTTGTAGACCCACAGGCGCAGCGGGCGGCCGATGTAGTCGTCGACGAGCTCGCCGAGCCCGCTCTCCCCGTGCAGGATCCCGTCCGGCGTACCCAGGATGTAGTCGCTGTAGGGCAGGAGACCCGCCACATCCGCTGGCGAGTTCGCGGGCACGTCCAGCACGTGCCAGATCGTCGAGGCGAGCGATAGGGGAGCCCATTGCAGTGAAAGCCCCAGCGACCCCGTCGTCGATGGCACGGGGAGGTGTAGTACTCGTATACGTTGACCCTGCGAGGGAGGCAAGCTTGTATCAGTCTCCCCCGTTTTATCACGATTTACTTTCTCATATTCAGACTCGGGCTGTTACCTTTGCGCTCCATAGTCCGAGGGCCACGGTGCCGCCGGCGCAATTCCGCACCTCTTGCGCGAAGAGTCGCGGGTCTGGATTATCCTGTTTCAATTTCCTCGTTAGGACGGCCGTGCTTGCTTATTGCGTTGCTGGATAGGGTTGGTTTAGATTCCGTACAATCATGCGCCCGTTAATGCCAACCACGAAGTCGAACCATGGTTCCACGCCCAGCTCCAGGTTCGTGTTGCGCAGCACTTGGAATCCATAGCCGGGGCCTTCCCTCTGCTGTGGTCGCGAGTCGCCGTCGAGACGCGAGAGATAGCGATTGAGAGCGTTAAACATAGTTTTATGCGTAATTCAGTCGGTACGTAGTGTTAGGGAAGCATGTGGGTAAATTTGTCTTTAGACTAGTCGTGAATTACGTTTGTCATTGGCAGTCTACGTAGTTATGGATGAAGTCATTTGGAGCAAGACAAGTGGTCACTTTATGGGAGCTCAGCTTTCAGCGCTACAGGTTAGGTTACAGTGTAGGCAGAGGCCCAAGCTTCTAAAGTTCCTGCCTACAGGAACTGTATAGTGGATCCGTCCTAGTTCAACGCGCCTAAATCAGCCACAGCAGTATCACCAAGCATCTCAATTTCATCTAGAAAGAATACAGATCCGACATCTGATTTAGTTCTTATTCAGTTATTAAGTCATATTCATACGGAATCCGATACCTTAGTTCCATCAAAATGAAGAGTGTCAAAAACCTTCCCTTGACAGATAAGTGCCATCATTGGACAAATCTAGGTGAAGTACCATGGGATTTACAAAAGTAAGAATCAAAGCGACATCCTACTTGGTCTTGCATTGCCTTTTCAAGGTCACTAATTGTCATGATTCACAGGTACTGGCAGCAGCGGTATACAATATTCCCATACTATGATAATGGCATCTATATGACTGAGGAAGCATGGTACGGCGTGACCCCAGAGCCAGTCGCTATGTAAGTCCACTCCATCAGACCTCATTACCACCTTCGAGCGTTCATGCTGATCTATCTTAGACATCTGGTCTATGACTTCGTTGGCTTCATAAGTCCAGAGAAGCGTACCGTCATAGACATGTTCGCGGGCGTTGGTGGTAACGCCATAAGCTTGGCCATGGCTATGGAGGAAGACGAATGCACACCTCGCTTCGACAAGGTGATAGCCATCGAACTGGACCCCTCCACACTGGCATGTGCGCAAAATAATGCTGCTATCTATGGCGTTGCCGACAAGATCACCTGGGTTCTAGGTGACAGCTTCAAGTTCCTCAAGCTCCTGGCCAAGAGTCCCGATCAGTTAGAGGAAAACCTACGGGTTGATAGCGCCACCACAACCATCTTTGCATCACCGCCATGGGGCGGTCCTGGTTATCGAACCGATGAAATATTTGATCTGAGCACAATGGAGCCGTATAATCTAGCCAAGCTCCACGAGGCTTACAAGGCCATGGACCACGCGCTCTATCTACCTCGTACCAGCGATTTACGGCAGATTGCCAAGCTTGTCCCGGATGGCGTCAAGATCGATGTTGTTCAGTACTGTGTCGAGGGTGCTAGCAAAGCAATGGTCGCGTATATTCCCGCAGCCGTTCAGGAACCGGCTGGCGAGGCAGATGATCAATCAATGTCGTGATGCTGGGGGCTCTTGACACCAAAGCCAAGTACACTTCCAGCAGCATATTCTTGCTCTATATCTATCATGACTTACGCTATCGTGTCAATTCTGCAGTTTGAGGTATTTGAACCCTCATAGTTGCGAGTGCAATTGTTAACCCAGTATGAGGTGTCCTGTCATGCATCATGAGCGATACATCGGTCAACATTCTCGAAACATTTTCAATTCATGCGGGCCTTAAGTTTATTGTACATATGAGGTCAGCCAGCTTCTATAAGGATCGTTGGGCTCTATTCGAGCCTCAAGCACAGGCCCGGCAGCATCAACACTCAAGGTTCTTATTCATAACTCTTGCTCAGAAAAAGAGACATTGCGTCCTCCACTATATCGTCACGGGTAGGGTCTATATGCGTTAACTCATATTTGTGCCTCCATGTCTTGGCCCATTAGTGCGCCGGCTGAAGCACAGGTTCACAGCATTGCATGCAAAACTCAGCGGGATATCGCATGACAAAGCCAGAGGGACAAGTCCAAATCTCATCATGGGCTCGGCCTCTTCGACTATCTGGATGTTGAAATTACCACAATTATCATACTGGCCAATGCCATCGTCGACAACAAGAGACGAACTGAAATGCGGCGGGGGAAAAGGGGGCGAAAAGGAGGGGGCTGTGTCGCCGGAATGTCTTGCTCACTGGAACCTCTGCGAAATATTAGGCACGGCAGTAGAACGTGAACCTAAAGCAAGTACAGAGTTCATCGTATACGAAGTCAAAAGTGTGGCCGAATGACTAGTTTCGGAGGTGATTAAAGCCAATAATAACAAGGGCGGATGTACAGCTACAGACTACGCTACTCGCTTCGGTAAAGAAAATTACTACTCATGAGTTCACATGCAGAAGTCTCAATTATGATAAAATAAATAAGAAAAGTCGTAGGACTATCCAAAGCGAGAGTTAGCTGTGCCATCGGAATAGTTTGCGGTAATTTAGGTTTTCATGAATAAATCCAGCATCTCTATGGGTCGGTAGCTCCAGTATCAAGAAAAGCGAGAACGTTTGTAAAATAGAGAGAAAAAGGCTAGTGTTTCGATAGGATCCCTGACGCCTATCGGATTTCCAAAAGTTCACGTTACATTCCAACAAAACTTCGACTGAGCACCTTGAAACTGGGTCTGAGAAGGCCACGGGGGGGCAACTATCTCCACCAATACTCGCTTTTCGCGAATTCGGTGTCGCCGCGGCCGGCTGGAGGGCTTTCCGAGCTTTCACGAATGGAGGGGTATTCTGATTGAATATTGTGCTAGGAACTATGTTGAGAGCGATGGGTTCAAGTGATGGAGACTTTAGCATACTATTAACGCCAGCCTCGAGTTGTTTTCTCCGCTCCGGACTGGAGCGCTTAGCAATTGGGGTCGATGAAAATCCCGTTTGTAGTTTCTACTCCTTTCAAACCACCCTACATGAATTCACACACAATTAATACTAGGACTATTTGCGGGGTTGAATAAATCGTCTACTATAATAGCTATCCGGCGTCGATGTCTAATATCTGCCAAGGGGGGATCCATAATAGACACTTGGAAGGCCACGCTCGTGAAACCGCCAGAGTGCTACCTCCGTATTCTGTGAACGTGTATCGTACATACAAGATGCCGAGGACCGTTGTCACCTTCTAAAACGTCCAAATCAGCTTAACTTTTGCAAGCGCCCTCGGTATAGCGTATGTGTTGTCACGGGCCACGAAAGCCGAGACTCGAACTATCTTCGAGACGGCGTGGTGTAGCCTTATATGATACCGAATGCGGATACTTCTTATAACAAACAACTATGTTTCTTTCTGTTATGGTCGAAAAGGTTACAGTGATAGGCTCTACGGCTTTGATACCACCATCGCATGTACGTCAGGCCCGCATTGCATACCCGTTGTGTCACAGCCGGCCAACTTTTTGGAGCCTCGAGGACTCACACATCGTGATTGTTTAATCCCAACTCCATTTTCTGAGACTCGAGCCTAAACCGGATGTTGAAGTGAGTTTACTGAGGGCTCCCATCTGGGTTCCCGGCGAGAGGGAGATCCGGTATGAGAAAATAACATAGACTCAACTAAACGATTCATGAGCTATATTCCACGTACATACTTAAACTACGCCATCCGCTAATTTATCACCGAAGATGTCGATAATAGGCGGAAAGCAACGCATGCGAGCCTGGCCTATACGACGCAACACTGCTTTACGTTTGCGTTGTCCATCCAGCGAAATGGTGCCGATACGCAAATCATTCGCAATTATTAATGCAACAGGGACGATAAACGTACAGCACACAGTGATCATACATGCTAACTATCTAATAACATCTTCGCTACCACTAACAACGGCCGGGCAGCCTCACGTCGGTTGTTCAGGCTACGATTCGAAAGTTCCCTTTCTTACACTCGACCCAGATCATGGTCGGAAGTTAGGTTTAAGTGATGGTTCTTGCCTTTCATCCGAAGATCCTTCACTGTGGCAACAAGACAGCGGTCCGACTGGAACCTCTCTGGGACCTGAGGGATACTATACAGTTACAACATCAAATACTGATGAAAGCCTCAAGCAGGTATTCTACTACCCTTCGTAAGTCGCTCCATTTCGCCCCACCTAGATTCTCGGGCCCCTTACTAAAACTAGGGAGCTTTACGATAGACAATACCGAGTCTCATCTCTGCTTAGAGAATCACTTTATTCGTCTCAGGCGGGAAAGCATGTATTTCCATATCAAAATATTACGATGATCTCATCGAGAAGTACTCTCGAATCAGAGAGAAAGTGGACTACGACGGTTACTACGACGAAACCCGATGAGACTAACTACATTTCCTTGCGCTTCACGGTACCGACAATAGAGCCGACGATGATGCCAACCATGTCCATCGCAACATCTACCTCTACCTGTGCAGAGCCTGCGGATTCTCCACAATCGACAACAACCGCTATTGGTTCCCTTTTTAGGGTAGGGGGCTCTGTAACCACACCGTCATATTCCACACCAAGCACAAGCAGTCGGAGTCCGGGTAGCAACGACGGTCATGTAGGGTACAGCCAGGGAGACAAAATAGAGCTCGGGGTAGGGATCGGGGTTGGACTTGGCGTTGGGCTCCCCTCCCTCATTCTCGCTTTTGTTCAGTATCGTAGAACGAGACAGGAAGTGAACTTAATTCCCATGACCAGGAACAATACAGAAAGGGAATAGCTATAAAACACAATTTCAGAAGGGAGGTACAGGTAATCATAATACGAGAGTCACTTGAGTTTTTGCTTACTTGTTTTTGTCATCACCTACTTATCGTGAGCCAGATTCCACGTTGCGACGGCAGTACTTGTGAAGCGCCTCGGTCGACTTAATAACCATTTCAGGGCTCCAGTGAACCGAGAAGACAAACCTTCGCCCACTAAGATATGTGACAAGCCATTGCTTGTGGGGTATGAAAGCTAATTCATATATTATGGTTGTGCTGGTGAAATTAAGTCATCCAAAATCGCGGAGGATTTCACAAACGCAACAACTATTCAAACAGCTTATTAACTTCAAACAGATATCATTCCATCATATGAAAGTATAAAAAAGACTATCATAACCAGTTATTCCCGCTCCTACCAGATGATTAGATCCTCCTCTTCGTATACTTAGGAGTTTCTAGACCCAAACTCATCATCATCAAATGAGATGGTCTATAACATTCATTGCCTCAATCATATGCATCGTCGAAGGCTAAAGTGAGTATTGTGTATCATTGAAAAGACAGTCCCAAATGCGCCACCAATGCCTCGATGCTGCTAATTCCATAACATCAATCATGATAGAGTATGCAATGCCAAGCATGTACAGAATCGTTGAAATCTAATCTATCAAGCACATAGAGCGTTACCATACCCGGTGATGCCGAAAAGAACTAGATATTTAGATACTAAGCATTAAATTTACTCGCGTAAAAGCGGATAGGAGGGATGAATGAAAGAAGAGACACGTGGGGAGTCCAGAAAAAACCTCGAGCTCCTTAAACACCCGGTCGAGTGAAGTCACTACCCGGGGGCCAGTTACCTAACTTGCCGGGGTCGCCGCCGATGCGGACATACTGTCCCACGGCCGGGATGCCGTCCTGCAGGATGAAGAATTGGTACCAGCCTGGCGGAGCAATGTATTTGCTCGGAGGTGCCGTCACCGTGCATGTATTTAGGGTGCATGTGACCGCAGGCATCAAGGTGCGAGCGCCCATCGAGTTACCATGGGTGCTAGACACAGCGCCTAGAAGAGAGGCCTTGATCGTACCGACAGCACTGGCGCCAAGAGTGACCGTGATCTTGCTGCTGTACGTCCAATCCTTATTGGTAATAGTGAACGTCGGACGGGGTTTGGTGCTATACAGGTAGGGCGGTGTGAACACCTCAACGCGGATTTCCTCGGGGTGCTTGCCATCCTGGGGGTCAGAACCAGTGATCAGGACACGGCCGTCAAGAAGAGTGATGGCCTCGCTATGATAGAGTCGGGCGACTGAAGTATTGGCCATGACAGAAATGCGCTGGCCGATGGGCTTGAACGGGTCGTAAAGGAGAGCGTTCAAGTTGGGGTTGTCGGCTAGGCCGAACCCAGCAACACCCTGTTGGGCACCGTTGGCGATTAAGTACGTGCCGTCGGGGAGAGGAGCCATGCAGCTCATGACACGCTTGGAAGGCATCCGCTCGATGGTCCAGACGGGGTTGGCAGCCTCAGGGTATATACTGACACAGTTGTCAAGAGCCTCACCACCGCCTGCAGTAGAGCCACCGCACATAAGGACACCAAGGGGGTCAGTGTAAGGAGCTATCTGTGGCAGCAGCACAGAAGCACCCTCGAGAGGATACGTACGGCCAGACATGGGGTTCACGACTGAGCCAGGCATGTTAGGAAGAGTCTTAGTTGTATCGAATGTCACCTCGTTCAAGATCCTGGCCTCGTTCCAGTAGCCGACGAAGATGCCACCACCCGGAAGAACAGCGAGGAAGGGGTACAGGTTGTTCGGATCTGTGCGGGCTAGCCAGTCCATGTAGAGATAGGGGCCTGAGTTAGGCAAGAGCTCCAATGTAGGCTCAGCTTTATCATTGGAACCAATCTCGCCGCCAACCACCAGGATGGAGCCGTTAGTCATGACCATAGCCGAAGGGTACCATCGACCTCTTTGGAGCTTGAGGGTGTTGACATTCTCTTGCCAATCATTAACTCCCGGGACACCATCGGAGCCGTCAGGTGCGTACAGTCGCACACCATAAGTCGAGTCAAGAGACCATCCGCCAACGGTCAGCTGTCGACCAGCCTTATCAGGGAGAATCAGGCCAGCAGAGCAGAATACATCAGTCTTGAGATGCATGGTTCTCCATGCACGGGTGAAGTTGCCAACTTGACTGAGATCGAGTTCATAAGCGCCGGTGCTGTTAGGAGCTCCGGTCCCCCACTTCTCTAGGAAAGTGACCTTGCCCGTGATTGACTGCATCGTCATGAGAGGCGTAACAACGCCACCAACAAGGTTCGAGTAGGTACCCGCGTCGTTGCCTTTGGGGTAATGGAAAACATAGAGAGGCTTTGACCCGGTCCAGAAGTAGGTGCTAAGCCTAGAGCCACCACCACAAATAGCTGATGCATTTCCAGCACAAGCGATATTGCAGTCAGTTTCAGGTTGCTTGGTAGAGCCTGCGTTTGTGATATCTAGGGGGTCGCCGCAGTAACACTCCTCGCCATATTCCAGGCCAGCAGCAACGTAGCCAAATTGTGAGCATTGAGCCAAGCAAGCAGTAGCTGTCAGTGTGCCGGGGAAACGAAGCTGCCATGGCAGACTACGCGTGTTGTTGATATTATCATTGTAGCAACCCTGGTATGTCCATGTCCCGTTTAGACCACTTGTCTGCACGGTTGGTGGCTGAAAGGTCTGAGGTGTTCCCTTCGAATAGATGGTTAGGTAACCGGGACCACCACAGTTAACGGTGCTGTTTCCGCTACACGGCGTGTTGCACTTAGTGTCGTCAGTACCCTTGACACCTCCATTATAGATGGCGTTACTACAGAAGCACTGCCTGTAGTATTCGGTACCCGAGATAGTGTAGTTCATGCCAGCACAGAGATTGGCGCAACTCTGAGGGGTCAACTGATCATTATCTTGTGCCTGATATGTTGGCATAATACGACCATTGGGGCCATCTTGCCAACAACCCTGTGAAGTCCATCCGGTGGGAAAGGTGGTAGGGACTGGCGTGGGAGCTGTCGTTGGAGTTGTAGTAGGAGGGGCTGCAGTTCTGGTACTGGTGCCGTTGAGGGCATAGACAGAAAGACGGTTACCAGCACCACAATATTCGAGTGCGTTACCGGCACAGGGCTGGTTGCAGTCAGAAGAAGGGGCACTGACGGAACCCGAGTTAAAATTGTTGCCACAATAGCACTCGCGGCCGTACTCCGTGCCAAAGAAGGTTGTTCCTTTAGTATTGCAGAAACTTTGGCATGACTCCAGTGTCATGCTATCATTAGCATAGGAAAAGGCGCTTAGAGCACGACCACCATTAGCCTCGGTTTGACAGCCATACCAATTGTAATTGGCAATTCTCGCGGGTTGAGAAGGGTTGTTCTGCTGGGCTGAGACGACGGACAGAAGAAAGCCGGACGACAGGGCCAGACCAGCCTGTATGAGCCTCATCTTGAAGATACTCGCTAGAAAGCAAGCGGCTCAGCTAGTTTCAGAGCGACGCAAGTGAGGGAACTACCAAGTCAACAAGAACGGGAACGAAGAAGCAATAAAGGCACGGGAATGATGTCAAACAAAAAGCAAGCAAGGGGGGCCCATGTGATGCCTTGCCTTTGATGGGACGCAAAGAAGACCCCTGGGGCGAAGCAGCCGTTTAATATTAGATTCTGAGCAGCATTGCAGCTAGATTTTCGTTGTACATAGACAGGTACTAGATTCATCAGCTTATACAACAAAGCAACCCACTTCACGATACACGCTGACCGGGGGTCTCGTTCCAGCTGCAGCCGAGCCAGCTAGCGAGATCGCCCAAGCGCCGCTGTCAGTCTGGAGATCTGAAGCGAGAGAAAAAAATGTGTCCCCCCATGATTCTACTATCATAAACACAAAGTGATAATAGAGCTGTCAACCCCTGCAAAGGGCGTGAATAGGGGCAATTGGTACGTTGGCACGCTGCGAGAGAGCGCCTAAGTCGTTGGGGAAGAGCAGAAATATCCCGAATTGATCGCGCCCCCACTGCATCCTGTAATGCGGATCGGCTCAGAGTGGATATTCTCTATCGAGATTAGTAGCTGAGAGGCGTACCGTAGCGTAGCAATACCTACAGTAGCAAGTAGGGGTCTAGGGGTCTGCGTATACTTACACATACTCACACTACTGCGTATAAGTTAAGTAAGGGCTCGGGCTTTGCGGTTGGGCATCGGAGACTATAAGCCATGGTGGGTCAATACGAGAGACACCACACTACAAAGACAGGGACAGGGACGAGGCGGGAGTGCTACAGTAGTACGGCGACCGGGGATTTTGATAATCCCAACATGTAGTACGCGGTGAGTAGTAGTCGGTGGTATTCTATGTTATTTATATGTGCCTGACCACGCGGTTGTGCTGTCTCGACATCAAGTTAAGCATATGACACCTCCGCCTGTGCAGACTGAGGTCATCGGCACCTGGATAGTGGTGATAATGACATATCGACCTATATCCACAGCTAACTACCGGTATGTTATGCGCCGTGATATTATAGCACAGCAGTATTCCTGGTTGGGTATAGATAAGCCAGCTGAGTTTAGGTGATTAATGCCAACACAGCAGATAGGCCATGACCATGACCCGGCAGCTCGGCACTCTGGATGGTGGATCTACACTTGTATGAATGGGGGCACTCGCATACCAATGGCGTACATGGCCTACGACAGCTCGGAGTTGAATCTGTACCCAATAGCCCGTTAGGGTAGGGTTCTGCGATGGTGGTGTTGGCGTTTTCAGCTGCGCGGCATCATCATATCAGATCGTTGATCCTTAATCAAAGTTTACATAACGGAGATATTCAACACACTGCAAGTCTGCAAGCCACATTGATCAAAAGGAATGGCCACTTATGCGCGCCCAAAGAGTCACGCGTTATTCTAACATCTTGAGCTACGAAGCTGCTAACTCTTGCCAGATTCGGATGTTGCTTAGTCCTGCCTGAGTATTTCACCCTCATGACAGACCATTAACACAACCCTAAGTACATGAGTTGGTGGCTCATGGGTGGCGCCTCTTCGCAAATTCATGCTTAGCCGAGCGGTGGGCGGTGGGTTGGATTCTTCTTGGCGACTTTCGTTGGAACCAGGAGCGGTGAAACGTTCCCTCGCAAGTATCTACGAGAAGCAACGTACGCCCAACCTGCTTGAACAACAGTCGGGCAGGCGGTAACTACTATATAGTATAAGTGAATGATCTAGATTAGGTAGGATATTATTATGTATGTCATTCAGTAGTGCCGATGGCTATGAGACACACAGGATACGTCAAGAGCAGGTAGTACAGTTGAGTACCCGGTTGAGTACCGGTTGACCGCTGCCAACAGCGAACCATCATGGCACATTGTCTCATCCGAGCCAGAGTCAACTTTGTCAATTAGATGACCGTACTCTGCCCCTCGTCAGGAAGAAGCAAGGCCCCCTTGCAGCATACGAGCTGCTCCGCTAATCTACATGCGTGTTAGCTGTCGATCCTGGTTCACCCACCTCTTCGAAGATGGTTAAGTTAGGACCCCTAAAAAGTTCCCGACTAAGCGCGGCACGTCGGTGGACCCAATGCAGCCTGCTGAAAATTTCTGTCATATTTCCGTGGACCGGGCCGACTTGGAGAGCCTCTTAAGTAACTACTTGTACTCTAACATCTATGCGGATGCTTCGGGTCAACATACATCGCTCACCGAGCGGTTTGGGATATTCGTTGAAATAGACACATCCCAGTTCTCAACTAAAACTGAATGAAAAGGGCGGTGGAACAGGCGACAAGTTTCACTATTATCTGTATTATTGTCTCGATGTGGACAAGTAGGTATAACGTTAGATGATGGTCGCACTGATAGACACACCAACCGATGTACTCCACACTGGGGGCTTACACCACACGAACGTTCGACGCTGGTCTGATCCCTCGAATGAGGGTGAAGTACTGGCCGATATCCCGTCAGGTGTTTCCATATTTTGGAGATGTTGTCCCCTATTTGGAATTAGGAGGCTATATTAGGGCATGATTTTACCATGGTTTATCTGCGGCAAGTCCCGTAGCGTAGCTATCGTTTCTCAACCAACTACTGTAGAAATGAGGTTCTATAGTGGATTCGAGATGAATTAAAAAAGTGCCGAGACAACAACATGCCACGAAGTGTCTAGACCTTGTCAGCCTGGCAGCTAGTTGGTAAAATGTAGGATCTGTTGAGATGACCTAAACGACGAAAGTTGTGTGCTCGACAATTCCCCCCCAATAATGCTTTGATTCAAGTAGCCAAGCCCTTAGTCCTCGGACTTCGCCTGGCTTCTCTTCAGTTTGTTTTAGCGCTGGTATCAGCCCATATACTACTACCTATACACGTGGTCGTGGTCGTGGTCTTCAGATTCAGCCCAACACAGCTGCAACATCCCCCGCATTACCCACGTGCAGATGCGGCTACAGCACAGCTGAATGCCTCATGATATAGTGCTTCGCAGACGGTATCAACCATTCAGCTATGGCGAAATCAAATGTCGCTGAGACTCAACCACTGAGAAGACATCTACGTTATTCCTCCATTGACAGATTCAGACAGTAAATGCGATTTTACGCCCCAAACACAGTGATACCACAGGCTTGGCATCTGGGGAAGTGGAGATCGCTGATCGAGAAAGTTGATTATTCGAGAAAATCGTGGAGCAGATTTTCGTCCAGGATCGAGGGATATTCTTAGCATACAGGCCTAAGTGCAAGGGAAGCTTTGCACTAACTGATAATCAGCAACAATGTGGAGATTCTAGGACAGATCCATGAGATCAATATCACATGCACGTCTGACGAAGGACTATGACGTCCCTCGCGATAACAGGTTGAATGAGAGAAAACTGGCAACATCTCCGGCTCTAAGAGAGAACTGACCTTTCCCGATCTCGACAAGTTAGCATCGACGACAATTCAGCCGCATCAGATCACTGGAAGATACCTATGGCTAATTTGAATTCCCGCATACTCGGTAGGTGTGGGGGACGGGGGATGGTAGGATCTAAGTCCTGAACTTCTGTAAAATAAGCGTCTTTCGGTGCCGCACTGGTGGTCTTAATATTGATCAAGTCTATCTCTATTGGCTACTGCTCTTCCCACTTCGAGATATTGTTAAAAATCGGTTACTCAAATAGAAAGAAGGCAACAGCACGCTCGAATTACAGGCGCTGCTGCAGCCGTGCGCCTCTACGCATACTAAAAGCCTTTCTAGAGATAACGGCATCATCTAACTATATCTAGGGAGTATATGGCGTTGCCAAGAAGCCACATGCTCTCGTGGCACCATCTAAACTCTACAGGTGACTTGGTATCTCTCCCTAAGGCAGAGTTCAAGGCATCAGAGAGAGTAATGAGAGATAAAGACATCATGCCATTTTTAGTATAGAGTCCTAGGTCCATAAATGCCCCGCACACACGGAATCGTCGGTGATGGTTAAGGGCAGCTAGTCTACGCTATTCTACCCATGTAAGTGTCTAAACTAACTACTGCGCAGATACTGCGTACTACGTATGGTCTTTTGGACAGTAGTGCAACGCGGGCCAGTTTTGCCGACATCGCGTCTTCCAGATATTCAACTAAACCTAGCCTTTTCTAACTATTTGTATCTTCTAGCTAGCAGCGGTAATAATCTGTTCTGGAATTGGTTAGGTCATATGTGTTTTCAAGTTGACCATTAGGCCCAGTCAAAGAAAGGAATAAGGTAATTTATATCAGTCGAGCTTACGTAGAGCACTAGCTATAGCGCTCTATAGTGCTTCGGTATGCCCTACAATACTTTAAAATAGTTAGTTTTAGGAGTGTATAGCGTTGATACTACTAGCACTACATTGAGCCTATTGATACTTTTATCTACCATAGCTATTTTGTTGTATCTGGATTGCGTATATTGTTTTCAACCGAGAACTAGACTGTTTGTTTTTGACCTATTGGCTATACTGTGAATCTGTAAGTATCTAACTAGAATTGGACAATTAGGATATAGTAGTGACGTTCAAGACTGACATGCGATGCGTTGACTTGAATAATTTTGCAGGATATCTTTTTCCCGATTTTTCCTCAGAAATCATATAAGTTGTTTGTATAGCACTTTATCAATGCACAAACACTGGTCATGAATTACGAACTTGAAATGATTTCTTGATCTACCTACCTAGGTGTGGCTGTGGTGGCTGTGTTGCACGATTGAAGTATTAGCTGTCAACTTAATAAGTTCTTATATTCTATAAATTTTTTCTTGATCGATGAAATTTGCAGAGATTTCTGAAAGTGCCTGGCGATGAAGGTTTTTGAGAGTATAGAGTGGAATGACAAACAGCACTGCCGCAAGGCTGTTGCAACTCACATGAATCATCCTGTCTCATTCTTGTGACTCACCCAATTAGCTAGCAGCTTTGCATCCAAAATGGAATCTAGACCCACAATTGCCACTGTAACAGCATCAGATTAATTGGGTTCTGTAAAGTTTGCATATGAAATATCAATGGCCACAATCCTCAAAACATCTTTGCCTCATCGGTGCAAGTGATTTTGTCAACCTGCATCAGCGAGCCGTTTGTTTCATTTCTTTAACTTAGATCAGAAGTCGCTGTATTTCAAAAAGCGCATTCAACCGACAACGTGCGTACTGGTTTGCCTGATACTACTCACAACCAAAGTCAAGTCACTCATAATTTATCACAAGCCAGTCATTATCAACACAAAAAAAAGCTCGGAATTTGATGGCAACCGTCGAAGCCGCCGAAACTCGGCCTAATGAGTCGTTAAGGGGCCGTGGGAACCGGGCTCGCGGCGGTCGACCCTCAAGAGGTCGGGGCAGCCGGGGAGGCCGGGGTAATCACCAACGAAATCATCAGGTCGCCGAGAGGAGTAATGAGCAACAGGGGACGGCAGCGCCAACATTGGCGGAGCGGCCCGCGTCCGAAGCTTTCCGAGATGGGAGTGCACCACGTGGGAGGGGACGGAGAGGGGCTAGGGGTCCAAGAAGGGGTCGAGCCGCCATTGGTGGTGAGCAGAGAACAACGATTGCGGCAGGCAGGGCGTTCGGTGGCCGCCTTACGGTGGAAACTGGGCCTGAAGACCAAAGCAGTGAATCGCCTACATCTTTAAACGCCAGTGCGTCGACTTTTGTGCCTGGTCAACCGTTCGTGCAGCCAAGGTAAATCACGGCCTTACCCATAGTATGCTGCGAGAGAAGGCTAATCTGGGCTTAGTACTGAAGGGGCAAACAACATTTCTCTCAAGCCCGCTCGTCGACCATCTAAATCTAGTGCCCCTGATCTTCCAACGAGGATCCATGAGGACATCAGCAATGGACAATACGAATGTGTCATTTGTACGAACGAAGTCCTGCGGAATTCCCGTATCTGGTCCTGTTCAATTTGCTGGACTGCTACTCATATGTCTTGCGTCAAGAAATGGTTCACGAATAGGATCAAACCGCCAGAGCATGAGCAACAACCACAACCGCAGGTCTGGAGGTGCCCTGGTTGCAACTCTACTATGAACGATGAACCCAGAGTCTATCATTGCTGGTGTGGTAAGGATATTAATCCAAAACCAGTAGCAGGTTTACCCCCTCACAGCTGCGGGCAGACATGCTCCAAACCAAGGGGAACATGCCCTCACCCGTGCCCGTTGCAATGTCATGCAGGGCCCTGTCCACCATGTCTCTTAATGGGTCCTAGTCAACCTTGTTTTTGCGGAAAGAACGTATCGACTAAGCGGTGTGGCGAAACTGATTATACTAAGGGCTGGAGCTGCCACGAGCCGTGCGGTGATCTACTTGCTTGTGGAGAGCATGAGTGTCAAAAGGAATGCCACTCTGGCCTCTGTGGTAGTTGTGAAGTTCCTGTCGCATCTCGCTGTTATTGTGGGAAGGAAACTCAGGACATACCATGC
Organism: Xylaria cubensis; assembly: GCA_022385715.1. Lineage (NCBI taxonomy): Eukaryota > Fungi > Ascomycota > Sordariomycetes > Xylariales > Xylariaceae > Xylaria > Xylaria cubensis. The sequence continues at coordinate 257,302 of MU279054.1, read as the reverse complement.
GACGCACTCGGGGAGAAATTAGAGTCATATGATTATGGCCGAATACGAACGGAAGATGGTACATTTGAACGTGGAGGCGAAGAACTAGAAACGTGGTTTGTTGGTTCATTCAAGTGTGGTCATTCCTGTGGTAGATCTTTCGATTGCGGCAACCACAGCTGTGAAAGGGAATGTCATCCACAAGATGAGGCTCAGGCTCATTGCCCATTCTCTCCCGACGTTATTACACATTGCCATTGCGGCAAAACATCGATTGATGATATTACGACACCTCGGAAGTCTTGTCTTGATCCCATTCCTAATTGCGACAAGGCCTGTAACAAGCTATTGGACTGCGGACATCTTTGCCAGGATAATTGCCACAGTGGACCATGCTCTCAGTGCAATCAAGAAATAGAGCTTGGTTGTCGTTGTGGCCGCACCAAGACGAGCGTGATCTGCCACGAAAGAGATCTTCATGATCCGCTTTGCGAGAAGGTCTGTCGGGTTCAGCTCAACTGTGGCAGACATGAACACGGCGCACGTTGCTGCCCAGCCGAGAAACGGGCCATCGAGCGAGTGACATTAAAGCGAAGGAACAAAACTACGTCTGCCTTGAATGAAGAGTTTGAAGCAGAGCATATCTGCCTTCGCACGTGTGGTAGAGAGCTGAAATGTGGAAGGCATCTTTGTCAGCAGATGTGCCATCGAGGTCCCTGCCCCTCATGTCTAGAAGCGGTTTTCGAGGAAATCAGTTGCAACTGCGGCAGGACTGTCTTACAGCCACCTCAGCCTTGTGGAACTAGAGCTCCAGAATGTCGATTTGACTGTACGCGGCCTCGGCCTTGTGGGCACCCTCAGGTAAGTTGAGATATTAGTTGATGGCTAAACCGTAGCCATCAGCTTCTCCCGGCAAATTTTATCATCGAGTAATGCTAACGAGTCGTAATAGGTAGCTCATAATTGTCACCCCGATGAAGTTGCATGCCCCAAATGTCCGTTCTTGGTAGAGAAGGGCTGTATTTGTGGTAAGAAGACTCTCAAGAACCAACCCTGTTGGTTTGAAGAGCCGAGATGCGGCCTCCCATGTGGCAAAAAGCTTAAATGCGGGTATGTCCCAGCTTTCAGTCCAATTTAAGGATCTTGGACTAAGAATATTTTAGGACTCACTCTTGTAATAAGCTCTGCCATCGATCGGGTGCCTGTGAAGATCAAGGTATCATAGGCTCTCACTGCCAACAACCGTGTGGCAAGACGCGTAGTTGTGGCCACCTGGATACCGAGCAATGCCATGCTCCTTACCGTAAGTCGAAACCAGAAATATCGTGTCAGCTATAACTAACAGCAGAAATCAGCATGCAAAGAAGAGAAACCTTGCCAATCTAAAATCTTCGTAACCTGCGAGTGCCAGCACAGAAAACAGGAGGTCAAATGCTTAGCAACTAAAGCTCAGCCATCACCTCAGCGTCCGTTATTAAAATGCGACGATGAGTGTCTCCGTTTGCAGCGAAACGCCCGTCTGGCCAGTGCTCTCAACATCGACCCACAGACGCATACAGATGACCATGTGCCTTATTCAGATACAACATTGAAGCTTTACAGGGCGAACCCGCAATGGGCACATATTTATGAGCGGGAGTTCCGGGTATTTGCAGGTGACCGGACTGAGAAACGACTCAGATTCAAACCCATGAAGTCAAATCAGCGCGCTTTCATCCACTCGCTCGCCGAAGATTTCGGGTTTGATAGTGAAAGTAGCGACCCGGAGCCTCATCGTCATGTTTGTCTTTTTAAGACACCACGTTTTGTATCAGCTCCCTTGAAGACGCTGGCCCAATGCGCTAAGATTCGCGCAAGTCAGGATTCCTCGGCGCAACAGTCAACCATGGCCAACGATGCCACTACGATTCCTTATAACGCACTACTATTAACAAACCCCCAATTTGGCCTGACTATTGAGGAACTAGATGCCGCTCTGAAAAAGGAGTACGCGGCTCACCCTACCGTGAAGTTTCACACGAGTTTCTTACCATCCGAAGAGATCGTAATCAGGGGATCAGGGACCTGGACCTCACAAACCCTCGAGGCTTCGCTGACAGCTCTGAAGTTAACTCTACGGCAAACAGTGAGACGTCTTAAACTTGCCGAGAGCGTGTTTCTATGCTCAGTCGATGATTCATTAAACGTGCTTCGAAGAGAGGAAAGTCAAGCACGAGGGGAAGGTGGATGGAGTGCTGTAGTTGGCAGAACCACTGCTCGACCTAAGCCTACTGATTCCTTAGCTTCTCCTGCCTCGGTACCCCTTCGCAGCAAATTCGTTGCACTCAAGAAGGAGCCCAAAAAGAAGGTCGAGGAGGAACCGGTGGAGGATGACTGGGAGGCTGCTGCAGAGAAATTGGCCGAGACTCCGGAGGCTGCCTAATTCGACTTGGATGCTTTCAATCACGACGTGGAATCTTGGGGATATCGGAAACACTATGAGAAGAGCCTCTACGTCAGTGGCCTTCCGGTCTAGGTAATAACTTCCATTGACCGGTGGATGTTGTATTAAAGCTAATCAGATGATCGAAAACATTTATGCAATTTGATCTCACATCCTCTTTCAAAATTAGTACTGTGAATACCAAGCTATAAAAAGATTTCAGAAACCTACATTGGTAAAATCCCAAAAAGGAGATCACAGTATGCCATTGAGTTTCAGGACGCCTCTAATCCAGCAATTACGTGTAAGTCGTGTGTTGGAAAGTACTTTCTCCCGAAATCTGGTAGTTGTCTGATGTCATACCGGTAATGAGCTGAGTACAAGGCACTCTAGTAAAGCTTAGAAAGTTTAACTTGAAACACAATTGATTCCAGAGTCGTAGGGAAAAATAGGGCTCTCGTTCATATATCGTCGGATTGTTGGTGCGGAACCACTTCTGCGCAGAAGCACTAAAAATTCTAGGGACGGTCCGCCCTTACAGCGACCTATTTTAATTAACCCTGTGATATCATCCCCATCCACCAACAACCAAGAAAACCAACGGTCAAAATGAACAACTTCGGCGTAATAGAAATAGCAAGCACGAAAACGACCAACGCGCCAGGCTGGGCGTACGTGCCCGACCGGCAACACCACCACCTCCCCGCGCCGCCCTCGACAACGAACCGGAAGCGAGCCCGCGCCGCAGCAGGCGGTGCACCGCTAAGTCTCGCCGACGCCAACGCGCGCCAGGAGACCAAGGCGCGGCGCGAGATCGAGATCCTGGACCGCGACAACGCGCGAGACGTGCAGATCGCGATCCCGCCCAAGCCCGGCGGCGGTGGCGGTGGAATCAGCAGGACGGGAGGGAAGAAGTACACGCCCAACGTGCGCAAGATCCTGCAGTCGCAGAAGACGTTTGCGAACCACCTCGACGACTACGTGGCCCTGCTCTCGCAGCAGGAGGCGAATCCCGCCACCACCAACAACAACACCAATAACAACGGCGGGGGTGGTACACCGGCGAATGCGAGTGCCGAAGCGACGGGGACGAGAAAGTCAGCAGCACAGAGACAAGCCTCCGCTTCAGCAGCGGCGTCTTCGAAGAAACCCGCGGCGGCGGCGGCTGCGAAACAAGAACCCGAGGATGTAGAGATGCTCGACGTACCCGACACCTCATCTTCACAACCACGAAGCGCCATCTTAACCCCTCACCCCCTGCCACCCACATGTCCAGGCGATGACGACCCGCTCCTCGCCTCACGTCTCCCTGCCTTTCCCAGCGACGACGAGCTCCGCGCCCTCTTGGTCGCCCCGCCTCTAAGCTACCTCGAAGCGCGGGGGACGTGGCCACCCGACACCACCAACGGGGACAGGCAGCAGCAGTATCCCACGCGCGCGTTTTGTGTGGTGTGCGGGTACTGGGGCCGGGTGCGGTGCATGAAGTGCGGGACGCGGGTGTGCGCGCTCGAGTGCTTGGAGACGCATCAAGAGGAGTGCATCACGCGGTATGGACTGTGAAGAAGAAGAAGGAAAGAGAAAAGGACAGGATACAATGGTGGAAGACTAGAGGAGGCCTTACATATTCTGGGATGACCCATGTCGGTGATTCTATTGTGTTTGCACTAAGTCGGGTGGCTTCAAGGCGTTGATGTTGGAACTGAATTACTACAAATGGCAACGTAGCATGGCATGGAAAACAATCGGACACGGAGTCATCAAAAGGAAGATACCCATATACAATAAATACGGGCGTTTGCATCATTCCCTCAGAGGGAATCGTTATTCTCATTTTGAGTTTCACTATCTGCCTTTTGCAGTTTTCTCTCATCTGTCTTCCCTAGCCTGGGATACACAATCTGTGCCCTACTCACAAGGGACTTTTATAGCATATGTACAACAAGAGCAAATGTACAGCTTGGTTTCATGGTTGTTGGTCTGAGGTTTTCGTATATCGCATCAAGAAAAGAAGCCCGCGAACGCCGGATGATGGTCCTCATCTAATTTTCCGCATTCCCTAAGGGTATCTTCCACCCACATGCTGGCATGTACGAATCGAATTTGAAAAAGACTTTCGCCGCCTACTCCAGTTCCAGAAAGGAGATTTATTTCTCGTTCTTTGGGTTCAGCTCCGCCGAGCCCCGTTGCAAATTTCATTGCTTGGTTATATCTTTATCTCAAGAGTTTATGGTGACTCGAGAGTAAAGTTAACATCTCCGGATGAGGCACCACCGGAACAGGTTCCGCTCATGCTTCCCGTGGGGCAGATGGCGCGTGCGGCTCGCACACACTGCTCCCAGCGACCCTTGGAGATGTTGATAGTAGCGCCCTTTGTGGCGGTTGCGAGTGTGAACTTGGCGCTTCCAGATTGGCCAGTTGTGCTCTCGGGTGCACCACCACACTTCGTAATGGAACCAGCAATGCCTCCACAGATGCCCAGTTCGGCCACATTTTGGTCGTGGAAGACGATGTTGCTTGAGACAGTGTTAGTGGCCAAGAAGGGAAGAATTGTGTGTGAGGAGAACTTACAGCTTTGGGTCAATGCATGTCACGCCACTCACTGCCTTTGGGTTCACCTGTGTCGATGCTCGCAAGGCTAGAACCTCGAAGTGCTCATTATCAACAGCGTATCGGGGCCAGACCGGTGACGCAATAGAGCAGACGGCACTAGCGAGCAGGAACAACGTAGAGTAATGCATTGTGGTGTTATAGTTTGTGCGTTAGGTACTAGCTTGGTCTTTTTTGTGGCTTTTTTCTGTTCCTGTATGAAAGGGACAAGCAGGTACGGGTGCTAGTTCCGGACTCGACGAGGCACGAACGAAAAGGACAGGCAGGTATCGGAATAAAACCGGAAGGAAAGTAAAACAGACGTCAAGTCTCGAGCTGTCGGAACGAAAGGGAAGGAAAAGAAAAGTAAGGACTGTAGCCGGCAGCTTGAGAAGAGAAGAGAAGGGAAAGAGAAGTCGACGGGACACAACGTGATACCCAGATGAACAGATGTATTGGTTGAAGAAGGCAATCGCGAGGTGAGGTGAAGTTGGGGTAAGGTCAATTTTATTGACGGGAGACGGACTGGGGTCTGCCAGGGCTTAGACTGGTCAGATGGGATCGGGTATAGCTTCGGAAGGTGCCACCGATCTTCTACGACGCCATAGGTAATCACACCGGAGGTAATGTGTGTAGCATGATGCGGGTGTAACCTGGGTCTACAGGTATTACCATAGCACATATTCTGTGCCTGGCAAACAAATTACCTATCACGAACACAAGTTCTTAATACATGTGTCTCTACATAGACTGATTGATAGTACTGCGTACAATTAATGTTATACGCGCAATACTGTAACGAGGTACAACTCATCTCAAGGAAAGCACAAGTCATAGAAACGCGGATCAATATCCATGAGCACGGCTTCCGTAACCAGAAAGGGCAGTTGTATTTTAGTATACTTAGTCAGATGATAGTTGGATGGAATAATTCAATCTGTGACGTCCTAACAACCACTCGAGCCACTCTCTTCGCTTAAGTTAGTCTTGGTTTTCTATGGTGGAATGGCAATGTTTCGATGAAAGCTCAAACAGCTTGGCAGATCGGTCCAATCGCATCCTCACAACTTCGGGGGTAATTCGTGAACATTTGGTTCTGGAATGACTTGTGAGATCACTCATCGGTAGCACGTTCTGCTAGAGTAGATCTCGCCCAATCCATCCCAATGGTTCGGGATCTTCATGAGAGACAGACGATCGTAAGTAATTCGGTGAGGATCATAGGCAGACGAGCACCATTTGGGCAGCTCGGGATTCTGTCGGAAGGACCGCACTTTCTAAAGTTGGAAAATCCATGGAGTGTAGGATGGGAGGAGGTTGAATCTGAAACGAGGTGGAGTGATGATCACAGGGGTCCGGGAGCTAAGTCGCGTTCCTAGAGGAAGAACAAGGGTGTACCTAATTGTGGCGCGTGGGAGTGGCTGTGTGCTTGGGTGGCTGGAATGGGGGCCGGCAGACTTCCAAGGTTACAGCACTTTGTTTTAGCAGTTACGCCCACACCCCATCTCTCGCGCTGCGCATAAGCTTGAAACTCGCAACGTAGAATACCTCCTGAAAGCTCTACTCTACCTAGTAACTCGCAAAAGGACAGGTGGAAATATAACGATAGGACATGCAGACAACCCTAGGCTGACTGGCTTATTCCTAGGTTATGCGTAATTCTAGTCTATAAATGGGCCGCGAGGAAAGTCATGCCTGCTAGGCTCGCGATTACTTGGTAACGTAATGACGCCGAACGAAGTGAATAACGAACCTTCATATATTCCAGGTTATCATATCGCAGTAGCCTTGTAGTCTATGATCATTAGGGAAAATAATAGCCTTATTACTAGACATTAGGATCACTTTCATAAACTCGTCTCTGTATCGTCAATCGCAAACTTGTCCATATTTAGTTCATGTTAGCGAGTTTATTATATCGACGTCTCCGGCCTTGTCGGAACACTGCATCATAGATTTCGAGACCTTTAAGTAACAGGGCATATCCTAGATTCGGTGGATATCGTAACAAAGATGTACTAGATTAATGCTCATCTGTATTCCGATCAGCCGAGTGTGAGAGATATCATGCTCTGTTGGCTTATTCATTTCTATCATATTTGGATTCTTGAACCTCTGCATAACAAGTTCTTCTCTAGTGTGACATCTCGAAGACCTTTCGTTTTCTCCCTCGCTCAGGACCCATACCTATTTCTTCGACATCGTGAGAGCTCACTAGTCGATATTAATATTCACATTTGTAGCGCAATCCCGATACATCAAGTCTCAAGAAGCCGATTAATTGACGTTAGGGATTTGATACAGGGTGGGCTCAGGAATATCCGAAGTTACAAGTGAACTTGATCAGGATCATGTTATCGTATTCCCAGAAAGTCTTCACTTCATAGGTCCTTTACGCTCGCCGCAAATTCCGCAAATACCAGAGTCGGCCGGGTTCAAATAGATGCCCTCTTGACAGACACTACTTCTACATCTCCAGAAAGATACTTTGCTAGGAGCCAACACGTGGGAACACGCATCACAAATCGTGGCGCTAGGTGTATTTCGGAATGAGCAGATCGGACAGTCTCCAGACACCGGTTTCGTTTCTGCTTCAGACTTTATATGGACGGCATCGTTTGCCGAGTTTTCAGGTGCCGACGATTTCTTGCGTTTGATAGCAACCGGTATGTCCTCGATACGATGAAGCGGAGGCTCATCTATCTCAGGCTTGATAAATGTAGGCGACCGTGATCTCTCGCGCTTGATGCGTGACGCCGAAGCTAGCTCGCGCATTTCGTTCTGTACATCGCCATCCGCTGTGTCCTCATCCTCGCAGACCTTAATCAGACGCCGGCCCTCATTGTCAACGATACTTGGGCCACTAGGATCGAAATCGGACATATCATCCGATCCAGAATCGCTGGCTGAGTCATTCTCGTCAATATCGGCCTCCTCTTTTACTTCGTCGACCTTCTTCTGCTGATCAAAGCGAGCTAGAGCTGCCGCTGCTCTTAAGTCGCGCCCTCTTTTACTGCCTGCAACTCTCGGTTTTCCTTTAGGCTTCTTGCCCTTCTCTAGTTCGGTCTTGATCTCTTCGTCCTCACCAAGCGCAACGCCATTCGCGCCAAACTTCTTCAAGATGCGCCGCTCCTTTTGCTCCTGGTAAGATAGTTGCTTCTTTGACCTTCGTTTTCTTCCTCTCGAGCGATACGTTCCACCACACAAGTGCTCGGGTAAAATATCATCTGCGAGGACAGTATTCGCCTCAAATTCGCCGGATTGGAGTAAAGTGCCCCGTCCCCAGAGCCCTTCACCAGTGTATTTGCGAGACCAGAGCCCCCTCATTTGATCCGCGTACTGGTTTCTAACGGCCCAGAAGGCCCTCGAGTGGTTCATTTGCTTGCAGTGCGCGAGCCTATCTTTGTTATTAGAAACGAGCAGATTATTCGATAAATCAGTAGACCCACTCGTGCATCATGACCATCTGGACGTAGTTAAAAGGGAGCCATCGGCCCGTCGATGGGGACTTGAGGACCAGTTGTATAACTTCACCGGCGTTGAAGTTCCGGCCGACAAATTCCCTGTTTGGTTCATACTCTTCAAGTGACATCACGTAAATGTGATGCTCTCGCATAACAGGCACTGCCACGAGTCAATACGTATAACTCATGATAGAAGCGTGACTAACGACAGGGCCAAGACTAGTGATTATGTGTTGGGTGGCACTCACCACATTGTGCAGCGATACGCTCTAAAAAGTCTTGCGCGATTGATTCGTCCCCGCCCTTCAGTGGCTTGATGAAATTGATGTGGTCATTTGGCTGAGATTTCCTCGCATTCAGTCGCTCGAAGCCTAGAGGCATTGTTCTTTAACCTCTCAAGATGATGCGAAGGTTGCCGCTGCAGAGTCATGAACTTAGGGCTGTCTTGTAGGGACCCTCTTGTTAATCCCGTCCACGCCAGCCTAGTTTTATTTACTTGAAATTGCCCGTTCGTCGGTTGTATGAAGCAATGTTGTGGAAAAGGGTCATCTTTTGAATGTGGCAATGTCTGGTGGCCAAGGCGGCGTTAAGCTATTTCCTTTAGCAGTTATTTAATGAGATCCCCCCTGTGGCACAGTGAGCTTACAGCACTATGAAATTGCAGTGAAGCTTACCAAAACGAAACTTACCACCAACTTAGCTGTTCAAGAAAAAAAAAATTTAGAATAAATAAATTAACTTCTTCCTGACCTGTTTATCAAGGGAATTATAGGATGTTCCGGGAAAATAGACCCATCGGCTATGATGAAGCCGGAGAACAACAAGAAACCACTTATTATAATAAGACAACAACAGGCACGTTCTAAGGAAAACAATGTTATCCTTAGACTGCTAGTTTCAAGATCCTAGGACGATTTGTGTATCTTTTCTAAATCTTATTTAGTAAGTATATGCATCAACATACATACATATAGCTCGCAGATCAAGCAACTAGATCCATCTATCAACGCCTTCGGCCAGCACCTCCAGCTCCAGAATCACCTCTGTCGGTGAGAGACACAACTTCACCAATGCCAGCAGCCTCTTGCTCATCTTCAAGCGCGGTAATCTCTTCTCTGCAATCCCACCACTTCTCTTCACTCAGTTCGAATGCTTTACTCTTGATCTCCTTTATCGTCAGAGTCTCTGGCTGAATCCCTTTCCATCTGAGACTGGTCATCAAGACTTCTTGCCATTCCGCCGATGTCCTGACGAAGAATTCTCGTCGAGATTCGAAAGGCCGGGGGTGGGGCAGTCCATCGTCGACCGAAGTCGCAGCAGTATCTGCCTCGCTCGCATCATCATCTGTCGACGACGAATCGGCAATTGATGCCGTGTCTGTGTTTTCAATCTCTTCCGCCTGTTTCTTCTTCCGTTTGCTTGGTGACATCAGTTTTTCTGGTTCTCCATCAAATTCACCGTCTTCATCTTCGTCCTCTTCCTCATCGTCCTCCTCTTCATCCTCTTCGTCCTCATCATCTTCATCGTCGGAACCCTGAGAAACACCATGTCAGTATACGTGCGTGTCTGGTGGAGTAGAGTCCCAATGTGGTAAAGAAATTCACGTACAACCCAGCTCTCATCCTCTCTTTTGAATATCTCTTTGCACCCATCCATCTTGCCAAGATCAATCGCATGTAGGTCATCGAAAGTGTATTCTCGGTCTTTTGACTCGAAGGTGCCACCGTAGATATAAAGAACATCTTCTTGTACGGCTAACTGGGCATTAAACCTTGGGGATGGGAATTCCATCGAGACGGGCATCTCTCGAACGGGCTTCGCAGGCTCATCATCATCTTCGTTTTTAAGATCAATGTCCATCTCATCAGCGTCCTCCAATGACGTGCCAGCCTGCAACGCAGCGAGTTGTTTCAATAACTCTTCCTCGTTTGCCTGAGCTCTACCTCGTCGGCCAACTCTCTGTTCCGAGACAGCGGCTTTCTTCTGAGTCCTTGGTTTGCGAAGCATCATCGGAAAGAATCGATTTCTCTCAATGTTCCAAGTGTATAGCTGATTAAAGAATTCACTGTCTATGCCTTCCTCGCTTTGTTCCACGTCGTGCACACCACCGAATTGCAACCCGCGGCCCTTGTGATGCGCCATGGTTGCTCCGGCGCGAGGGGGGTTGGGTGCATTTGCTGGTCGCTTTCGTTTTTCCCATCTTACTGTAGGAGGCGTGTTTGGTGGTGAATCTGGCGGCGGCTGAGTGATACGTAAGTAGAAGCAATCCTGGTGTACTAAAGGGCTGAGAATATTTTTCTGTCCTTGAGATGCCCCTTTTGCTGACTTATTTGCGGTAACGGTTGCTTTCACTCTGGAGTAACCACCAAACAAAACAGCGCCTTGTTCGTGCGGGAGAAAGGTGAAAGAGGACCTCGCATCTGGCTTTAGCTGCGCCGGTGGGAGCGTGGGACTGAACCAAAAGTAATTCTATCATCTATGTGTCAACACACGATGTTTTCACTAGCTTAAAGATATATCGACGTACTTGGGTATCGAATAACCAGAGGTCATTCAGGTATTTTGTCTGGTTTGAGGTGTCTTGAAAGCCTGCATCCCAGTGTTAAAATCTGCAACGACAAACTACTGGGCTGTCTTGGTATTCACACCTCCAAACAGAATGATATAATTCTTGTAATATGTCATACGATGTCCACTCCTGGATGGTGGTGTTTTGCCCTTGACGTCTATACGCGTCCATTCGCGGGTGCTCGGCTCAAGGCGCCAAAAATCATTATAATGATAAAATGTCCCCTGTTTCGGGCTATCGTGGGACTATATCAGCATCCATGCCGCCACCATGATTTATTTGTAAAGGACTGCATTACGAACCTACTAAATTCACCGCCAAATAGGAATACGGAATCTTTTTGATTGCCACCTCTACACCAAGCGTGGCCGGATCTTGGAAGAGGAGCGTTAGGTGATGTCACACAATGCCACTCGTCCCTATCTGTATAATAGATATTGAGATCATTGAAGAAATTAGCGATAGCTCCATTCCAGGTCTCACCGCCAAAGAGCAAGAGTTGGTTGCTATTGGACGGAGAGGCTAGGAAGGTTGCAGATGACCGAGGTTTAGGAGGTGACTCAAGGACAGTCTCAGTCACCTTAAGAAATAGCTCCTGTTGCTTCTTGTACTCGGCCAAGACGGCATCAAGATCCACATCCTCGGCATCGCTACCATCTAGCTTCGCGGTCTTGCTCTTTTCCTTCTTTTGCGCTTTTTTCTCCTGCTTCTGTTTCTTCTCTGCCAGTTTCTGTTTCTTTGAATCTGACTTGCTTTTCTTGTCTTTCGCCATCTTGTAGGACAGATATGTAACCAGTTAGGGGCCGATAAAATCGAAGAACTTGACTCCTTAAGTACCTGCCCTTCGTGGCCGTATCTAGGAAGATTCAAAGACTATAGACTGCGTGTTAACATCTAGTGACGATGCAATTTTAGTTCTTAACCCCTCTATGGCAGCTGACATCAACTGAAAGCCCCTCCTCTGTAGATCAAGTACCTATGTACTGATGATCTGATAAGATTATAATTTCCCCACTACTCCATCACGACCCACTTAGTTAGTCATGTTTTCCCCTGGCTAGGTGGATACTTCTAAGCGACATCGCTCCGCTTCGAAGAAATTTCTTGTTCCAGATCAGATGTCCATTCCGAATACATACTCCAACTCACCGAGCATAAACCGGAAAGCTTGGAGATAGTTCTACACGGCACACCGCGAGACCTTGTCAATCAGCGACAGAGCAACATTATTCCAATTTAATCGTTCCACTGAAACCACTGCCGGCTCCTGTACTTCGCCATCCTATTGCTTCGTCATGTGCACCCACTTAGTCGATGATAATTGGTGGTGACTGGCTGCTAGTGGTTCGAGTCGAAAAGCGTTATCAGGCCCTCCAAGGTCTTTTGTCCTCCACCAACACCGATACCAAAACCGACACCAACATCATCCGGCCCACCTATCATAAAATTCCCAGCATCCCATCCCCTTCTCTCCAACTCGAATAACATGTCCTCATAACAAGTCGCATTCTGTCGCCATCGCCTGCCGTTGTGCATGATTCTCCAGCCCGGCAGGCCTACTGGCGACACTGTTCTTTCGAAGCCGTCCCGAGTTGGGTACCCAGGTAGCTACTATGGCAGCGACACAGGCAACCTCTACCACCATTATTCCCTCACGACTCCCCGCCCGGGAGAAATCTGCCGCGATGGAGGTTGTCGAGGACCTCACCTACGGATCTGTAAGTTATGCGACAGTTGGATCTAAATCCGCTTGAAGCGCCCACTCACAATCAGTAGACTGCCGGTATCGTGGGCAAGTACATAGAATACCCCTTCGACACGGTCAAGGTCAGGCTCCAATCTCAGCCTGACCACCTTCCCCTTCGTTACACCGGCCCCCTCGATTGTTTCCGTCAATCCATCAAAGCCGACGGCGTGCTAGGACTATACCGTGGAATAAGCGCACCTCTCTTCGGCGCCGCATGCGAGACTAGCAGTCTCTTCCTCTTCGAGCGCTTGGGGCGCGAGGTCGTATACACCTCTGGATATTGCTCACGCGATCGTGTTCTCCCCTTGTCAGCGTTGTGGTTCACGGGCGCGTTCGCGGGTGCTTTTACATCCATCGTCCTCACGCCCATCGAACTGGTCAAATGCAAGGTCCAGGTACCAGCAAGTGTAGCTGGTGTAGCGCCAAAAGTACCCAGTGTCAGGTCCGTGATTCGCGACGTCTACAAGCACGAGGGAATCAGGGGTTTCTGGCACGGTCAAATGGGCACATTCCTGCGGGAGTCGGGTGGCTGCGCCGCTTGGTTTGGGTCGAAGGAAACAACGACCAAACTGTTCTACCTCCTGAATGAGCAATCGGCTACCTCTCAATTAGAAAAGGATGCACTCGCTACAGAGGCGTTGCCTTTATGGCAGCAGGCTGTTGCGGGTGCATCTGCTGGTATGTCCTACAATTTCTTGTTCTTTCCCGCCGACACCGTAAAAAGTCGCATGCAAACCTCCCCGGTGGGTGGGACCAAACAAAACCGGACCTTCATGCAGGAAGGTAGGGCCTTGTGGAACCAGCATGGTCTTCGTGGATTCTATCGGGGGTGCGGCATCACGGTGCTTCGCTCGGCTCCGAGCTCGGCCTTCATTTTCATGGTTTATGATGGCCTGAAGCGGCATTTACCAATGTGACCGTTTGCTCTTACGAGACAATAGATGTATATAGAAGGCAACATGATGTGAGCGTGTACGGCGTTAGGGCGCATAGAACTCGGAGTTGGATTGACGGGTCGTTGTTCCTATGTATGGGTATCTCTACATTTTATATGCTATACTCCTAGATACTATTCCCTCTCTTACCGATCTTTACCGAGCGCTTTTCTTGTAGCAAGAGTCGACTCGGAAATGTCCCAGTTGTTCAAGTACCCAACGCCAGTATTCAGGTATGTTGCGAAGCCAAGCCACGCTAAATAGGGTACCATGCACCATCCAGCCACATTGTCGATGCCGAAATATAGATAGGTCAAGTAACTGTTTATGCCGATGAGGGACACGATATCGGCGAGTGCCAGAGCGGGGCGGCGAAGCCCGAAGAACAGCGGCATCCACGCCAGATTAAGGCCGAGCTGTGCCGAGTAGAGGACTTGTAGGTCTCCGGCCGAGACGGATAGAGAGTACGATAAGGGCGGTAAGGCGGCACGTGTCACGGCACGGTGAGCCGCATAGCCCATGAGGCCATACAGCATAGTCCAGGCCGGCCCGAAGACGTAGGGTGGTGGGCGTAGAGGCGGCTGCTTCATTGCGCGATAGGTCTCTTTGGTTTCCTTTGCTGTGGTGTCGTTAAGCATGTTAGTAAGAAACATACACCGGAACTTGATCAACCTGGCAAGTCGGTAGAGAAGGATAGAATAATCGCTTACGCCTCGTGCTGTATCCTACAGCGGATCCCAGTGCAATGGGGAGAAGGATGGACGCTGAGGGGCTAGCGAACACATCGTATGGTATCGTGTTTATTTTAGGAATGTAGGTCGTCATGTTTTCTTCGGGTAGACGGTACGACTCTGCTTGGATGTGTTTCTGAAGCTCAATGCTGATAATTGAAGAATATATATATACTTTATTTATGAGATCTGTTCGTTACTCTAAAGTTGTGTAGAAAACAATTACCATGTGTGGTTTAGAATGCCTAGGTAGAGAGCTTGAGCCTCGGCTTCTAGCAGTGATGACGTAGGCGGGTTACAATGCGCATTCTGGGCGCCCATCGCATTCCTTTGATCCTACCTAACAGTCGATCTAAACTGGATCGTTGGATCGTAACCATCGTGACCTCTCACCGGGAGAGCCAAGCTTAGCTTGCACAGGGCTTCACTGGAATTTTTTAAATTTCTACCAAACAAACTTATAATCTTCGTTTGTCTGCTAAGATATAGAACGAAATTGTATTCTTTTTATGTGTTTATATTGCCATTCGTCAGTGTTGTTACAGTCAGGAAATAAACAGGTAAAAAGCAGATAGGTGAGCGTCAAAAGCATCATCTTATGTACATAACCAGACATATCTAGTTGTTCCATTGATGGCACCACCTATAATCCAGACATCGGTCTACCCCTTTTACATTCCACCTCCCACCTCCTATCGCTGCCGACATTAGCAGATTGCTGGCTCGGTTCATAACGTATAACTTCGAGATCCCTTATGACCTAGTGATATGAAGCTCTCACTCTTGTGCCTCGCTAGATGCAAGGTATCCCATTCAGACTCTTACAGGTTACTTTTGAGCAAACCCAGCCATGTGCAGATTCGCTCGGGGGGTTGGGAGTTCGGGGAAGATCCAATGGTTCCAGCCTCCGATAGCTATTGTGAGTAGAAGCACACTGTGTTGCGACTGTCAGCCTATGAATAGCTATACAGTATTCCGAATCTCCGCGGACTGTACGGCGGAACTAGTACCAGATAGGCGCTTACCATTGGCCACTTGTAGCTGGACCCATAAGCCGGTGGATGCAAGGTGGATACATGGTTGGACCTGACGAGCCAGCAAGCTGCGTCCGTCTTTGTCCTCTTTTCCCGACAAAAGCACTGCTTCAACACATCTCGTCGTCGCTACACGTATCCTCGGCATATTTACTTGCAATACTCGCAAGTGTCGCTCATTTCAATATACGTAATTGCGTTGTCGACCTGCACAGTTCGTCAATCCCTTCTCGTTTCCCCTTGACCCTTCAATTCATTGTCACATCATCTTATCTTCATCATCATCAGCCCTGTTGCCTTCTGGCCACATCGTTCCCCAACTTCAATTCGCTGTTCCTCTACTCCTACCCGAGCATTTCGCTCCTCGCCACGGCCACTACAGACCATTGACAAACCTGGCACTTTTTCTTCACGATTGCCACTGCACGTCGTTTGCTTGTTGCGGAGCCTTTGCTCTGGCCTGGTCGTCACGATCATCTTACTTTCTGCTTGCTTCAAGCGCGTCCACCGGTCGCTTTACTTCATCAATTTTTGCCAAACTACATCATCACCTCCCCAAATTTATTCAGAATGATTCCTCTAACGGCAAACGCTTCGCCAAACAGGCATTTAACGCGCCGGCAAACGCTTGAAGCCACTTGACGATCGACAGACCACCACCGTCCGCGCCCGACCTCCTTCCCTATATATATATCAAGCATGCTTTGATAGAAACCACGTCTTGAACAATCTACGTACCGATACCTCATAGGACATTCGAACCGCTGAAATGGATTCCTACTCGTATCGCGATGGTTCAGGACGGTCGCCCAACGATCGCACCTGGAGTGCCCGAGATGACAGAGTGAAAGACGAGTCTCGTGATAACTTTTATCGTGGCCGTTCTCCCGGTGCGTTGCAAAGAAACTCCTTTATTTTCCTATCGTATAGTTACATGCTTAATTGTTGTACTATACTGTCTCTTCACTAAAGGCGGCGATTCCGGTCAGCTATCTGAGCTAGTCATTCAAAGAAACTAACTCGAATAGGATATGATCGTTCTCGGCGACGTTCACGTTCCCCCCAGGCCGTCGATAGATATGAACCTAGAGGTCGCGGAAGAGACGATCATCCAATCCCGCGTGATCGCGAAGATCGCCGTCGAATAACTTCACCCCCAGCCAATATTGATCGTTATGTTCCGGGCTCGAACAGCAATCCGGTTCCCCCTGCACCAGCTGTCAACCCACTGGCGGACCCTGTTAAATTGCCATTTCAAGTTGGCTTTTCTTATTTTGGTGAATGGTGGCGAGCCAATGAGAAGATTAAAGAAGAGAAAGAACGTGCCCGGACCGGACGCAGGCGAGAGCCTGATCGTCCTCGTGGGCGTGAGACTCAAGAGGATCGTGACAAGGAGAAGGCGAAGATTCAGGCCGCGTACGACGCATATAGGGAAGAGTTACAGGCGAAGATGGCGCGCGCGTTTGTTTCTGAACATAAGAAAGAGCAGTGGTTTCGAGAGAAATATGTGGCCGAAGCACGCGACCCACTACGCACGCAAATCAATGATTTTCGCCGCGGCGTGTACAATCAATGGGAGCAAGATTTGGAATCAGGCATGTTTGATGACTTCTCCCTCGAAGGCCTTCCCAAAAGTGAAAGCAATGGCGCCGGTGGTGTAGTTGAAAAGGAGGAAGGCGAAGCTACCGCAGCGAACGAAGTGCTTGGTGTTGGTGACTTGGTTCCTGTATCAGGGAATGACCTACGCGATGAGAGTCTGTATCAGCCAACGCTTCTGATCAAGACAATAGCACCTCACGTTAGCCGCCAGAATCTAGAGGCCTTTTGCAAGGAGCATCTTGGAGAAGGTGAAGGTGGTTTCAAGTGGCTATCGCTGAGCGATCCTAACCCTAGCAAAAGATACCATCGCATGGGATGGGTTATGCTGCATGCTGCACCCGAGACAGTTGCTCCTGTTGACCGTCCTGATCCAAAGGATGAAGAGGGAGATGTAGATCTAAAGTCGCCTGCACCTGTCTCTACTGCGGAAAAGGCTCTGGAGGCTGTCAATGGCAAAACCGTCAAGGATGAGGTTCGGGGAGACTTTGTTTGTCATGTCGGTGTTCACAACCCCCCAAACAATCCTCGTAAAAAAGCCCTATGGGACCTCTTTTCTGCACCTGAGCGAATCGAAAAAGATCTGGGCCTTGCTCGGAAGCTCGTTAACAGGTTTGAGGACGATTTTGGTTCCGATTTCAACGCTGCCCTCCGCATTGAAGAACGCGTGGAATCCCTGAGGCTCGCTGATCGCCTCCAAGCAGCTGGTCCTACTGCTCCCACAAAGAAAGTCAAGAAAGAGCGCAATCTAGACTTCGACGATGCAATGGATGATGGGGAAGAGGGCGAGATGGGGGAATCAGATGAGGAAGGCATCATTGATGATGAAGTCGATGACGAAGATCTCATAATCAAGAAGAAGCAACTCGATCTGACAATCGAGTATTTGCGCCGAGTTTTCAACTTCTGCTTCTTTTGCGTATTTGAGAGCGACTCCATTCATGAGCTGACTCGAAAATGTCCGGGTGGCCACCTTCGTCGCCCTCGAAGTACGCTTTCCTCGGCGGCCAAGAACGTAGCTCGCGCCAGCGCCAATGGCGACCCTTTTCCATCTAAGAAACGAAGCGAAGCTAAGGATGAGGAAGAGGGCGAGGCTCCCGAACCCGATCGCAAGTTCCGTAGCACATCATCCAAAACCGAACAGCAGCTGGAACGGGCATACAAATGGGTGAAGACGTTTGAAGACAAGATCATGCAGATCCTAGAGCCCGAATCGGTTGACGTTCGAAAGCTCGGGGGCAAGCCCACAGAGGACGCCCTGAATGATGAGCTTGCCAAATTTGTCAAACAAGAGGATGAACATAAGTTCAGATGTAAAGTTCCCGATTGCTCAAAACTCTTCAAAGAGGAACATTTCTGGAAGAAACATGTTGAAAAACGGCACTCCGAATGGCTTGAAAATATGCGACAAGAAGTAAGGAGTATCTACGAGATTCCGAGAAATTTTTGCTAACGTTAATTCTAGTTTGATCTTATCAATGCATATGTTATAGATCCTGCGCATATTGCCCCATCGAAAACAGATGCTAATAGCAATGGCCATTTCCCTCCTGCAGGTGGGCAGACCCAGCAAGGCACCCCTCGAGGTTTCAATCTGCAGAACTTCGCCATGAACAACATGAACAACATGATGACAGCCTTCCCTGGCTTTCCTAACATTCCAGGGATGCCCCTCTTTGCCGGCAACACCATGCAAGCTGGAGGATGGAATGCTGCCGGCGATGAACGTGGTAGTGGGCCAATTCGTCGCAATGGTCCAGGTGGAGCGTCGCGATTTCACAACCGGGCTGGGCCGTATGACAGACGCCAGCAGCAAGGACGTTGGGGTCAAGACGGTCCAGGTGGTGGTCGTGGTAGAGGAGGTCCTGGTCGATGGGGTGATGGTGCCCCTGGCGGAGCTGCAGTCGGGCCTCGCGAGGCTGTCCAGGGGCGCAGCTTGAAGAGCTATGAGGATTTAGATCACTCACCTGGAGGTGGTGGCGGAGAATTAAACTACTAGTTGATGCCGCCCGTTGAGTTTAGCCATTGCTTTTCTATTCCTACAAGAGCTAAACTTTCGGTGCTTTCTATGGGATTGGGCGAGGAGAGTCCTAACTATCACTATTTACGCAAGGTCGATGCACACCGGAGCTATAGTTCTCGTGCAGAAAGCCGGACTGATGTGTGCAGAACAAAAGAGCAGTCTGGCATTTTTAATTTGAGGAAGCGATCATCTATCGCTTCATTGTACAAATTAGCTTGTGGATTCATTCAAGTGGGTAAGATAAATCGGATAGTATATAACAGAATTTGCAAGCGTGTCTTTTCAAACATGACGGCTTATTTCAAGACGTGAAGTGACCTATGTGGTGCTTGTCTTTCGTCAAAGTTGCTAAGCATTTCAGGGACAGTAATTTGTGACTCACCGGCCATTAGCTCCCGCTTCCCGGCCATTCTACATGAATCATATATAGATATCGGGATCGCGGAGGGAAGTGTTTCCTTTTCTTCGTGAGTGTCGTCAACTTATTTCCTTATGTGAACAGCTAATAACAATTCAACCTCAGCTTCTGAGCTCAGCTCTATTACCATATACCAACATGGCACGCACACTCACAAGCTCCGGCTCCTCTTTTGAAGAGGAGATAGGATATTCTCGTGCAGTCGTCACAGGCGACTTGATTTTCGTTTCGGGGTGCACGGGGTAAGCAGCCGATGATTTTTAATATTCTCCGACGTCGATGTCGCGTAGGCTATTATCATCGGCCTTAGCTCAGAGAATTATTCTGCGTATTCAAGCCTGGGCTCCATTACCAGCTCGCTGACTTCACCACACCATAGCTACGACTATAAGACGGGCGCACTATCCCCCGACATCGTCGAGCAGGCAGAGCAATGTCTGCGGAACGTAGCATCCGCCCTCTCGGAGGCGGATGCTTCCATCGAAGACGTCGTTCGTGTAAGAGATTCTTGGAATCACTTTCCTCATATTCTGTTTTCAGGAGACATAGTGTCCATGAGCTTCCACAGCCCTCTCAAATCATGCTCAGGGATGGCGACAACTGACTCTGAGCGCACAGGTCACGTACACGGTACCGGAACGCGAGGCGTTCCCGAAAGTCTGGCCTGTGCTTAGGAAGTGGTTCGGACACGCCCGTCCAGCTGCTACGATGATTTCTGCCGGTCTTATGAAGGAGGAGATGAAGATTGAGATCGAGGTCACTGCCGTCAGGGGGTCGGCTCGGAAGAAGGATGAGGCTTGAAAGGAGGGGGAGGGATTCAAGGATGCAAGTTTGTCTATAAGAATGCAGCATCGTAGCATTAATATTTATACTCTCTTTTTTGATATCGAGTACATTCATTTCTGCTTGTTTGGTTTATTCCGCAGTTTGTCGCTCATTGGGTTCCCTTTCACTTAGAAGCATTTGATTGGGACAGAGTCATCTTAGATATTCCCCAAGGTATGCTCTGCTTCACTATTCGAGCGTCTAAGAGAGTCGTTTAATGTACTCATTATTATATTCAAGAAAGGGTTCCTTAACGTATGAGCCTCGATCTTATAACGAGCATTGAGATGGGTTTGACCTTTACATATAATTGTCATAGAAAGACAGATTCTTATATTTGAAACTATAAAAAGAATCAATAATCCAAAAAATTCGACATGTGCAGGATTTGAACCTACGCGACCGAAGTCATGAGATGGCTTAATTCATAACGAATTCAAGTCTCACCCATTAACCACTCTGGCAACATGCCCCAATATGGTAACTTGTCCCATAATTTGACTTAGAATCCAGTGTCTCCCGCCCCAGCTAAGAAAAAAAAAATTGGGGTCAGAATATGGGAACAATTTAGAAGAAAAAAAAACACCAAGGATTCGCTGGTTGTCATCAACCCAACTACTAGTTTGGCGCTCAGCTTGGCTTATCTACGGGAAATCGGACGGGATCCCGAGTTTTCATTGTAATTACAGGGAGACTTTCGTTGTTGTTGCACTAACTATTAAGCACCAGTATACAATTCGGCGTCCACGGGA
Source organism: Xylaria cubensis (assembly GCA_022385715.1). NCBI lineage: Eukaryota > Fungi > Ascomycota > Sordariomycetes > Xylariales > Xylariaceae > Xylaria > Xylaria cubensis. The sequence continues at coordinate 236,221 of MU279054.1, read as the reverse complement.
GCGAAGGGCAGACCACGCTACAATGCACGTGGTTCTATATCCGAGGCCACGTTTTAAGCAAGTCCTATCAAACATCGCCGACCTCAAGTCCTGGCATAGAGGATCGAGTTTCAGAAGCGCATGATGTTGCGAACAAGATTAAACTAGGGAGCGAGGTAGTCTATTAAGGGATTAGCTGTAAGCCGGCGAGGCTTGTGCGATTCGGATCCAGTCCACTAATAAGATCACCGAGTCCCCGGACTCAGCCATGGTCGCCGTCCTTCTACCGCGGAGGCTTTCGCCGTCCAATTTAAGAAATAAAATTCGACAGAAAAAAAATTAGCAAGCATTTAAATGATGAAGGGGGCTCCACCTCAAGTATCTGGTCTTTCTTTTTATGCATGTTCCAGGACGGCCGATACTTTATTACATACCTTAGCGCAACAACATCATCAGAGTGAAACAGAACCAAAGACCCGGGACCCCGTGGCGCTTGTTTGTGTTTTGTATGTGTATGGATATGTGCGTGTCGGTATCGAATTCTAGGCACGCTTGCATAACCCGTAAGCGCGGACATGGACGTAGATGCCGGGTACGATGGTTACATTAACGAACGGCGCGGGCCAGCTATTCTTGGCCGCAAGGATGAAGTCGGCGAACCCTTCTAGAATCCACGCTAGACTAGCGAGTATCCCGGCGAAAGAAGAGGACAGCGCATTGATGCATTAGTAGTACGAGTCCTAGCCTGGACTGCAAGTCTTGGTTGTTAGGGTTCGTCCTAATTAACCCTCCGAGCTCACAGTAGCGTGCTCTTGTTAAATAACTGCCTCGATTATTGCTCGGAAAGAAGCAGTGTGCTTGACCTAAAGGACTTCTAGCCTACCCAAATTCCTTATATTCACAATGTGGATCCGGCGATGACGAATTCTGTACGAGGAAGAAATGAATTCTGCCCGTATTAACAGATGATCCTCGAGGGTGTTGATGATGATGACCCCCTTGAACTTGGTTTTCTCATGGTGGCCTTGACAAGTTCATAGCCCACTCATCACTGACGGGGTGCTCTGGTCCCCGAGATATAGAGCTCGGAGAGGGTATATAGCCGCAAACATTATTACCTGCCTAGGATATAAGCCGTAGAGTAGACGGCGAAGGACGGACGACAAAACCGCAACTACTACTAGGGGCCGAAAGGGTTACTATCGACAGCATCCGATTCTGAGCTTCATATCGGACGGCCAAAGGAACACGAATCGAAGCAGCGAGAAATATCGAAAAGGTTCCAATGCTCGACTCACTCCTCTCCGGTGCCGCCTTCGGCGCCGCGCTGGCCGCGACGGGCATGTATCAGCCAAGTGTGATCCTCTCACAGATGACGCTCGAGAACTGGCATATGGTGCAGACGTTCTTAACGGCATCTGGGGCAAGCACGTAAGTAAGGCAAATCTGACTAAAGAGTTCGACTTCTTCGTCAGCTCGTCAGCTATCTTAGTTCTTATTTCTTATTCTATTTGAGACTATTCCGGATTCAGGATTGGGGCATATATCTCACCATACTAACCACTTGATAAACAACCAGGCTCATCGTCACGCTATGTCAGAAATTAGGCTACCTGCATGTCAAACCCCGCAACTACTCTTCCCTAGGTCTCCTCGGGCCTCTTGACGGCAATGTCATCGGAGGGTGCCTGCTGGGTATTGGCATGACGCTCTCCGGCTCTTGTCCGGGCACCGTATTTGCGCAAGTTGGTGCCGGCGTACGTAGCGGTTTTTATACACTCGGTGGTTGTCTACTTGGAGGCGTGATTTGGTCATGCTTTCTTCGGCCCACTCTGGCATCGGTAAAGCTTAAAAGCCGGATGGAGCCACCGAAATCTGAGTATTTGACCATTCATGGAGCGCTGGGGATAAGTCAAGCTATGGCTATCATAGGCGTCGGGGCTATCTTTGCTGGAGCGGTGGCTGCGATATCTGCCCTCGGACTTGTCAAGACGCAGGGTCTCGTTGACCCGGTGCTTGGTGGTTTCCTGATAGCCGGTTCTCAACTCTTTTCTGCGCTGGCACGGAAAACACTATTAGGGACGTCCGCATCCTTTGAAGAGTACGGCGATTACGTCTCATGGCTGGTGAAGGGCGGTGGCGATGGTAAGCCTAAATCTTACAGTTCTACGGTCGTTGTTACGGGAGTGACTGTTGGGGCTTTGGGACTATCTCTATTGGCCCCTCTTCCCCAAATGCCTCCAGCCATTGATATCAATACTACTAGGTTGGTCCTTGGGGGAGTCTTGCTCGCCGTAGGCTCCAGAATGGGTGGAGGTTGTACTTCCGGGCATGGCATTACTGGTATTTCACTGCTATCTGTCTCAAGCTTTGTTACCGTTGCTGCCATGTTCGTTGGCGCGTTCGGCAGTGCAACATTGTTATAACAAGGGGAAATAGAACTAAAAATATTATTTTCACACAGATGTTCTCAAGCTGCCTACATTATTTGTTATATACGATGAAAACTATCGAAATTTACGATTCTATTTTGATTTGACACATTTTACCTACATAATTACCAGGTTGCGGTCTCGATAAAGGTCGATAACCTCTGATACACTATACGCCACGGGCGTATGAGGTTTCCATTGCTCATTCCCCTCTCTCTACCAATCATTGCTCCGAAGCTTTGAACAACCGTGCCATCGAAGAACGCGTAATCCCGAGATTAAAGGAAAGGGGTTACCGTTGATAGGCGAGCCGGGAATCCGTCGGATTCGGCGACCATCCGGACTAGCTGACGTGTTCAAGTACGGACCCGGACTCCGGGAACCTTAATTTCCAACAACGGGCTCCACTGTTTCATAAAGACGGCGGCTTGCATCTTATATGAAACGCCGGTTCCTACGGAGCCTAAAGTGAACGACGACATACTTATGCAATGTACGTGCGTCGTAGGCCGGCGCTAGTCTAGTCTGCCTTCTAAGCGAGGACTCCGACCACGCTTATAGGCCATGGCTCATAAGTTAATGCCGGCTCGATGACCTGCCTACCCACCTCCGGCTACCTCCTCTACGTATACGGCTTACTAAATACTATAAGTTAGGAATTTTATGCTATCATGAGTCGAAATAATCGCCGACCTCGAATCCTATATATTCAAATTATCCGACCAATGATGGAAGTTCGCCGAATAGATCCGCCTAGACTATCTTGAGAATCAAGCTGGGCGTGCCTACTACTAGATGAAGTGGCTGCCCGAACTCGCATGCGCTGATACAATGCCATTTTCGCTCTCAGGAGTATATCCCTATGATCTATAACTTAGCCCGACATGCAATAGAGCTCACTTAATATTGAATAATGCTACTCTGATATACTCACATGAGTAGAACACAGGTGAAGAGTATCAAAGTTGAGAAACATTCAAACTTAGCACAGCTAAAAAACTTGTTCACGGCATTTACGAGTTCCGCAGAATTCTAAAAGGTCTTCTTAAATAGCCCATATATATGATTTCTAGTTATACTCCCCAGACATATAAGCCACAGAACCACAAAAAAGAGGCTTACTCCTAACCCCTAATTACATACCTCCGTCTACAACTTCGCACCGTTCTTCTCGTCAGGCGAAATCTGGATAACCAGCTTTCCAAACTGTCTTCCCTCACGAATATCCTCATAGAGCCCCTCAATCTCCTTGAGATTATCCAAACCCTTCACGACGCGGCTCACAACCGGGTGAATTTTGTGCTCCCGGACAAAGGCCACCATATCCCTGAACTCGACCCGCGACCCCATCGTCGAGCCGCGGAGCTCGATGTTCTTCATGACCGCGGGCATCAGCCAGTCCATCCTCGGCGCGACCGTCATGCCGTAGGTAGAGATGACGCCGCCGTGCTTGAGGATGCGCTGAACGCGCGCTATGATGTCGCCGCCCGCGCCGTCGACGACGGCGTCGAGGTACGGCCGAGACTCCGGAAGCATCTTCAAGAGCTGCTTATCCCAGTCCTTGTCGCGGTACGACACGCCGCCCTTGGCGCCGAGCTCCTTCGCGCGCTCGAGCTTGGCGGGCGAACCCGACGTCACGTACGTGTTGCACCCTAGCGCGACGGCGAACTGTAGTACCGCGAGCGCGACGCCGCCGCCGATGCCCGTGACGAGAATATTGCGGCCCGGTAGTGCGTTGCCGCTTTTCGTCACGAGGGCGCGCCAGCCCGTTAGCCCCACGAGCGGGAGCGCCGCCGCCTCCGCCGCCGAGAGGTACTCTGGCGCTAGTTCGACTTCGTTCTCCGGGACCACGATGTAGTCTGCAGCTGCGCCGCAGTCCGTCATCGTGGAACCGCCGATCGTGGTGAACGGCCCCTCGGGACCCTCGAGTGCGGAATCCCAGCCCCGACTCGGCGTCAGAAGCACCCGCTTGCCTACCAGGGAGGAGGCGGACTTGGTGTCCGGCCCCGCGGACTCGACGACGCCGCATCCATCGCCGAGAAGCGGGTTCTCGAATGAGATGTAGGGGTATAAGTGTTGTCGCTGAAAGTGATCCCTATGATTGAGTGCCGCCGCCTCCAGGCGGATAAGCAGTTCGCCTGATTTGGGAACGGGCTTGGGACTGTGTTTGAGTTGTAGGCTAGCAATGGTGATTAGTTATATGCCAGATGCATCAATTATGAAGTGAGAGACGGCGTAGGAGTACATCGTTTGAATCCAACGGAACAAAAGACTCACGGGTAGTATACTTGACCGGGCTTGCCGTCAATCTTCTTGAGAGTCAAGGACCGAGACATGATGATACGCTAGCAAAATTAATGTGTCCCTGAATTGAACCTGATTTATTCAAAATGGCTATAGACCCTTATGGTATTAAATGATTTCACAAAACAAGATGATGTAGTAAATGTCTAGCGGAAGACATACTTGTTACGCAGACCGACTTACTAATGACCAATAGTGGCCCCCCCGCGTCCTCTACATCCGGGGATATAAAGCTACCAACCCCCACAAAAAGTACCGATTTAAGATACACGTACCTCGGCTCGCCGACAATGGAATTGGCCAACAATATTACTAGGATCTGAATATACATAACGCTCGTCGCATTTATAACTCACGAATCACTAACCTTTAGGACTTGAGCATCTCACTTGCACCAAAGACGTGATGGCCTAGATTCTACCCATCGAATAGTTTACGATTACGCAACACGACAACCCTTTTTTCTCCGAGTTCAAATTCGTGGTGCTCGGCGATGTAGTCTCAATTGTCAAATCCGACGGCTTTTGTCGAGATTATCAAACCCGAGTGTTGACCTACTTCAATACAGTACAGGTGACCCCAATGGTCTGGTTCAATCTCTGTAGTTACGGCGGCTTGCCGTACTCAATATGAAGTCTTGGGCGTCAAGAACCCCATGAGGGTCGTCACAAGCGGCTTCTTCTCTGATCCGGTCCTGGCCTCGATCCGTCCTTCTGCCTTGTTTCCTAGCGAACCCAGAATCTATTCCCTACAAAGGCTAGTAGAACGGTTCCTACCTCATCCGAACGCCAGCCTCGTGTCCCGTCATTATATGGCCATTATCGAACCCTGGTCGTTATGACCATGTGTGTTAAGGTGCCTGATGATAAAACTCGCATATTGTTCAGTCTTCGCCTCCTGGTCCTCCGGCTTTTGAAGTGGATGACAAGCTAATGGCAATCTTCTTTGGGGCCCCTCCAGAGTCGCGGGCACCAGCCACCATCTTCTTCTTTCGCAAAGCGCCTGGAGTAGTCGTACCTGAAGCAGGAGAACCTGCTGATGTACTGTTACGGCGTTTGTGCTGCACCATTTTGCTGAGATCGTCTTCTTCATCTTCTTCACGGCGACGCTTCTCGGATACTCGCTCTGGTGGTGGCACGGCCATCGGGCTCTCACCATCTGTTTTCTGAGCCTTCTCTTCTGGTCTGTCTTCGTCACCCGAAATAGCTCCTGCCTCGACGTTATCGTCCAAATCTTCGTCTGATGCATAATCGACTAAAGGTTTGGTCCCTGGAGATTCACCGTTCGCAGGTAAAGCCCGATTGCTGGGTTTAACTTGGACATCCTCTTCATCGTCTGAGGTGTTCCAGTACTCTTCTTGGGCTTCGTCCATTGTCAAGTGTTCCATGGGGTTCCTGTGTGGGGGTGGTCGGTTGCGCCCGCGGCCACGAGAAGCATCATCCTCGGATTCCATGAAGTAATCCATATTCGCCGTAAAGCCCGACGTCTGATCATATCTAAGGATCAACGTCCTAAAAAGCTCCATATATGACAGGCTATGTAATTTTCCTCGGTAATTCTCCACCATGTGCTTCACTAGTTCCTTAATGTTTTCTTTCTTCACATGCTCAAATAACTCTAGGCATGCAGAACTTATCAGGTTATCACGCGGCATAGTCTCGATGAGTAAGTCGAGCACCGGCTCGATGACCCTTTTCTCGCACAAGTGCTTGATATAAAACTCATCCTGTGAGCCAACGAGCTGACGGAGAAAACGGACAGCAACTGTACACAATTAATAATCGCTTTGACATTTGCAAGACGAGCTGACTAACCAAGTTTCAAAAACTTTTCTGGGGATTGTAATAGTTGAGTAATGCGAGGCACAATATTATGAGTCAAGACGAAAAACTTGCTGCGATGTTGATGTTGTCTGATGAAGAAGCACAGGATTTCGACTAGATAGCTGAAAGCGGACGCTTCAACGTTGGTGAATTCCATCGCAGCCCGGTCCTGCAGCGTAATTAGAGGCTGAAAAAGTTTGACAGCTGATTTTTCGTAGAAAAGGCCCAGAAAATGGTCCTGTTGCGGATCAGGGCCTTGGGGTAATCTATTCCGAGCTGCATATTCCGCATTGGCCTTCGCAAATGCTTCGGCCTGCAGTTGGGGTCCTTGATCGAGCAGAACCTTCAGAGTATCAGAGATCTGTGATTTGACACCCAAATCGGTCTCAACCAGTAAGAGGTCAATGAGTGTGTCGGTTAATGGAGGCTGCTTTTCGTGTATTTGGCGATATATTGTCTGGCGAATCATCTGGGGGTCGTGGTCGATCATGGATACCATAATGTCCGTGGCACCAACGCGAACCGCCACATCATTACTTTTGAGACCGAAATGTATGACCTGAAGTAGACCATGGGCGATGAAGTTATTGTAAAGCGTCTGTCGAGCTGGCGGCTGTAGATTCTTTGCAATAGCACAGCACTGCTGGATAAAAAGAACGGCCTCTCTTTTTCGTGTATCTGGACCCGACTTGAAGATATTGAACAACTCGGACAGGAAAGGCGAGTTCGCCTGCAGGTGTTGTACAATATCCACCTGATTGAAGAAAATCAGCGAGTTAAGCACTGAGAAGGTATTATCATCCAAGATGCGAGCAAGCACGACATCCTTCAAATATTGGAGCCGATAGGTCTGATGAATCTTTTGGATGATAGTCGACTCCTCAATGCGAACAACCTCCCGATATCTGCCTTCGCCCTGTAGCCATTGGCGGTGATTCGCCTTGTGGCTAGGAAAGTCTGGGTCATATTCCAAGGCGCCGACAACGCCAATCACACATGCGTCTGACACGGCATGTTCTATAATGAATGTGTCGTTGAGCAGTATGATGATCTTCATAATATTACATAGTCGGTGCAGATCAGCAAGACTTTCCAGATCTTCGGCGTCGGATACAATAGGTATAAGCTTGTCGATGTAGTTCTCGGCAACCACGTATTTCGTAAGAGCGTCTCGGCCACTAACCGTACTACTCATCATGCGCATCTGTGATTCAATATCGGCGAGGTTAGCCATCGAGACTTCAGGAAGACTAATCTGGTTGGCCACATCCATAGTCAGGTCGTCTGACAGGCTATCGTCTGTGACAGAAATCTTTAGCATTCATTCACACGAACAGAATAACCGCACGGGATGGCGCGCACCTTGGTTATTTGAAGGATTATACTGCTGCTGTATACTGCTAATAAACTTCCTGCGGTGCTCGTCAGCTGATGCTACTCTGCAGTCATGAATCAGATGAATATTCACCAGATCATAGCGCAACCTTCAGCTTCCTGGAAGCTGAGTGCCATATCGACGCCGTTGGTAGGCTCGGTCCAAACGATTAGGGTTTCTACGGTAACCTTGAGTTAGCTAACCGAAGCCGGGACGCGTCACGGACAATTGGGCAACAAACCTTGCTGTTTATGAAACCCATCTTCCTTACAGATTCGAGTCTTGAGCAGAATACGTTCGGGGTGGTCTTCGGACTCAACCACCACCTGAGAATCTCGCTGGTGGCCATCCTCGGACTGAGGAAACAACAGAACCAGTCAGCGACCACGGACAAGGAAAGGGAGGAGTGGTAGGTACGACGAAGCAGATGGGGGACAGCTCGGAGAGAAGGCTTACAGAACCAAAGCTGGCGGTGCAGAAGCCGGTGCCGCGATCAAACCAGTCATTGTTACGAAGCTCGTAGACCTTGACTCGTCTCCGATCCGTCGACGGATGAGGCACAGGCTGTGCCGCCATCGTCAACGGGTATTCGGAGTCCGCCTCAGCCGCAAGACGATTATAGTGCAGAAGTTCGGGCGCAAGGTCGAGATGCTGTTGCAGGGAAAGCTCAGTATCTGAGTGACTGAGGAGAGTGAGAGCCGCCACGTTTCCTCAAAGATGGGGCGCTAGTTGGCCGGGCGCGCGCGCACACGACGAACAGTGCGCTTATGTGTGTGTGAGGGCGGTACGGATAGATGGGTATTGAGGGTGAGGTATAGTGTTATTGCAATAAGAGGGGGAGTGCGCGCCGACGATGTCGCGACCGACAGCGGGCGCGGACGACGAGAAGCGGGCTGCGGGCTGCAAACTACAGAGCCGGACAATGACGGGTAGATGGCGTAGATCAGCCGGGGGCCAGGCGAGCGAAAGCGACGGCGACAGCGAGTTGGCGCGGTGCACGAGGGCGAGAGTGGAAGGATTCGCGGCGGGCAGGGCAATGTGCAATCTTGCAATTCCCGGGTTTGCTCAGTCGGTGGTCCGGGGCACGATAAGGTTGCGGTAGACAACGGGAGGCAACAGATGGGGCATGTGGCTCGTGACTCGCGGGCGGGCAGGTAGCGCGGCAGATGGGGGAGGATGGTAAGGTGAGGTGAGGGAGGATGGAGAACATCAAGTGAGGCGAAGAACCCCGACAAGGTCGATTAGGTCGCGATGGCGAGACAGGCTGGGGTGCTAAGCGGGTTGCTTAGGTCTGTGCTCTTGGACAGTGGGCGCTGGGGCGCTGGACGCTGGGAAAAGCCTGCCAGTAACAAGGCTCCAAGGTTTTGCAGGGGCCCACCAACCTGGCACTTGTCCTTTACCGCTAACTCAACTAACTGGCCGGGCGGATGGGACGCCAGGCAGGATTCGGTCTAGGTCTGGTCTGGGCTGGCACCACTGAAGTACTGAGTAGAGTGATCCGAGTGCTGTATCTAGAATGATGTACCGACGGGCACATCCGGATCAGATCCGGGTCATGCTCCAGCTTCTGGCTTTCTCGATGATCTTTAAAAGTCGGGGTCGGTGGGAAGATGACGTAGAATGTGGTGCAAAACCTACGAGAACGGAGCAATTGGATAATTGCTAGCGCAGTCGGGTTACAGATCGGCGCGCGCATATGCACCAAAGCTAACAAGAACAATCCCCAGGAGGGTTAAACGCAATACATAATAGCGTGCCGAGGTATCGGTATGCCTGGCCGACTCCGAGAGTTATGACGATTTTTGGTGAGTATCTGTACTGACACCAGCCGTTATGAGACAGTTTGACGCGCGGACCACTAAACGTGATGCCGAACTTGGACGTCCATTGTGGAGATTGTTGCCAAAAACAAAACAACTTTATCCATTTTAAGGTCCCGTACCCTACCTACCGTACCTCACTGCAGTGCCCAATTAGGCGCTAATATTAGGTATGTCAGAATGCAAGTATGTTCTATAGGGGGGCTACCCTTGTGAGGCTCAGAGCGTTCTATTATATTTAGGTTCACTAATCGTTAATGGCCTCGGTTGGATTACCTATTGGCGCAGCAGGGTCCCATTAACTTCGAGATCCATGTCACAATCAATCTTGCAGTTCGATAATACATGCTTAAGTAAATGTCTCGGTCTTGGTCTTGGTCTTGGTCTAGACTTGGATTTTGATTGGAGCCATCCTTGAGTCGCTGAGGCTCGCGTGCTTCCCTAGTTAGTGGAAGATTAGCCGTGCATCCCGAGATCTTAGTCTAGCGTCGGCAATGCACATCATCCCAGCACTGGCACGTGCTATATATATGCCTTATACTTATTATCGATCCAAGCTACCTACATTTCCTAATTGATGTCCCACCATTATGAACCTGAGACACTTCACCTGAACTCACGAGGGCCAGGCTAGCGCAGATGTATATATAGTGACCTCGTCATCATGAAATTCATCATGAAATTCTTCATTACCTAATCGTGTTATTTTCGATTCCTCGCCAGGTGTCCTCGCGTTCAACACGTAAAATACCTCCCCTCATTTATCACAGTTTCGTAATCTAAGTCATTCAAGAAATGTTTACCTCAACCCCTATCATTTGAGGATGACGAATCTGAGATTCCGTAAAGCTGGCTCTGGTTCCCAGCTCTCATATAATTTGATGTACAAACATTTCGTAGAATAAACTTAGCATCTAGGATAAATCTCAGGGCTCACTACGTCGACATAAAATAAGATTCAGTTTACAGAATGATAGATCGTGACATTTTCTGTTGGGTGCGATACAAAAATTGCTTATATGCAAACTTTACCTAACTTTCTGATTTTTTACGGTGAAGTGTATCTATGGCCAGAACAAGGCATCCGAACTTTATCTAAGCGTAATCGTAGCAACACTTCATACTCATCACTACTGATAAAAGTCTTACCTCTATCTTTACGATAGCGCCTGTACCTTATAGGTCGGCTGCGAACAAATTGTTTTATATCTTTCGCGTTGCGCAACGTTGTTCTTACCGCCACCTTCATGGTAGTCATCAACCAGGTCTGGGCTCAATCTTACAACCTCCTCTCTTCTATTCGTGTTGAATGTCGATAGTGGGTGAGTTTGGGCCGAGACTGATTCTCGCCAAAGCCAAAAATGGCATAAAATGTCAATGGGTCAAGGTGTACCTAGTATAATACTAGTATGAATTCGGAGACAACAGCGTACTAACAATGCCTAAAGTTCTTGCATTACATGATGAACAACAGGACTCTTTCAGTCTCTTGAGGCTAGTTGTCGAGGAGAGCCATAGCTTCACAATGATAATTTCTAATACTGGCTTCCTTGCCATGTCAACCCATTTGATACTAGAGTATCCATTGAAATTTTATTGCAGAGGTATATCATTCCATTTCTACAGCTACGGACTGCAGATAACGAATTCAGAAATACCGGTCGAATCATCGACTCCTCGAAGATAATAAGCAAGGGGACTACTGCACCAGCGGGCTAGTTGGTATAGTCTGACGCCTCGGAATCTAACTGTACATATTATCTAGGGAGTAAAATAGTGTCCGAATTATCACCAAAAGCGGAATCTTGATTGTCGGGATGCACCAAATCTCAGACACGAAAAAGGGGAGGGCTTAGATCGGTATTGATGATGACAATCAGTGGTCCCATGATACAATATCCGGTGCTGTTCCCCTATTCGCTCTCTTGCTGCGTATCAGCTTTGCGCTGTGATTAGACGGGTAGCAGACTCGATTCCATTCACATGCAACAGCCCATCCGATCATGTGCTGGAAATTGTGTTTATCTATGATACCCAGGATGGTAAGTCCAACACGTCACTGCAAGCTCAAGATAGTCTGTTCATAACATACCGAGCTGTAGGTTCTTAGCTAGTCAAAGTCTCGTCATCAACATGCAGTGTGATAAACTCCAGATCGATGCAAGACGTATTTCTACCGGCCATCATTGTGTGATCTATTCTCAGGGGAGACACATCTGTGGTGGCGTATTTAATACTGTCAAGGTATCGGGGGCTATCTTGATGCCTATGGACTTAGGCGAACGGTACACGATGAATCCAATCACTTTCCTTCTTCGGTGTACCTTTTGTGGTGAGTGAGTAGTGTTTCTGCTTGTCTGGATAACCAGTCAGATCCAGCGACGGGTACCGTCTAATCGTACGGATGAAGGTATCCCGATAGGTTGAAAACGAAGAAAATGCTGTCAAGCCACTGTCAATGAAAGATCGTACCCTACGTCTTAGACCCACGATCGGAAAAGTGTTTATGGCGTTAATGGCTGAGATAAAGCATGTGTTGCAAAGTGGAACAGTGGAAATAAGGTTCGGAAGATGCCGAACCAGCCGATCTCCATGAAAGGAAACTATTTCATCAGCGCCATACGCTTGATACTGCGCATCACTGTCGTCGTTACGTAGCTCAACATGATGCATGATAATGTCTGCTGTCACATGAAAGACTGATATTCCCTGTGCCGATCGAACCCACGGCAGCGAGGGTTCTCGAACAGTACCATAAAGATGCGTTCTACCTGTTCAGCATCCTGACTACCCCGACAAAGCATCCTATCATGGTTGTCATATCATGGCTGTTCACATACGAATACCTTGGATGAGAGTGATGTGTAGGCGTATGAATAGCCTGGTTCGAAAATCATGCTGAATATTTAGCAGGTTCTGAATCATGTTTGTGTCAGTACATTGTTTCATCTGTTTTGGTGTCTCTGGGCTCGGTGGGGACTTAGCCGTGCTCGAAGACGTGACCACACACCGCTGTTGTCCTCTGCATCGTTCATGCCACGCATCTTGGTACCGAGCCCTTCGCACGTTGCACGATGAGACGTGATAGCATTCTCTCTTATTTGCTGAAGGGAGATGCAGAGTGCCTGCAGCCCTGAGACTTTCATGCCGGCTCTTCTGTCGGATCACGAACTTATCTATGCCGTGAAACCAGGATCGATCTTCGGGCACCTCTTCTGCAGGTTCGATCGTTCACCAAGAAACCGACGTCCAGCCCGCATGCAGAAACACTGTTGCATACGATGGCGATCGAGAGACAAGTAGGCATTCCGCTTTCTGCAAAGAAGATTATTTCCGGTCACCGCCGGGGCGGAACCGATGAACATTGGAATCGTGCTGGTTCATGCTCCTTGTCGTGATAGATAATAGTAGAGATTCGTGATAGATGAGAGGCCAATTGTGTGCTTGTGAGATTACCGTACTGCATAGGTATGCAACGTCAGATGTGGAGACCATGGCAACGAGTGAGCCGGAGCTTCTAGGTAGTAGTAGCACTTTGCGACGCTCTTCGTCAGTCGATCGGTCTGAATACCTAGTGGGTGGTTATCAGAGACATTTGTTGTTGTTTATTGATGGAGAAGGAGCTTAGCCCCGGGGTTTTAATCAGAGTAAGGCTTTAGGTTAGCCCCTGTTTGGTTGACCCGTGGACCTGGATCTACTCCGGGTATTTTATTTTGGTGCAAGGGAAACCTTGTCTAGACGGTAATAAGAGAGTGTGATATAACATATAACACTGAATAACATGCGAACGTCCTACCTACCTATCTCAGAACCACACCGCGATTCTGACATGCAGGGCAGATAGCAAAGTACAACCTCGAATGTGAACAGGGACAATGAAGCCACCATATCTATTAATATCGTGTTCGCAACGGCTAGGACTCTGAGTAAATAGTGTACTAACATACCAAATCTGCCTCTCTGCGGTTTTGCTACGGTTTAGCCATAACCAAGTGCATTATGTAGGTAAGGTAGACAGACTCTGCTTTCTTTTTTTGTTCCTATTTCAGGCTATGAGCAGAAATCGATCAGCCAGCGTTCGAACAAATCTGGGTCTCCCGTACCGCCCAACGGCGTGGTACCAAAAGCTGAGTTATCTCGTTTACCTACCACATAATCACAAAGTCCTACGGTCAAGTATGTTTGTTGGGTTGTTATCGTGTCCACAATTCAACATTCGACTTCATTACTATCTAGTGGTCCCTTGTCGACCCGCGACTCCGGGACGGCCCAGTAGTCAACAGGGGACGTATCCAATCACTTCATCGCTGATCCGCATCTAACAATATTTGTGGCAACACTCAAGCAGGATAAGATTGTCAGCTCTCGACTAGCGGACAAGTATAATAGCAAGTGCGTGGGCGTATTTCTGGACGGCAATTGGCCATGCATGACTCAGGCCAGCCGGCCGATTGTGAACTTGTCTTGCGGAAGAGAAGAGAAGAAACGACCCGGCATGAGCTGAAGCGCTCTGCAGTCGATACACGTAGCCACGGATCCAGTGTCCTTTTGCGAACCCCAAGCCTAAAGGTGCCCGTGCGAAAGAGTGGTCTGCCAATACATGTCGTATGTCGCCGTATGTCGCTTGCTCACTGCTTCCTCGAAGATTATGATGATGACATTGCAGCAATTCGGCGAGGATCATGACTGCATCGAACAGGAGTGATGATGGGTAACCAGCCGCCTACTGGACACTTACGTGCAGCCTGTCATGCGGCATCAGGGCAGTGCAACCCAGCGAAAACCACTGGCAAGCGAGCGTCAGGGTCCTGGCCAAGGGGGAGGGGCTCGAGGGGCCTTTGAATACGAGGGAACCAAGGGGGATTGCATATCAGACTATACACTGTACATACACATGCACTACCGCATATAATTGTAGATTGCTGTGTATTCCCACAAGTTGGCTGTCAGTGCATAAGGTAGTACTTAGTTACTGTAAGTACTTTATCTGACCCTCTCGTTCGTGTCTGTTGGAGTTGTTGTTCGTCCCCCCCTGCTTGCCCGTGGATCAACTAACAACCTTGTACCTAGTCTTATAATCCACTATACGATAGCACAAGCTACCATGTCAACCCCAGTATCAATTGTCACTGCCTGAAGTTCGCATATCTCCGCATGCAAAATCATCCCAAGGCCGAGGTCGTCGGCGGAATTACCTGCTTCTTGTCTCGCTCCCTAATCCCCATAACTAATCAATGATCTATCACTTCTGTCACTTCTGCATATCCTCCAATACTTCGGTGCTCCCGTAAATTTACCACCTGGCCCAATAGATACTTGCACTAATTTAGAATTCGAGATCCTCTGCCGGCCCAGGCCTTGTTAAAGTTGTAGCGTGCGTACCCGTGCCCGTCCGTGGGCAGGTCGGCGTGGTCGGCAACAGGGGGGGCGGCCTCGAAGATGATGCATGTGCCCCTCCGTCAGCCGCACTGTTTGGTGTCAAGAGTGACCCCCAAATAGCTAGCGAGCTCCGGTGAGCCCAAGTTTAAGCCTAAGCGCCCTTAAGGCACATCAGCCCTGGACTAAGGTACATTGGGTAGTCGCGTTTATCTATCGACCATCAACCATCAACCCCAATCGAGGAAATCAAAGCGGGCGCCACCAGCGCATGACGCTAGCGAGTGCCTCTTTTGCCAGCTTGCCAGGTTCCACGATCTAGCCTCACACACCGTCGTCACATAAAACTTTCGGATAGTTCTAACGGATCGCATAAAGTCTCCCTTCTTCCTCTCAAAATTTCCCCGGACCAAAGTCAGTCAAGATAGACATCCCGCTTTTGGCCATACCAGCTAACCCAGCTCAATTATTTCGTTGTTTCATTGTGTCTTGTAACCATCTCTCCTAGTCTAGCGCGGACCAACGTTCTTATTTATTATCTCTCCTCTCATCATCATAGAAGGCTTTTCGTTACTTCTCTCATCATCCCCTTACATATCAACTGTCGGCTAGTCCTTTACGAATAAGGATATCGATCTAAGAATCGTCCCTGTCACCCAGCTCATACTGCTCTTCATCCATCTATCTGTTTACTCCATCCCAATCTGAGCTCTTGTGCTCGGAAGGGAGTTGACGCTGTGGCGAGCCGGTCTTGCTCAAGACGCTGCCTCATTCGCTAGCCAATAGCCAATATTCACAATGTCGGTCTTCTCGATAATTAGGCGCGGGCGGGCACAGGCCAAGGAGCACAACGCCAAACAAGCCGACAAAGACAAAGAGGAAGCTGTCAAGCTTCCTTACAAACATATACCGACACATGCGGCAGCGGATGCCATAGCTACCGCTCCTTCTTCATGGAGGCAGGACGATAGATCCAAGATTAGGGAGCAGAACCGGAGGAGAAGTGCTATGGCGGCTAACGGCATGGGTCACAATGGGCTGCCGCGTGTTGGGAGCTCCCTGGCTAATGTTTCCTACCCTTCTGTCTACGCAACTCCTATTGTTCCCCTCCCTAAGAATTATAGTTATAGTAGTATACCAAGCTCATGGCGTGAAAGGATGGCCAGCACACCAGAGGCTTTGGAAGAGGCAGATTATTTCAGTCAACCAAGAGATTACAAGGGGAAGGGAAAGGAGAGAATACCGACCTTCACCGTCGGCACAGGTGGTACAGCAAGTCCAATGTTATCTTCCGGTCGGGCCAGCCCATTGTCAAGTAGAGGTATTTAGTTCGCATCTAGGAGCCTTTCTCGGATGGCTAATAGCGGAGCAGCAGTGCCTGTGAATGTTGGTGTCGGTGGTGTCGGTGTAGCTGTCAGTGGGGGATTTGAGAACTCAAGCAACTCGGAAGACGAGAAGGAAGTGAGAAAGCAGGCTATAAAGAACATTTCCTATAACCCTGAGCCCAGACCTCCGCCTTCGCGCGATAGTTCTACCGGTGAACGTCTACATCGTCTCCATCCTGCCCACGCGCGAAAAATATCAGAGTCGCGTGCCGTTCCTAATTCTGATCGCTCTGACCGCCATTACCCACCGCTAGCGAAGAGTACTTATTTCTCATTCTCGGCACCTCGTCCAACGAGCCGCCGGGCCCAGAGCATGGACAGGTCTATGCCATCTGCTCCAGTCATTCCTGGACAGGTCTACGACCACGCCCCGCCTTCAGCAGCTTCATCGGTTACCTCGATTGGCATGGCTATCTCAACTGCTCCTACCTCTGCTAACCCGACTCCACCCCCCTCAACTGCCGGCGATACTACCAGTTCGGAATCGCGATCCTTTCAACTCTCGAGTGCCGGTGTTACATCGCCCGTAACGCGTCGACGAAGACCTTCGCTGAGCGACTATTTACGAAGATCTACCGACACTATTCGACCACCTTCGAACGAGTCCCGGGAGCCGTCCCAGCCTCAGACTCCTGTCACGAAAGGGAGACGGCTTTCCAAATCGAAACCTCGGCAGTCCGTTGAAGCCGAGGGGTCCGCAAACGTTCTCCAAGTCCCAATTGGAACAGCACCATTAATGAAGCCGACCAGAGCACAGACTGAAAGTATGATATACCAGCTTAATCAACTAGATTCTAGAACGAAATACAGTCTCGATGAATTTAATTTTCCCCACAAGCAGAGGCATACAAGAAGATTGAGTAAGGATCGACCTTCGAGCAAAGGTCAGGTTGACAACACGCCGACCGGAACCAAGCCTCGTTGGTCTTTATTTGGTCGACGGAACTCTATCACTGGAGCTTGATGCCTACGTGTTGGTGTTCTACATGTAGCCATCCGTTTACACTAATGTCTTTTTTGTTGTTGCACGGATGGTTTTTGAATTGGACCAGCTTGGCACAACGTCGCATTTCAGACGCTTATCCCGCGATACAAAGATGCCGCACCATATGTGTCGTCCCAATAGGCCACTTTTGCTGTCTACTTTTGTTGGCTTGCTATTATACCTGAATATCTTCGGGGATCTAATCAGACATCTCTTAGGCATTTGATTGCTTGCCATTATTGGTTGCCACATATAGCAAGGCGTTTGCTAGGAGTTTTTGGTTTTTTGTACTACGAATTTCGCAATTGGACCCGTAATGCGCTAAATGTATGGTTATGAAAAGTTCGGGAACCGATCAGAGTTCACTTAGGTACGGGGGAAATAATACAGACTACTTACATCAAATCCGTAACTTGGTGTACGGCTGTTTCTACTACAATACAGCAGCATCTGTCTTATTGCTGGACGAGGTGCAGAATAATGTTAATAGTGGCCGGAGCCAACGTCAATCTCGGCCATACCCATAACAGTATTGGCTATCTTGATTTGGCGATACACCAACGGAGACTAGCTATTTTGAGAAAGGCAGACACGTTCTAGACTACAGATTCAGTTACGCTAACACGCATTCGTTAGCGAAAACTTCCCCAAAAGAGGTCTTGGTTACATCTTGGGCAGGCAGCCAAGAGGAATTCCTTGGACTCTTAGACACGTGGTTGACAGACTTCTCCATCTTTCGGAGTCAGTTTCCAAAGCCGGCGAGCGGCAAGACGATTAACTGGACAACATACCATAGCTCAGGCGGTTACGAGCCAACCTCGCCTACCTATCTCGCCTATCATATTCCCAGTGGACCTTAAATATTTTGGTGAACGGATAGTGCCGTCACTAGCGTGCGGAACAGCTTAAGTAGAGCTGATCATTGCCACAGTAAGTAAAGTAGGCAATCTAGATGATCTACGAACCTTATAACAGCCCACCTGCGTCTGCCACCCTTTTTGGCTGGGGATGCCACCAATTTCCCATTATAGTCAACATACGCCACTTCAGCCGTTTACAGTTAGATTTACGGCAAGGGCTTTACCTCTGCGTGACTTGCTTAACTAGGGCATCTGCTTGAACATCTGCTTGGACATCTGCTTGTATGTAACTTGAACTTAACTAATAAATTAATAGCGTGGTTTTTTTTTTGCTATAATACTGCCTAGTAGTTCAGAGGCTATATGAGCACTTAATTATGCACTTGACTGTATAATTGTACACGTTTTTACGTCGATTATCTGCGTTGTATAACTTGGTACAGGGCACTTCAGCGCGCTGCTTCGGCGGCTTAATCGTATGTATATCATCTGTACAGGCGGGAAATTGGTGGCATCCCCAGCCAAAAAGGGTGGCAGACGCAGGTGGGCCGCCTTATAATGGCACAGCAGCTGACGACAGGTTGAGGCTCGTCACTTCAACAACGGCAATATCGGACGTTTTATACCTTGACATTTCTTCAGCCTACTGCGGGGTGTGTCAGCATTTTAGAGATCTATATCTTCTGGATGCCTGTTCCCGGACCTGAGATCTTCTCCCCACAAACCGACTTATACTTACACGTAATATAACGGTAATAATGGCGTCAAGCATTGCTAGGTGCCCCCATTTGGTGACAAGAAAACGACACAATCTAGGCTAAAGATGCTCATTGACGACAGTCGAAGGCTTGCCCCCGAATTATGACGACTCCACAGTTTTTACCGTCTGGTCTAGATCCAAGAGCTCGGTCTCTTTATGATTTCCCGCTACTGTAGGTTTGCCGAGAAGCTGAAAGGCCCATCCGATTAGCGTGATTGGTAAAATACACTATGTTCGACTATTCTGAATCTGGTGAGGTCGTGATAAGATAAAAATCAATAGATGGTATATGATTTGGAACCACTATCAATCACCGTTGCAACCACACACTCTATAAGTGAACAACTAAGGCATTAAATGTATAGTCCGTTCGACTTCACCTGAACGTCCCTACGTCCCGTGCTGCTCCAGTTAGTCCCAGAAACAAAGACTGGCAAGCTACTACTTTGCCACCACTATTCACTCGTGATATGCTGCAGTTACGCTATCAAATGATCTAGCTCCGGTTTTGGTAGGTGCAGAAGAAGACTGGACAAAATGATCTTGTCAATCCATGTTAGGTCCTCTCTACTAGGTCTCGAACGTTTACTTGATGTTCACTCCACCATCTCAAGAGCCCCTGTGCAAGTTGCCTGAACCCTTGAACATGATCCTCTGCAAGGGACCCCTGATCCCGGATTAGCAGCTGAAGCTATTTTCGGGACGCTTCCGGCCGCGCTATATGCGCAAATAAAAATGATAACTAGTGTATAGCACATCATTGCATGTTAGTATTGGTCATAAGATTCTACGTAGTATTAGTGAATAGTGGTTTTCGAATAATGATGATACCGGCCTAGTGATATTGGTCTTGGTCCGAGCACAAGATGCAACGTCACCATGTAGTCATAGAAGAAGAAAAAAGCCGTTTATCAAACAGCTAACAGCTCTGTAATTTGGCCGGAGCGAAAAGGGGGCCGGGCAATAGTATGGTATAGTATGGTACAGTCATCTCGGTTGCTAACTTGCACCGTCCGGTAACTTCCAAGCTCAGCTGTAAGGCATACCCAATTCTCCCCAACAAGTCATACTACCTATGTAAGTGTGGTAATCTTTCTCATACTCCTCACAGCGGCCGATCTAGCATATAACAGCCACTGTGAAACGATGATGCGAGCGTAATTGTAGCTTATCATAGACCCCCACTGGATGGATTACCCTATTATGTACCGTGAGCGTCTGAGACCCGATGAAGAGCTGCATGCTTGATCACGTCACGTTCGCACTACTGCTGTCAAGCAGATCCGGTGGCTTTGCGCTTTTCTGCTGTGTTACCCTTTTGACGTACCCGAAAAGGAGGCCACTGCGGATAACCAGTTTGTGGCGCAACCAACGGTGGATGTTGTACAGTACTACCACCTTTAGTCGACCCAGGGGGCGCAATTTCCAGGAACCCGGAGCTTGCCGTACATACGTATGTATATGTAAAATCGAATCCGTATTGGCTCGGAAAAGTTTCAGTGTTTGCTATGTTATCGGATATGCCACGCCAATGTTGTGTTGTAGTGCAACAGCTAGCTCATGACTTATGGTTTCACGCAGATACACTGCCATGTTGGATGCAAGCAAGATTGCACTTCGTATTGGTTGCTGTAGGCGATTTCTCTGTTATCGTGCCACATTGCATCCTACTACCTACCTACATGTCGCGATTTTTGCCTCGATGCTACGCTGCAGCCGGTCTGATATGCCACCACATGAAACCGATTCATGTCCCAGCAAGCAACAAGCATAATAGCACTGCAGTGCCGTAGGTATTTTCTCATGAACACTCCTTTTTCTCTTCGACCCTTGGCATGCAACCCTATGCATAGTGAGATTGGAACGTGACGTGTTTCGTGGAAGATCGATATATACCTACATACTCCATCCAATATTCACGGCAAATAGAACGTTACAGTAATAACGTCACACAACATAAAGAGTTCAAATTACGATCCTAAACTCGTACCACGGACAGGAACATCGGCCAATTGTCCAAATGTCCAAATGTCTATGATTGTGAAGCTTCTCGTTCAAGTCACGTGTGCAGTGGATCGTTAGCAACAATGAGCTGCAGGTCAGAAGAGGCGGGGCATCTACCAGCAACAACATACTCAAACACCTTTGGCACCTTCATATTCTTATTGGCGATGCAATTTCACTACTCGCGAAAATCAACTTAGATCACGTGTCTTGTTGTTACTTAATATGAACGAGGTTGTTGTCTTGAACCGAGAAACAGAGAGGCCGGGATTTCATGCTGGAGGTGTAATAGATAATTAGAGCGAAAGCAGGTCACCAGGCCTAATATCGCCTACCCCTTTTCACTGCACATCCTAACGAGGAACCTCGTTTCGAGCAAAGAGATATGGATGCGACCGGCAAGTTTCTCATTCAGATGTCGGGGCCACCAGGATCAGGGAAAAGCACTTTAGCAAGGCTACTCGCGCGCTCTATCAACGGCGTGGTTATCAACCACGACCTAATCAAGGCCTTTTTTCTCGAATCCAACTTCTCGTTCCAGGACTCCTCAAAACTCACGTACCAGCTAGACTGGACGCTGGCGGAAGATATGATTCAACAAGGGCGCAGCGTCATCGTCGATAGCGTGTCCAATTATGAGGAAGTCGTAAATCGAGGAACAGCGCTTGCGGACAAATATGGCTATACCTATCGTTACGTCGAGTGTAGATTGGAGAATCTAGATCAGCTGGACCGCAGACTACATGAGAGAATTCCGTTACGAAGTCAACGCGCTGGCGTATACGAACCACCAGCTGGAGCCCCCGGTAATGATACGGGAGGTAGCGTGGGTGCTGCTGCGCTCTTTAGAAAATGGATGAACCCACAGCGACCGGAAGATGCTACTGCGATCATTATAGTGGACTCAACTCGTCGTCCAGAAGAATGCCTGGAGACTATAATGGAACGGCTTAGTTCACCACCCTCCGAGCAAATACAGGACGGAGTTCTTAAGATCATAACGAGACTGTTGTCATAGTTCGTCACTACACATGTTTAAAAGTGCTTATCCAGAGTCTAGAAATACACATTATATAGACTTCATTTCATGTGCGCTATTTACATCAAAAGGAGCTTCCCCCGTTTCTTTATTACAGGAATTATTGATTGATACCTTTGCATTATATATAATTATTGGCATTATAATTCATGTTAGTGTTGAACAAAAAAAAATTAGAAGATCTGCAACCCAAAGTGGTCGCCTTGTAATAAACTGAAAGCTATATGTTGAATATGTTAAACAACTGACATGGCATGAAAAACCTAAAAACCACCATTCAAGATGCCAAGATCTTAATCGTAGTTGCCACGCTCGGCACACCCGCAGAATTGATCGCAAACAACATCCAATATCCAGGGACCAAGACCCCCGGGTCCGTGGGAAGGTTAACAACGTATGCGAGCCCAGCCACACTCGTAACAGAAAGGGGCACACGTCTTTGGTCCGTGTTAACAGTGTGAGTAGCAGAGCCATACCTGATAAGCGAGAAGGACGCCACGCTCTGTGCCGTGGTGATCGTGAGCGAAGCTCCGGGGCGGACCTGGGTCGCGGACACCAAGGTGATGGCGGGCCGCGTGGCGCGCGTGCCGTCGGAATTAAATAGGTAAGGCGGCGAGAAGACTTGCAAGTCGAAGTGATTCTGCATACAGCCCGTGCCGCAGAGCCCGCCTCCACCTGCGATGACTGTAGCGTCGGGGAGGAGCAGGGCGATGCTGTGATATGTGCGTGGGACGGCGATCGACGCCAGTGTGCGCCATGTGTTTGTCTTCGGATCGAAGAGCTCAGCTGGAAACACGGGTGTCGTGTCAGTGAAGGGGACAGGGTACGACTGTCCGCCGACGATAAGCACCGTGCCGTCTGGGAGGACAACGCCATTGGCGAAAGCACGTGCGTTTGCCATGTTCGGTAGCTTCGTGACGGTAGGCGCGGCGCCCACGTTGCCGAGCTTGATCAAGTGGGCGTTGGGTGTGGCGTTCGAGTCCTGGTATGACGGCGATCCGCCTGCTGAGAGAATCGAGCCGGTCGTGGCATCGAACATCACTGCGTTTCCACACACTGAGACACTCAAAGTCAGTTAACGCCACAAGTTGAATTGTTATATATGAATGCTTTGTTCAGGCTCCGGAGTAAAGCATAGATCCTTCCAACAGACAGAAGAAAATAACTTCGAGGATTACTCACTAGCGTCCCCATCAGCAGCACGAGTTCCCGCACTCGTGTACGAGCCAGAGCCGGTGACATTGTACCAGTTCATATTCTTGCTAGGTCCGGCCTGAAACACCGAGTTGGCCTTATACGCGAACAGCCAGGCATGATTGTCAGCACGGTAAACGCCCATCGCATCAGCCGTGAGCATAGGCGCTACGACAGCGCCCGGAAGCGACGTCCATTTATTCGCCGCCGGCGAGTAGATTTCGCCGTTCTTCCCACCTTGGCCGCCGCTCCACGATCCGCCGATAGTGAAGATGCGGCCATCGCCCACGGTCACGCTCGCCTGGTAGCCGCGCGGGATGACCATCTGCGCTGCGCTTGTCCAGACCGAATTCGCTGGGTTGTACGTGCTTGTATTCTTGCTGTCGTTACCCCCTGTTACTGTGATGCGGCCATCGGCATCCAGGGAGATACCTGGGCAAAACATGTCGTCTTGGGAGAGGTATTAGCTCGTTTTCCCAATGATAGGTCGATAATGAACATATGAACTGAACACGAGTGCTTAGAGAGTCTGAATGGCATACTCTCTACGCCACGCATTGAAAGGATCACAGAGATGCTTTAAACTTCGCCACTTACGATGAGTTTCAGTGACGGTACGCTGTGTCACCGTCTGAGAGGAAGGAGTCCACAACGCAGTCAACGTTTGCCCTGTACCGCTGCCGAAGAGATCAGGCCGAAAAGCGCTCCACTGTAACATCAGACATTAGTAGATGTCTCTCACATGCGTTCTTATTCATCATCATAGTGTGCGTGCAGACCCCCCTGGTATCTTGGACTAAATCCTAGGAATAGGGGCGGCTCGACGTTCGATCGGTACTGTCAACGGAGAAGAGATTATAGAGAAGAGTCCTTACGAAGATGAGGTTTCCCTGAGCAGATAGCGCGCCGGCTGCAGCGACAATGGGCAGCACGACGGTCGAGTCCCAGCGCCCCTGGCTAGTAGGAGGTGGCTGGAAGGTAGAAGCGTCGAGATTGATGTTTGGGCTATAAACATTAAGCTCCGCCATGCTCGACCACGGGTTATTAGCCCCCTGGGCTTCTGTCTGTGCCGTTATACGGACATATCGTGCAGTCGCATTGGAGAAAAAGGTTGACTTGGTAACCTTGTCATTGAGCCATGTACCAAACTGCACCGGGCTGCTCCAAGTAGTGCCGTCATTACTCAGGGTAACGGTATGCTGGCCAATGTTTCCGTTCAAGCTTGCGTCCTGTCGCGGTTGGTACGAGACACCATTGATGACGTAGCTCTTCTTCATGTCCAGCTGGATGTAGTGCGGCAGTGGTGCGATGGTCGGGCTATAAGCTGAATGCCAGAACGTGCTACTATTTCCATCAATGGCTTTCACAGCTTCGTTTCCGGGCTGGAAACTGTCTGCCGTGACGGTCCATCCTGTGCGAGGAATAGCAGTTGCCCAAGGGAATTGGCAAACCACCAAAGAGAAAAAGACTTGGACAACTCCGAGATACAGTAGCCAACGGCCACGAAGAGTAATGCTAAGACTCATTATTATAAAGAAGACTGCATATACTGATTAAGATTACTATCTGGTGAGTTTACACTCCAGAGCCAACAATTTCCAAAGACCTTCGCGGGATTTATATACATGTGTGGGAGTCCTCCCTCTATCTTTCGTTCCATCCTCTCTGGTGAACATGATTAAAGATTCCACAACGAGCCGCGCGATCTTCCAAGGCAGTCATGACAATCTTCTCCAGATTTAAGAGGAAGCTTACTTGGCGGGGACGCCTCGTTCTTCAGCTATGCATGTCCAGCTAATCACGACCCTAGCTTCAGCTAGGTTCTTTAAGCCACAGCCGTTTTTGTACCAACCAAGCTTATGGTCTTCTGCAGGTCAAGATAATATAATGGATTTAGGAATGGAATCTCCTGCAACGGTTCCGTAGGACAACGCATTACAAAACAACCCTAAGCCAATATGGCCAAGCCTGGTGTTACGGTCCCAACCGTAGTCATATATAATTGGTCGCAGACGTCGAGGCAACCACCTTGATAACGTTCTACATTTGGTAGCGTATCGGAATAATGCTGCAGTTCTGTTCCGCGATGCTTAAGCGATCGTGCCGAAAAGGCTGATCTCGATCTACAATACATATTAACGATAATCGGAATAGTATCAGTTTATAGTACTGTGAGCATTCGCTTAAATCTTGAAAATCTGCACTTAGAGGCACGTTGCTATCGACTATGATGCATGTCAGAGGGGTTGACGAAATGTTGTAGTCGGAAAGGCCGGACCACCTTCCGAGTACAAACGATGTCGATTCCAGGCTCCCAATAGATAAGATACCATCAAGCGAATGAGGCGTCTGTACCAAAGTTATTATCGCATGTCATCGTATATCCTAACATGTTTAGAGACAAATTTCCAACTTGGTTACATAATCATATTCCGAAGCGAGAGTGGACTGAGGTACTGATCAGTGCTGGCTCTAGTAATGTGATATTCTCCCCACCAATGATGGAATGTACTTGTCCCTTCTCTCACCATCATACCTAGCCAATATCACGTTATAAGCTCAAGTATGATTAGCTAACGTCACATCGCAAACACGGTACCGAAGTGGAAGCATAAGATAACAATAAATCATCAATACATCAATGAAGATAGTAGGTATAAATCCGCCTGTAAAGGAATGAATGCCGTGTAGTTTCACAGTGTCTGCTTACTTTTTATACCTGACCCCGAGTCACATGAGCCAGCAAACATATCTAAGACAACAGCTGGGAAACCCATTACACGAATTTGCATTTTATGGTAAGGCTGCCTAGTTGTCATTCGGAAATTTTATTCCTGATCTCCAGTTTAAAAGGAAAGAAAAGAAAAAAAATAGACTAGACAATTCACTGTATGTCGGAGCAATTTCGACTTTTCTATATCATTTCACTCAGTGACGCTTTCTACTGAATATCAGAATGTTCCTATATTTTAGCATATCCATGGGTATCCTGGTTTTCGTTTTTGCGTGAAGACCCTGCGACATCCTCGTGGGCTAGGTTAGACTTTATTGCACAGTGCCATGATGAGTGAGGAGTACTTAAGATGGTGAGTGAGAGTTAGAATAAATTCGGGGTTGGATAGTATCAAGAACCTCCAACCTCCAGAAAGGGAGCATGCATTCCACTACTTACACCACGGCTCGACCAACAAATATTCTTATTTCATACACAATCGCCGCAGGAACGACTAAGATTAAAAATTGTAAAGTTGCTCTACAATATGAATACTTATTGCAAACGGCGCACTATGCTTTAACACGTGATGATACGTTAAGCTGGATAATTAGTAGGGGTTCTTTCAGGGTTCATCCATTTTCAACCTCGAGTTTAAGCCAATGACAGATGTGTCTTGGATATGTGATATATCAACTAGACATGCGGAAGAACATGTCAGAGATGATTCGGTGGCGTGGAGGATGAATCGTGTATATTTCACAGTTATTTAATGACAATCTGCAATCCATCCCAGATCAATGGAAAATGGCAATGACACCAAACAATGTCGCAACACCTTATATGCTAGCCCGCTGCCCCGCTACCACATACAGTACTTACCTACTTGGGCAGTACGGGAACAGTAAAAGATGCGCCAAGAGTACCCCACACTACCTATTAATAGGTGCTCGAGCGCACTAAGCTGGACCCTGCAAGTGGCATTGTAGCGAATGATTCGTCAGCTTTAAACGTGGCTTTTCCAGAGCTCAACCCATCAAAAAGATTTGGAGACACAGCACTTCTTGAAATCAACGTCCTCTTTACACAACTATTGCTCTAAGGCTAGATATGCTGTGGAAGAAGAAGAACAAAACGAAAATTTGAATTGCGACAGCCAGCGTCTCCCCTCTCAGCGAGGATCTCGCTGGAGGCAATCGCGCTCTTGCTGAGGTTACGCTCACGCCGAATGCGACACCACCTCCGATCTCATCGACATCCCTTCTGAACCTACCTGCGGAAAGAATGGATGCATTTCTAGCAACTGTCGCGGAGAGTCCGCTTCACGCCCTCTTAGGAGTAGTCGTGGTGCTTGCCACGGTCTTCTACAGCGTATGTGAGACCCACGATTCGGAATATGGAAACATCCCTGTCAGCTAACTCTACGATGTTCGGTAGCTCTTCGCCTTCCTTCGCCTCATTGCGCCTGAGCCCCGCGCCGTTGTACCCTCCGAGAGGACATACATAACCACAACTCCGAATGGTAGAGAGAATGTCCGGAGGCAATTGCCATGCTGGCACGACCGCTGGCTTGCCGAGCGTCGCCAAAGCGAGCATTTGGAGCGAAACGGAAATCACCCTACCGCGGCCCTGACCCCCAATTCCGGAGCCATTGAGCCGGCTGAGGTGCTGTTGAGTGTGGTTTTCCCGGCCTATAACGAGCAAGATCGGATCTTGCCCACGCTCAAGGAAGCCGTCGAGTATCTGGACCAGACATATGGCCGAACTACCCACCTTCGGCCGGATGGCAGTGCTAATAACTCCGTGTCGCGCCCAACTACTCCACGCCGCCATCTCCATGCCCAGAACACGCCGCGCGAGGGCCTTTCTGGCTACGAGATCATCATTGTCAACGACGGGAGCACCGACAGGACAGTGGACGTAGCACTACAGTTCGCACGCGAGCATGGCCTGCACGATATCCTGCGCGTCGTGACACTCGAGAGAAACCGCGGCAAGGGCGGCGGTGTGACGCACGGTCTACGACACGTACGCGGCGCATACGCGCTCTTCGCCGATGCCGACGGCGCGTCCAGGTTCAGCGATCTGGGGAAGTTGGTAGAGGGGTGCGAGGACGTAGTCGACGGTGCGTACCGGGGCGTCGCGATCGGGAGCCGAGCCCACCTCGTCGGCAGCGAGGCCGTGGTGAAGCGGTCGGCGCTGCGGAACTTCCTAATGCGGTCGTTCCACCTCATACTTGCTATCCTGACGCCGCCGGCGACGAGTCGCATCCGCGACACGCAGTGCGGCTTCAAGCTGTTCTCGCGCGCCGCCCTCCCCCACATCGTCCCCTACATGCACGCCGAGGGCTGGATCTTTGACATCGAGATGCTCATGCTGGCCGAGTCGGCGCCCGCCGTGCCGGTGCTCGGTCTGGACGGCACTGTTATTGGCAGCTCCCCCGGCATCAAGGTCGCAGAGGTCTCCATTGACTGGCACGAGGTCGGCGGTAGCAAGTTGAATGTCATACAAGACAGTATCAAGATGGCCATCGGCCTTGCCGTTCTTCGCGCCAGCTGGATGTTGGGTGTGTATAGGAGACGGCTAACATAGTTGATATACCTTTCCGCCTCATGGGGCTAGGATAGCTGGGTAGATATAGTATCTGCCTACGTGTGTATATATTTGCTTGTCGTCTTTGCTACGTAGCATTGCATTGCGTTCTATATACCCCCAAATTAAAAGCGTTGACTTATATATCGACCTTGACAATATAAGCCATGTAAGAAGAATGCTCCGTGATTGTATATCCGCCGTAGTCTTGTTGCACTAGATTATTGTATCATTCCTGTAACTAACTGGCTGTTTTTAACATTACCATTATCTCCTGAGTCGAGATGATCACCACCAACCACACTAAACTCACCCACACCATTGGAAGACATATCGAGATAATCTCTCACATAATGCAGAAGTCTACAGTCGTAGCCAGAAAAACCTATACATCGCACTATTCAGCTAGGAGAAAACGTTACACATGTATCTTTGCTATTAATCATACGACGCCGTGTTAATTATCTACATAAATCATGATTTGCCTCCTCTCTATAATCCTTGTTCTTTTTTCCTCATACCACCGTACGTACCCAAAATGGACGAAACAAGTCGAATGGATCTCCTCTAGTATGATTGTTATATATACTCTTTCCATGTCGGTGACAGTGGTTATTACTGATTATCTAAACGAGTAAGCTGAAACTATACTCTACGGCCTTGAGCTGAGCCAATTCTAGTAGCTCTGCACTTTGCCCGTACGTCACCGGTTTTTTACTTAACCGGCCAACTCCTGCATCATTATGGGCAGGAAGACGACGCTGGCGGTCCAGAGGATCGAAATGGCATGCCACAGCAGCACTGGCAGCTTCCAGAGGCCCGTTTCCTTCCAGTCGAGCCAGATGGCGACGAAGGCGACGGTAAAGAAGTGATAGGCGAGCAAGAAGGGCTGCTGGATGAGGCCGCCAAGGAAGCCCATGGGGTCTGCGGACCAGCCCATCTCAAAGTAGGCGAAGCAGCCGCGCTGCAGTTTGGCTAGGTTCTTGTCCTCGGCCGCGAACAGGCTGTACAGCGCTTGCGCGAGAACGTTGATGATAGACGTTAGCCGCTTGCGCCGCGAGTGTAGCGTTGCCATTGCCCGCCGTACGGCCACGTAATTGCCGAGGTCCGGTACCTTCTCCGGCGATAGCTCCTCCGAGAGAATGATGGCGTCGTTGAGCGCCACCGTCATTCCGCCGCCCGTCAGTGGGTGCCGCATGTTCATGGCGTCACCTAGGAGCACCAGGCCGGGGTGTGAGCCCTGTTTCGTAGGCGGCAGCCAGCTGTTCGGCATGCTCTGGGGAATCTTGTCGTCCTTCTCTAACGCTGCGCGGAAGGATGGTTGGATGGAGGGAGGAAGTTGTGGAAGTACCACCTTGCTCAGATAACCACGCACACCGCCAGCTGCTGGTGCTGCCTCTGGCAACTTCTCGGGAACATTGATGAGTGCGCGAGTCTCGTGCGTCCCAATCTGGTAAAGTAGACATAGCGTCTTCCCGCCAATTACAACGTGGCCGTAGCCTGCGTGTGGGAGCACGCAGTCAATTAGCTCCAGCGCATAAAACTTGCTGCGGACAATGGGCGCGCGGCCAATATATTCTTTGCGGAACCTCGAGGCGTAGCCATCAGCGATGATAGTCAGCTGACCGAAAAAGCAGTCTGCCTCTTTCTGTCCTGTGGCAGGGTTTACGGTCAGAGTTTGGACCCCTAGGATCTCGGGCGAGTCATCGCTCTTGACGGTGGCGACGGCTTCTGTCTCGAAGATGGTGATGTTGGGGTTCTTCATGCACGTCCTCCGCAGTTGCATGATGAAGCGGCCGTGATGGAAACTCCGGCCCTTGGGTGTGCTAGGGTTCTGCTCTTCGTGCTTCGGCTTGCCATTCGCGGATCCATTGGCATGGCCGTTTGCCGGCGAGCCTGATAATTTCACGGGCGGACGCCTCCCTTCATTGGGATACGGGTATTTCATAGCCATGTCCTTGCCGTACCATATCACGTCCATGCCAACGTTTGTGATAGCGTCAATTTCCTCGACGCAGTGTTCCAGACCCAGCCTTTGCAGCGACTTGTAGCCGCCCGGCTGTAACAGCTCACCCACTATGCGATTAGGCTCCTTCATCCACCGCTCCAAGAGTATGACGCTGCGGCCCTGGTTAGCCAGCGTGTTGGCGACGGCGCATCCAAAGACGCCGGCGCCGACGACTACGACATCGGCTTCATGGTATGTGGTCCGGCGAGCGGCGAGGTCCTCTTGGAGGGTCGAGGTCGCGGTGATCGTTGCTTGACTCATAGAGGACGTTTCTGTAGCGAGGTTCCGTTCGACTCGGTAAGCTACTTGAGGAGAAAAGGCCCAGCCACGATGGTGGGTGGCGTAAGCAGAGGGGGATATATCTGGGGGGATATTGAATACTGGACTTAAACTGGTGTTGTAGTAAGTCTTATTCTTATTATGAATGAATAACTTGGGAAAAGGAGGCGGTAAAGGACGCTACAGCGAGTGGGATGCAGTTCCAGGTTATCTAGCGCTTGTCAGTTCATGATGGAACGATTTGTCGAACGAGGGCCGTGGTAATACGTCCTAGTCCTCGACAATGGCCCAATGGATCACTGATGAAGCCATGGACTCAAGGGTCCCTGAATCGATAGCTAACCGTTCGTTTCTCAGATTTTAGTTGAGTTCTGACTCTGCCACTATCAGCCAATCAGAACGCACGCTATACGAATAAGAGGCCAAGGCGCTGGGACTTGCGGGTTAGCTGTGGGGAACTGACCATTTCCATAGTAAGTCTAAGTACCTAAGTATAGTGATTGCCCCTTCCCCCTTTAGTACCAATCTCGACATCATTCAAATGTTGGACAAATGTTGATGCTGATACATACACTAACTAATACTCTAGGCATAGGTCCACCCTGATAACGATGGTAATGGGAAAGATGTGTTGCACTGCATACATGTCCAATCAAGCCCCATCCCTCAGAGCGACGAATGGGATTATACGTAGAACTATGTACGTAGTATGTATCGAGACAGCAGTGGACGTCATTCCCGTCTCTACTAGTGTAGCAGATTTTGCAAATACAACAAGTAGATAGTAGTAGTCTTTAGAGATTCGTGAACAATATACAAGATATTTCATCTGTTGATTATCACAGCAAGTGTTGGACACTATCGCCGTCCGGCCCCTCCCATCCCTAGTCCGGGTATCTACATCTAATGTTTATATTTACAAATTTGCCAGTCCTGTTCTTATGATACAGTAAGTAGCTGCAAAGGCCCATTGGCGACGACCTGCCGCTCAACGGAGAGATCCAGCTTCTTCCACTTGGTGTCAGTAGGTGTAAACGTTTGTGATGTGCCCTCCTCTGTGTTTGCCCTCTGTAGATCCGCAAGCGCATCGCCCACAATCCGTAGAGTCTCATGCGATATTAGCTTGCCTTCTGTGCGAACCTTGGCCCGCATTTGTACTATTTGGAGAATGCCACGGTCTAATATCTCCTCCAACGTCGCTGTCCTCCTATCGCTCGGGTCCTTCTTTCTAACTAACCTGCGAATCGATCTGAGATGTGACAATAATACCTTATCTGTCGAATATTTGCTATCGGACGACAAGTGATCAATGACAGAGTTCATTCCCGCAATATCTAATAATTCCGAGTAAGCGGTCGCAAATACCATGAAACTTTTCTTCGACAGGAACGGATGTGACGATCCGCTCCTATCCCGCGCTATATTGCACAGGATAATGGCTTTCTCGTGCTGGCGGATTTGGACACAGACATACGCCATGTGAGTGAGCACAGTTGTGCTGATGGGTATTTGTAACGATTCTAAGCGATGGAGGAGATTTCGTATATGTATAAGCACATCCTGAGGGTTACCATTAAATTCGGCAATATCGTGTCTGATAAATGTCGATATGGCAGCTTCAACATCGCGACCCTCGGCGTGCGCGTCTTGTAACAGGGCAAGGGCATAGTCAGAGCCGTAGCGTTTTGATTGAGCTGTGGCTAAGATAGCTAATCGAAAACAGTGACCGTTGAAAGGCATGCCGAAACGTATCGCACGCTTATATACCATAACCGCCGACGTAGGCTTGTGACGCATCAACTCTTGGTTCATGGCATGATAGATATCCCGTTGATTTGTAGTTCTTCCCCTGTGTGTCATCCTGCTAACGGTGATTGCTTTCTTCGTGTGGCCACTATAGTTGTAATCTCTGCCCTCGTGATGTGCAGCGCGGGTCAGAATTCTCTGCGTTACCTCATCTGCATAGTGTGGATTGAGTTCTTTGAAGTGTGAATGTATTGCGCACAATTCCGGGAAAGAAAGCTTCCACGTCGTCGAGCAATTATGCAAGACCGAGTTAAAGAAGCCAGCATCTAATCCAAACCCTTCTCGACTACAAAGTTCCAACCACGTCACGAACCCCCTCATATCGCGATCTTCGGCATATCTTTTGGCGATAAGAGTAACCATGTAAGGGTGAAATTCAATACCCATGTCTCGGATAAACGTGAGAGCAAAATCTTGGGTCTCGGCCGCTGAATGTGAATCTGCGAATACCTTCAACACGTAGATGAATGCATCATTATAAAGAGTTGGCTCAGCTAATTCGCTTGGTCGCACTTGTC
The DNA here is from genome assembly GCA_022385715.1 of Xylaria cubensis. Lineage (NCBI taxonomy): Eukaryota > Fungi > Ascomycota > Sordariomycetes > Xylariales > Xylariaceae > Xylaria > Xylaria cubensis. Next base: position 202,969 of record MU279054.1, on the reverse strand, counting down.
TGAAGGCCTCGAGTACACTATCCCATTCTCCTTCCTTGGCTTTCAAACCTGCTAGTTTGAGGGCGATGTCCTTCTTCATATCTGGGTATTCACGGGTGAGCTCGTCGGCGTACGCGTATGCCACTTTCTCATCACCTGCTTTGACTGCCATCTCAATCAAGGTGCGATATACACCTTGCGGATAAGCAATCTTCTCCAAGAGTCCAAGTGATACGGCCTTTTCAAACAACTCTATCGTTTGAGAAAGGCCTTCTTGACGAGCCCAATGAGCCTGTAGAAGCCTCATAACCCATCGCGAGCGAAGCTCTCCGTTTCCTGGGCAATCCATCTCAGCGAAGGCCTTTAGAATTTCGTCTGCGTGTGCCCCCTTCATGGCGAGAACAGATTCCACGACACAGTCCATAGTCTCGTTAAACTGCCTATTTGAGGGTTTCATACGTGAGTATTGCGACAAGAAGATCCTGACTACAGTCTTGTGATCGCTGTGTTGAAAGAATGTGTGAATAGCCCATCCCACAAATTCCACAGGTTTCGGCGCCCAGCAAAGGGTTCTCCAATAGACGTTCTGAGAGAGGATAAAAAGGCGTGATGACAAAGTTTCAAGCACCAGAGACCTCCCCATACGTTCCCAATCCATCCCGCGTGGGTGGGGTGTTGCTTTGAATTTCGGCAGATATAGCTTGGCAGCTGAAATTACACGGTCCGCAGATGGTGGTATTTCCGGATGATGTCGGCAAAGGTGGGACTCTATGATCGGTAATGGGTTATAGGCAAGGTATTTGGCTTCGTCAATTGGGCCCAGACTGATTATGGTAGTCAGTATTTCACTGGCTTCTTCCCACATGCCGCTTGCTTGGCATTTCCTAGAGATATGAATAGAGAGTTCTATCCACCTGTCCAGCAGAGGATTAGAGGGAGTTGAAGGGCCCCCTAGTATGAACAACTTAACTGCTCGATCCAGACTCTCCTTGTCTGTGTTCGCCAGAAGGTCTTCGATGGAGCGTATGAGGTCATCCTGGCTCTGTCCCAAAGTCGCGGAAAGAGTTGGCTGGCGAGTTCCAATTGCCTTGCTAATCAGAGCAAAGTTTGGGGAATCATTGGACATAGAGGATCGTATTTGACGCTTCGTGATAAGTGAGGCAGCTTGAAAAGTCGTAGGTGGTGGGGGCGATGATTGCAAAGCGACTGGCTGTGGTCTTTGTATGGGGCCCAGATCATTCTCTGCTATAGAAGAATTTTGGACCTCGCTATTCATGGCGGTTGCCCCTTCGTATGCGGCATAACGAGTTGCCCCAGCATCGGCATGCCTCTCTAGCCTGTGGTCCTCTTTTTCGTACCCTTGCAGGCTGTATTCGAGAACAGTAGCGGCACCCAGCTGCCAGGATAGCTCCTCCAGGCTGTTGTGGTGGTATTGCCTCGACGATTGTAGTTTTTGCTTGTTCGCGACAGCAGTTTTCAGTGTGCTGATTCGTCGTCGGCGGTCTTCGATTAATACACCGATCGCACACGAAGTGCCCAGGGCGAGGCTGCGTAGCGCACGAATAGCCGCCTTTGAAGGTAGGGGCAATGGTGGTGGCGACATGTCGCGTTGCTACGTGTGGCCATGTCTGGCAAAGGTTCAATTGATTCCGTCCATAGATCACGCCAGGCTATCGGAACTCCAAGGTGTTGCGCACATTGCGCACCAGCTGTTTTTGCTGTTTTTTTTTTTATAAAGATGGTAGTTGGGAAGCCCGCAAAAGCCAATGAGATACCTAAGCCAATTGGCAAGTTCGTCCCCATCGTCCCCACTTAGATGAACTCATAGGTACAGCTGAGATAGGTGCTTCTACATAAATCCACCTGCATTATTCTGAACCTTAGCAAACGAACGGGTTCTGGAACGGTGTAGCTATTCCTCATTCAACGTTGCGATTGCTTACGATCGACTTCCCAGGAAGTCAGTCTATTTGTATACATACATTAGATGTTAACCACAGGGATGCCTATCTTACACCCTTATCACTATCAATTCTTTTTAAAGTTAATATTATGACAGTTACTCGAAGAAGCTGAGGTACCAAGTCGCAGTGCATGAAGATAGGTGCTTCCCGTACCTATCCTCACACAACATCCTCGATACCTATGTCGTGTTATTTCCCAGAGCTGTAAAAGCATTAAACATTGCTATGCGGCTCAGTGAACATGGTTTCTACATCTTCTGTCCCGCGCCAGCTCGCAGGCCTTGGTTCGTCTCCGCGAATCACTTCTAGCGGTGTAAATAAGATACGGAAAGAAAGCGACGCCTTTCGCATCCTCAGAGAGGCTGAAGCAATGGAGTTCGTACGGAAGAATACATCCTTTCCCGTACTAGCTGTGTTTGAAACTCAAATCGGACCAGAGACGGGTATCAGCTCACTCACAAGGAGAAAATGCCCGGACGGCAACTCAGCCAAGCATGCATAACTCGTGGACTCATGGACCTATCCCCATCTCAAAGTTGTGGCCTAGATCGGTGGAGGATATGATACATTCGGATGAGCTTGAGATATCTTCTAAGGTACAGCAGCAATCGTTTCTAATCGTCCGTCTTCGTCTATAGTAACCCAACGCCTTGTAAATGCTCAAGTTTTTATACACAACAGAACATGCCACAAACCCGTACATCATGCTTGTACGTGTAGCCAGGACACATCCTCTCTATCGAGACATCTCTCGGCGCTCCACTGGCATCCAAGTTTCTAATTGCCGCAGAATAGTCTGGTACAAGAACAACATACAACCACTTTGAACGCTCGTCCAGACAAAGCGCGGCCCAACGCCTCTGAACCACCCCCCAACTCCTTCCGTTTTATAAATGAGTCTAAGCCCCTTGAGAATGGAATCTTCGTCTAGTGGGATAGCCCCTGGGCGTGGTAGAGAGGTTGATGGTGACGATGTTGAGATGGGCCGGACTTGAGAATTAGATGACGAAGATTTTGCTTGTTTTGCCGGCGATTCCTTTATAGCTGCCTTGGTATCTACCGCATGACGGTCTTTTGGCTTGTGCAGGGTTGGTGCGGGATCAATCTGGGTCTGAAGACGAGTCTTCACAACGTCTAGCGGGCACGTTATAACACCGGCCAACCCGCCGCCGGCAGCTCCAGTCAAAAGCTCTAGACGAACCCCAATGTCCCGACTGTCTTTCCACTCTCGTGCCCAGTGTTGAAACTGCTCATAAAACATGAACTGCAGAGCGGAAAAAGGAAGGTCTCGATAGAGAGTCGCCTTGAAACCGGAAAAGAGCTCGGAGACACCTTCAGTTCGAACAATAGTCCTCGCTGCATGGAACGTTCCTTTATAGTTATAGCCGGATTTGAAGTACGGGTTATTAAAACGTCCTTGGAGCTGAAGTCGTGTTTTTAGTACCTCCGAGGGAACATAAACAATTGATGCCGCTAGATCACCGATAAACCCTTACGGGAGGTTAGCATGAAGCATTCGGCGGCTGGAATGATATGACAAACCAGCAGTTAAATAAGATATATGGGCTTGTATGCCGTAGTCCAGCAAATGACGTTTGCTCCATTCATAAGTGCCGAAAAACAGCACTGTGCCCGGAAAGGAGCCCATCATGGCCGGTAGCCAACCTCCGTATAGTCCTCGTCTTATACCTTCCTGGCGCCATATTGTGTAGTAGGATGAGCCCAACGATGTGTATTTGGGGGGAATGTGGGGATCGCCTTGTTGTCGAGTCTTGACGGTGTCGAGTGAGTGCATGAGCATGTCACCAGTAGTCCCTCCCAAACCTCCGGCGATCATGGACTAGACGCCACGAATAATTAGCTGGGCGGGGAACCAATCGAACTTCGCAAGACTGACATAAGTATAGGGGGGGCGAGAGGCACCCTCGCCATCTCTAATGGTCATTTTCTGTAAACGATGCGACTACGGCCTGGTTCAACTGAAATGCGACTTGATGGCTGTATGCGCTGTTAGTCCATCATGGACACGGCCGGCAAGGTCGGGCGCCGCAGTTGTCGAGCGCCGTGCCAAACAACACGGGCGACGTTGTGGTCAAAGACAAGATGAATAGCGAAAGTAGTGGGTGTTTCCCGATGCACGCCGAATATTCGCTTCGTCTGACTGCGAGAGACCCTTGTAGAGGGTCCTCAGTGAAAGATATGGGAATTTTCCGCAATAAAAAAATCCTAGCGCGACTGACGTATCTAGCGCTCGAGCGAGCAATTGTGGCACGTGCACTTATCGTTGATGTACCTACTCCAAGGTGGTGCCCGAAATAGTAGGCACCATTTACCGGCTATTTTGGAGTAGTGAGTGCTGCCAACTATTTCAAGCAGAATCTCGTTAGTCCGTACTTGTATCCGATTGCGGGCGACGGCTGTACCCAGGTACCGAATATAAGAGGTTGAGATAGGATATGCCGACTTCCTTACATACTCTACCCATGGTTATCGAAATGCCTAGACTATCTACCTACTTACGTAGGTAGTATCATACATTGTTCAGTTTATGTGATAGTGAAAACAGGCGCGGACGATTGACCAATTTATCCCTGATTCCGAATCTTGTCCGCGTATTCCCACCACCGAACCCGTCCTGCTCTGTGTAGCGGCCACAATAGATGCGTAACTTTCCCAATGATTAAACCCGTCGCTATCGGTCCGTAATTGTTGCTATCCTGGCTGTCGCGCTCACCACCATCCCCTTCGACCCAGATGTGGCCAGGCGGGATAATCACCGTCCCTACAGGATACGGGCTCCGAGGTTTGATGACATCGCCGGGCAGCCCAATAATCCTCTTAACAGTCATGAGCTCTGGTCTCAATGGGTTCCTATCCAGGCGTGAAAAGTTCATGAGCACACTTGTTGTAAATACAAATAGATGCCACACTAGCAGAAAAAAATGTCCTACCAGAAAGTTACAATCATGCCGCGCTTCAAAGAATACTGGGCATTATATTTGAAGTTGACCACGATGTCCTGTCGCTTGGTTTGATCTTTTTCCGAGTTCAGAAACGGGTACATAGACGCGCCGCGGATCCACGCCAGCTCCAGAACGAACGTGTTGAAGGAGATGACAATTGGAACGGTAGCTGCGAACATGAACATGTAGTATCCGAAGTGGCCGAAAGCGGCGCGCTGCTGTTTAAATCTGGTCCATATGGGCCTAAACACCATGATGATGGACAAGCTATGGGTTTCTTGTGAAGGAAGTGAGCCTGATCAGAACGGAAGATTTGTAACTAGGCCAAGTGAGACAAGCTTTTAACGCCCCACAACACAAGATCCATGTAAGTACCTCTAGTTTGATAGTTGACTTAGATTCAATGCGGATACTCAAGCCCAATCTTCGATGAGAGGTGCTCTGTTTACTTTAAGTATCCAATTTGTACCAACCTGTCGGCGCTCTCTATCTGTTGAGATTGCCAAGGAAATACACACCACAATTAGATAAGTATCACGTAGCAATATCAGATAAAACGCTTCATTACTACAATCAAGATACTCAGAGCATCGCCGGTACAAGTGTGTCTGCAGCACTGCTTGTACCTAGATGATGCGAAAACCAACCCAAGTGATTCAAATCCCATAGAATCAAGCCTCTACCAGGCTTGAGCAATCCGTTTGCATGCTAGAAACTTTTGACCCCCATATGATCGGCGTGATATCACAGCCAAGTGCCGCCTAGACCTCTATATGTTGTATTCGCCAGAGAATGATCAGGGTTTCGTTTAATTTACACAGTCTCGGGAATATTATCGTCACTCTCGCTAACGCTTTCATCACCGCTAACTTCGGCGTTCTCGCGCTCGCGCTTCTCCATGAGGGCCTGCAGCTCGGCGTCATCAGAGTCTGTAACGGCTTTAGGCTCCATCTTGACGACGAGTTGACCTCCTGCACTCGTGATGCTGTTCCGGATCTCCACGATAGCCTCCTCCAGTCGGGCGATACCGACATTCTTATCGAGGCACATGCTCGTCAACACATAAAGAGGTGGAGATACAAGCCTCACTTTTACTTGGTTCTCTTCCGTATTGCGCGCCTCGGCTGTTCGGAGGGCGGTCTTGACGGCGTCAATGCCCTCATACTCGAAGCATGTTACTTCGATATCCGCGCGGACTTTTGTGGGTTGAGGCGTCAATCGCTTTCCGATATAAGACTTGAGTTCCTCTGCCACCGCATCACTGGGAAAAGCGATCTCATTCCATACGTCAGGGTTGCTGTGGTAAAGGTCAGCGGCAATTTTGGTGATAGTTTCATGACTGCGACCTTACGTTATGGAAAACTTGAAGGCATCGATGGAATGCCCATATTTCTTCATCAAGGGCCATGCTATGCTTTCATACAGAGTCTGGATAGGTGTCTGGGTCTTCTCGGCCACGTGTCGCATGATAGAGTGCACCATTTTACTCTTATTGTACCGCTCCTCGCATTTCACGATATCCTCAGGGCCGACTCGGCGCTTCGAAAGATCGATGTATCCTAAGCTAAGTCAGTGTTAACCAATGCGTAAAGATGGTTGTTCCGTTTACCCTTCTCCTTATCAACTCTGAGTACGACGACTACCTCATTCCGACCAACGCGGATAAGCTTCTGAATACTGCGGATACGACGTCGCGAAAGCTCGGACAATAAGATCATGCCATCGATGTTATCGTATTCGAGGAGTTTGACGTAGGCACCCATATCGGCAATCTAAGCATTGTCAGTCGAGTCATTGTATATAGTGCGCAGAGGATCGCCCACCTGCTTGACGTTGACCATAACGAAACTATCAATCTCCGGATAAGGTTCTTCGTAGAACCGGCAGTTTGTCAATGACATGTTGGGCGATTAGAGGGTGCAAAACGCGGAACAAGAATTGTTGGTGGCTGGTGGCCGACGGTGGCATATGTCGCCTCAGGTCGTAAGAGTAATGTAGAATAGTTGCCGCAAGAAATATCGCAGGCTAGCTTTTCTAAAAAGAGAATAAAGTTCCCTCAGGAGGTCCGATAGCTATGATGCTCTAAGATCGAGGCGACGCTACTGGATTGCTGTATCAAAGGTGGAGGAGTCTTGCAGTGAAAATTGAAGGCAACTCGCCCATTTCGAAATCTTTACGTGGGGTGACAACCCCGCCAGAAACAACTGCGACAACAAATCCAGCTTCGGGCAGGTGCAGCTGGCAGCATGTGGGTACCATGGGTGCAATCTTCCGGAAGAATGTTCCGCCGACGACTCCACCATAGGTCACAACTCCACGTTTTGAAAAGAAGCTTGTGAAAGCTCCGAGACAATTAGCTCTCTCACCTCGTTGTCATCCAGATTTATTTCCCTCCCTCCACAGCTCCTTCAAACAGCCCCAAATGTCCTCTTCACTTCAGAGCTGCTCAAACAACGGCTTCGGGCTCATCAAGTTTGAACCGAGGCGCACCGGAGCATTCCTTTCAACCCAGCATTTTCGCGGTCTTCGACTCGCGCGTCCAAACCCCTCTACAGGATGAGATGCACGGTAGGATCGAGTCACTGAGTCACTTAAATGATTTCATGTGGTCGTGATTTTTCCCACACATCAGAAGATGACTACCTCCGATCTTATCAATGGGCCTACAGGCTTGTCAAACGCTGTTTCGAGCGCCATGGCTAGCTCTACAACAACAGCGGCAGCCGTATTGGCCCACACGGCACAGACCGAGAGCCCGTCTTCTTGGCTTGGTCTGATAGCGAGACTCCTTCTTTTCATATTCCATATTCTCTCCACGATACTATACTGGAGCCTCAAACTCACAACTATCTCGGTGCCGACGCTGCTTTTTACGTTGTTTTCGACAAGTTTGACGGTGACTATGAATGCTACGACCTTGGCGCTGATACTATTCCTCATGTTTTCCGGTGTCACATGGGTCGTGCGGTATCGATATCTAAATATGTATTCGCGTCTGCCCCCTGAGCCGCAGCGTAAAGAGCCAGATTTGGATCTTTTTGCAGGTGCTCATGACGAAGGAGTGAAACCTGGGCTGTCTAATTACTTGGACGAATTCCTCAGTGCGATCAAGATATTTGGTTACCTCGAACGCCCGGTCTTTCATGAATTGACTAGGAGTATGCAAACTCGGAAGCTTATTGCAGGTGAAACCTTGAACCTTGAAGATGAAAAGGGATTTTGCTTTGTCGTGGATGGTCTCGTAGAGATCTTCGTCAAGTCTTCACAACAGAGTCAAATGACTGCCACAACGGATTTCAACCTATCAACAGAGACATCATTTACTGACGAAGAAGACGATCAATTCCCTGGTCAACAGCGATATCAACTCCTCACAGAGGTTCGAAATGGAAACCCCATGTCATCTCTCTTCTCCATTATGTCGCTATTCACAGAGGACGTCCACTTTCAAGTTCCATCGGAAGGTTCATCGCAGCCCATCTTGACGAATGAAATTGTTAGCCCTCGATTGTCGTCTGGTAGTAATATTGCTCATCAGGATGCAATCAGACCGGCATCGAGAGAAGATGGGATATCTCTGCCGCAAATTCCCCCGATATCTTTGGATGACCCACCCATACCACGACACCACAAAAGATATCCGTTGAAGAGAATGCCCACGTCCGTTCATCCTGACATTATAGCAAGAGCCACAACTGACACCACGATTGCCATTATACCCGCTAGTGCTTTTCGGCGCTTAATCAAGGTGTATCCCAAGGCGACAGCACACATTGTACACGTTATCTTGTCCCGATTTCAACGTGTCACTCTTGCGACGGCCTACAACTACCTCGGACTGACCAATGAAGTGCTACATACGGAGAAAACCATGATGAAATTCACAACTTGGCAGTTGCCAAATATTCTCCGAGGTGATGCTTTGGAACGATTAAAGGAAAAGTTCAGTCGAGAGCGGGAAAGGGCTGGGGAAGAGGAAGTAGGCAAAGGAATTGCGCTGCACAATTCATCTACAACCAGTCATCGTCGCAGATCGTCCACGGGCTTACGAAAGGAGGCTGCGTTACAAGCAATGTCAAGAGCTCGGCCACAATCTATTGTTGCATCTACGATCGTGCCCCCGAAGGAAAGACAGTCTATACACACCCCAAGTCCCGGCGATCTTCTGGCTAATGTCCAGATGGCTCGGAGCAGTGGCGCTTTTCCATCTGGTACGCTGGAGATTCCATTGACACATTCCTGGCATTCATCTGATATGCTTGGTAAAGATGATGTCAGCCCTTTGGCGCAACACGTGTTCAATCCCTTTGCCACACAGAAGCGGGCTCGGTTGTCAATCCACCCCCGAGAGTCAGTAGATGAGGATAATCTATTTCGTCTTTCTATCTTAGAGTGTGTCTTCAAAACACTTGGGTTAGAAGCTAGTGGCACAACGTCAAGAGGGGGCCAGGACTCTATTGAAGGCTCCCCTCGATTTATGACACACGATAGTAGGCGGCAAAAGAACATGCTCAACAACAATGCTTTTGGGTTCATGTCCTCAATCGAGGGTTCCGCAGACTGGGACTCCGAATCCATGACTTCTGGCGGGATCTCAACCAGTGCAACTCCCAGTGCGCAAGTCCTAGCCTCGGAAATGAAACATGACGTCGAGATAGTTTTCTTTCATCAAGGCTCGGTGCTTGTCGAGCAAGGGGAACGAAGCCCTGGGTTATATTATGTCATAGATGGCTTTCTTGATATATGTGTCCCGTCTGATAATCCTGGCAGCGAGATCTTGAGCTCATCAAGCAGAACTTCGGTCAATGCAATGCATCAGGCGGATTCTCATGATACAACCCCCCGAGCGCCATCTGACTTTGGTTCATCGAATGACTCAAATCGTACTGGAAAGAATTTCGACGGTAAACGTTCGCCGCCTCCAAGACGTCGCGTCGGTCTGGTTACACCAGGTGGGATTGCGGGCTACATCAGCACAGTGTCCTCATATCGATCTTTCATTGAAGTCGTGGCCAAGACTGATGTGTACGTCGGTTTCATTCCCAGGGCAACTCTTGAGAAAATTGTAGAAAGATATCCAATTGTCCTTTTGACAATGGCGAAGAGGTTGACGAGCTTACTCCCACGTTTGTTACTCCATATCGATTTTGCCCTAGAGTGGGTCCAAGTTGATGCTGGCCAAGTAATATTCAACAAGGATGAGGAAAGCGAAGCCATATACCTGGTCCTCAATGGACGCCTGCGCCTGGTAGAAGATAGACGGGATGGTGGAATGAATGTCCGGGCAGAATTTGGGCAAGGCGACAGCGTTGGCGAGTTGGAAGTGATGACCGAGTCAGCCCGCACGGGAACATTACATGCCATCCGCGACACAGAGCTCATTAAGTTTCCTCGTACGCTCTTCAACAGTCTTGGCCAAGAGCATCCCAATATTACCATCAAGATTTCCAAAATAATCGCCTCAAGAATGCGCCGCATAATTGACGATCCCAGCACTTACGCGGGGAAGGACGCTGCAACCGGCACTTCCATCAACAAGAGCTCATCAACGCTTAACATACGAACAGTAGCCATACTACCCATTAGAGCCGGGGTTCCTGTGGTCGAGTTTGGAAACCGCCTTATGAATGCCCTATCACAGGTTGGAACTTTGAATGGTGCCACGTCCTTGAACCAGTCTGCTATCCTCACCCACCTTGGAAAGCATGCTTTTAATAGAATGGGGAAGTTAAAATTGTCCCAATATCTCGCCGACCTGGAAGAGAAATATGGACTAGTAGTCTATGTCGCCGGTAAGTAATAAGTTCCTTAGGTCTTATTACCTCCTCACCTTATCATGATGAACACTTTTTTCCAGAGCGCCGACAATGAAGGCATAAAAATACTCTAATTTTTTCCTGATTTTAAGTTGTCTTATACTCTTATGTCGCCCTCTGGTTGACCTATCGGACTAATACAATTTGAACAGATACGAGTGTCGCCGCTCCCTGGACACAAACTTGTATCACCCAGGCAGATTGTATTCTTCTCGTGGGCTTAGCAGAAAGTTCACCTGAGATCGGCGAATACGAAAGAATCATGCTTGGGACGAAGTCGACAGCCAGGAAGACACTTGTTCTTCTCCATGCTGATCGCGACTCAAATCCAGGTTTAACCAGATCTTGGCTAAAAAATCGCGTTTGGATCAACGGTGGACACTACCATATGCAAATGTCCTTTGGCGCCACCGCCATTCCCGTGCACCCTCCTGGACCAGCTAAAAAGGGCGGACCAACACTAAAAGAACGTGTACAGATCCTGCAAGCTGAAATACAAAGGTACACAACACGGAAAATTCGTCAGCGACCATATTATTCCCCCGATACCTCCTTCAAAGGTGATTTCCAGAGACTAGCCAGAAGGCTTTGTGGCAAATCTATTGGTCTTGTGCTTGGGGGTGGTGGTGCCCGAGGTATTGCACACATAGGAGTAATCAAGGCTATCGAAGAAGCGGGGATTCCCATCGATCTTGTTGGCGGTACATCCATCGGTGCTTTCATGGGCGGACTTTATGCTCGCCATGCTGATGTTGTGCCAATGTATGGTCTAGCTAAGAAATTTGCCGGAAGGATGTCAAGCATGTGGCGATTCGCCCTAGATTTGACTTACCCCTCCGCTTCCTACACCACAGGTCACGAGTTCAATCGAGGGATTTTCAAGACCTTTGGTAAGCATCAGATCGAAGATTTCTGGCTAGAGTTCTATTGCAATACCACAAACATAAGCAAGAGCAGGGCCGAGATACATACAAGCGGGTATGCCTGGCGATACGTTCGTGCATCTATGTCCCTCGCAGGGTTACTACCGCCGCTCTGTGATGAGGGCAGTATGCTGCTAGATGGGGGTTATGTTGATAACTTAACAGTGTCACACATGAAATCTCTTGGTGCCGACGTCATATTTGCTGTCGATGTTGGTTCTCTCGATGATGATACCCCTCAAGCCTATGGGGATACACTGTCAGGCATGTGGGCATTTTTCAACAGGTGGAATCCTTTTTCTTCGATACCGAATCCTCCGACTTTGGCTGAAATACAAGGCCGACTAGCCTATGTCTCCAGTGTCGATGCCCTCGAGAGGGCCAAGGCAATGCCAGGATGCATCTATATGCGTCCTCCTGTTGATGATTATGGGACACTAGACTTTGGGAAATTTGATGAGATTTATGAGAGGAGTTTCAAGTATGGACAAGATTTCCTCACTCGTCTGAAAGAAAAGGGTGTACTGCCTTTGGTAGAGGAAATTGAAGCTAAGAAAGCGCTCCGGCGGACAATGGCACCCCGACGCGCAAGTATCTGAGCACCCATAGTAGTGTGACAATACAATCATTTTCTCAGTGAATAAAACATTCAGATATCTTTGAGTATACGTGATCGAAGAAACGTTGTGTCGAACAAGTCTAGTCCTTTCATTCAACCCAGGCGGTGACCTGGGTCCATATACGTGAGGGCTTCGCTTTTGCTCCTCGCTCCGCCTTGCCCATCTTGCTCCGTATTGCCTGTTCTTACGATTAGGTAGTCACGGGTAGCTCAATCTGCGAACTGCCGCTCGATAATCATTTACATGATATTGAAGCCCTGGCCGTCCATGTAACATACCAGGTGAGGTGTCTCATGTGTTGGACCGTCTCCAATATGATTTGATAATGTTGCCAAAATGTTGAATGCCTTCAGGTTCGTAGCTAGACGATACACGAATTAGTGTCCAGTTCTTATGCATTAACACATTTCTTCAACAAGTAGCGGTGCTAGTAAAAGGATTTAGTATTCCACTCGCAACCCCTATCTTGTCATAGGCCCCGCCCGTGCATTTGCACATATGATAATCCAACATGACTCTACAACAACCTGGATAGATTCATGTCTTTCAGCAGTCATATTATATTCCAAGTCTCCCATGTGTGCTTTGCACTGTATGTCACTTTGGAGAGACGGATAGAGTTTACCATCCAAGATCCTGCCCCTAATGAATGAGCACAGGGTATCTATATCTCAGCAGCCTACGTTTTGAACATAAGTGATATTGGGCTGATCTAGTTTCCCCTCTTGAGATGTTGCTATGACACCGAGTGAAGTGATGAATCTCGTAAACCTATTCTATCGATTTTATAATTGTTGAAACCAGGGACGGTAGTACACTCCAGCCACCTGTATTTGATGTATATAAGTACCACCAGTACCCCAGAGCCTCTGGCTCTTCTCTTCTTCTTTTAATCATCCTGAATACAATACTGCTTACCCACACACTTGTATGTGTCTCCACTCCTGTTGACAATAATTATGGGCTTTGGCGGGAAAACGTGAGGAAAGGACCTTAAAGCAAATTATCGACATGCTGTAGTATCCTGTTACAATAATTTCGACCAGGGTTAGGGAGCGGTGACCGTTAAACATGACGACAAGCGAAGAATGACTTCAGAGTAAGATCGACGCGGGAAATAAACGGCAGGGCCCACTGGAGGTCAAGAGCCGATGTGAGATCTCGGTGATCCACTTATACCCTTGTTTCGAGGTCAGTGATCCAATGAGAGCGGCGTACACCTTAGTGCCAAGGTCAGACCCAGGTATCCCTCAATGACGTCGTGGCGTCGGCTTTGTTAGACAAGCCTTCGGAACGCCTGACGTTTCGCACTACTGTACGATACAGCATCCCTGATGATGTCGGGACCCGGTGTGCTGTCGAATCGCGACAGCTCCGGCTGTTCCATCGTGTACGTTTTCATCGGCACTAAGTAGCTAGCCCATGATTTCCAGTGTACAGCCTAGTGTACTGTCCGTGTGTCATGGTATGATGCCATCTAGCCGCTACTTAAAGGGCGGATGGCTTCCCCACGTTCACGATGCCGTTGAATTCAATGAAAAAACTAGAAAACCTTCAATATCGAGACAGCCAACAAAAATCAAAATAAGCATTTGGCTACCACTTCTGATCAATAAACAATACCTGCACCCACTCTCCAGCGTTCACTAATCATCCTCTTGAGACTTATACGCCATTTATCAAAACAAGACTGCCTATAGCCACAATGCCGTCGCCTATTAACCCACGCCGTCTTCTCCCTTCCCAGGCTGAGCCTCAAGAACGCAAGAGGCGGAAAGAACTTGAGAAAGAGGCTGCAGTCGGCCTGACCGAGGTTGCCGTGTTAGGCCTAATTGGATTGACACTAGCGTGGGACATCGATAAACAAGTGCACAAGAAGGAAGAGAAGAAGGACAAAGAGGAAGCTGAGCAGAGAAAGCGAGAGGAACGGGAGCGCCGCCGGCGTGAAAAGGCATTTCACGATGGGACATTTGATCCCCGCCGTAACTATATGTCCTCTGACGGCGGCAGCCGAAGGAGTGAACGAGATGACCGGAGTGCGTCGGCGAGCTATGCTCGCGACCCACGCCGTCGCCAGTCTGTGGACTATCGTGCTGATCCGAGATATGACGACCGGTATCGTGATCGGACACCACGACATGATTCCCGAGCTTATCGTCGATACGATCGCCCACACGATGAAATGAGAGATTACGATCTAGCAGAACGTGGCCGAAGCCGTCGCGACTCATTTTAACTGCTCTAAGGAATGGCGAAATATTTTCGCGACGACGGACTCATCATTTCATACGATTCTTAAGCAAAACAAGACGCAATGAAGAACGAAATTTGCTACGTGAAAACCCAAAACGAAATGGGAAACCAGCTATAATTATGATAAACTCAACACATGAAGGACGACGAGAACAAAAAAAAATAATAAAATTGTAGCACAAACATCATGAGTTATGAGTGGAATGAATTTGCATATCTAGCGCACAGGAGTTGGGAAGCTTCGCATATATGGCCAATGTCATGGAAAATAGAAAGGTTAAAAAATAAAGATCTATGTGTATTTCTATAAATCGTTAATCTTTCTCTAAGTCGCTAGTTGTGATTCTTATTTGTGTTCGGAATTTCCAGCTTCGGCGAGCGTTTTTTCGGCAGCAGCAACCACAATCTCGAAGTGCTTCTTGACATGATGCTCCTCTACGAACGGCGTCGCAGGACAATGTCGAATGGCGAACACGTCCCCGACAACGGTACTGGACATGAAAATCTGGCCATCAGCAAGCACAGCTTCATATGACTTCTTGGTAAGCGCATTAACTTCCTGGACCGTCGCCGTCTGGCTCTTTCCCTTGAGCTTGAACACCGTAAGCGCGAACCGCGGGCCGGTGACAATCTCGAAAAGATCGGGCCGGGTACGCAGCATATCGGCGAAGTCCTCGGCGAGCTTGATGTGCTTGCGGACGTGCGCCTGCAGCCCGCTGATGCCGTACGTGCGGATCACGAACCAGACCTTCAGACTCCGGAACCGGCGGCCGAAGGGGATCTGCCAGTCCCGGTAGTCGGTGACGAGCCCGCTGTCCGTGTGCGCGTTCTTGAGGATGGCGAGGCTCACGCTCAGCGCGTCGATTAGCCAGTTGCGGTCGCGCACCCACAGCACGCTGCAGTCGAAGTTGACGAGCAGCCACTTATGCAGGTTCGTGTTGTAGCTGTGGAAGCGCGCCAGCACGGGCGTCAGGTGCTGGTACTCGGGACAGAGGAGGGCGGCGCCCGCGTAGGCCGCGTCTACGTGCACCCAGATCTCGCCCTGGCCGCCGCGCTTCTGCTCGGGTGTCAGCGTCGCCGCGGGCGCGATCTCGTCCAGCACGTCGGCGATGCTGTCGAGGTCGTCGATGGCGCAAGTATCCGTGGTGCCAACCGTCGCCGTCACGTAGAACACTTCGAGTCCCTTGGCGTGCAGCGCGTCGATGGTCCTGCGCAGCTCGGCACCCGTCATCTTGTACCCGTCCTCCGCATGCACGGGGACGGCGCGGAACCTGACCCCCGTGATCTGGGCCGCCTTCTTCGTCGCTGAGTGCGTCGCCGCGCTGCCGAGGGCCACGAGTTTCGTACGCCGCAGCGCGATGGCGTCCTCGCGCTCCTCCTCGTCGGTGATGTGCGCCGTAGCCTCGCGCAGGTACTTGTCCCGCGCCGCGACCATCACCGTCGCTATGGCTTCCGAGGCTGTGCCATGGATCACGCCGCCGCCGCGCGTGGGTCCCGTCGAGAGGTAGCAGGGGGGGAGGGCAAAGGCCCGCGCCATCCAGTCCAGCACAATGGTCTCTAGCTCCGTCACCACGGGAGAGCAAACCCAGTTAAACGCCGCTCCGGTGAATGCCGTTGAGTACATCTCACCCAGCATTGCTGGGAAGCTGCTGGAGGAAGGAAACCATGCCAGGAAATTAGGAGATTGCCTGTTGGTGTTCGTTAGTGAAGAGTCTACACATTCAAGGTTGCAAAACCACAGTCTATGATAAACTATGCCCCTAGTTATCGTACCAATGTGTGATACCCGGGAGAACTTTCGTCTCCATGTCTCTCTGGATATCAGCCCATGTCTCCCCGTCTTGCGGTGCCTCTTCTGGCAGTAGTTTTCTCAGATAGCCTGGCTCCACGGTGGACACGACCGGGTGACTCTCGATATTGTCATAGTACTTGACGACTTTAGAAAACGGAATGAAAATGTGAGTCTTTCGTGGCTTTGAATCATATTGACCGCTTTAGGGGTAATTGATCGTGAACTTTGGTACTCACTATCTTCAATTGATGAGATGGCCGCTTCACGGAACTGCTGAGAGTCCATGGCTTGATAATAGGGGAGGGATCTTGTTGATCTAGGGGAGATCCTCTGAGATATAATATTGTATTTTATTAGATTTGTTTCTCCCTCTTTCCCTTCCCTTTTCTTTCTCCTTTTCCTGTCGTATCTCGCACGATTCTAACGAGTGAAATGTTGATATACTTAGCAATATATAGAACGAGATCTTAACAACGTGAGTTATAGTTTTTACATAGAAATTGGGGATGAATCGCAAGAGGGGCAGTAAGCGGGTCTAATGTGGGGTGTATAGTACTAACCTAGACACATCTCACGATACATATACCTTGGCAGGGCGCAAATCTTGACAAGAATGTCAAACTTGTCAACTGCTTGTCAAAATAATGTCAATTCTTTCCGGTTACGGTAAAAAAAAATGACAGTTTCATCCATCAGCATTTGAGACTTCAAGTGATGGAAAGGCTTTAAAGTTTTTATGCTTGTATATATGTGGGAAAAGGTAGCAAAAAGCATCTAACCTAGGTTAGTTAGCTAACTAATTGATTGGTTGTAGTTAGTTAGATCTCCGAACTGCGGACTGGCCATTTATTAAGTATATCCCCAAAACCCAGCTACCATCGTCCAATCTCTCTGTCCCGTCATATATCACATTAGTTCTGACTGTCTGTCTCATTCGTCTCCCTACCGAACTAGCCGAGACATTGCTGGACCATTCCGGGCATAGTGCTACGCACCGTACCTAGACGACTTGACGTTTTAATGCCACATAACGATGATGATTGACCAGGCGATTGTCCTTGCTTCGGCATACCGGAAACCTTCCTCGCTCTCAACGCCGGGCCGAGAGGCCAGATACGGTCGCGTTTGAAGCCGTCGCCGCCCTAATCACTTTTAGATATCCTCATGTTCACGATACGGACTCTCTCACTCAATATTGTCGACGTGGCTACCTGCATGCGTAATGAACATATCGCCGGGAAACCACTCAACTGAATGTCACGAGTGTCAAGATTTTTCACTACTCTCATCATTCTAGATGACGATTGAAGTTTCAACCGATCGCCTCGCCAGCCAAAGAGAAAATCAAAATGATATTTTCAAGCAGTCACCCAGACTGGCAGTACTGAAAGAAAGGGTGCTTTTAATTACCATCCGGCCCATTTCCGACCGGCATAGGGCTACGGCTTGCGGCTAATAGCATCGTCAGCAATGGAAAATCGACTTGTGCAAACTATTGGATTCGTAGATATCATATTAACACTCAATTGGCCCACAACCTTTATAACAAGTGTTGATACATTTAAGGCTTAGGCATTAGGACCGAGCCTCAGGACACTTATGATTTGGGTGACTTATCCATACGTTTGTTGCACTTCGTCCGTTTTATCCCGAAAGCTTGAAGAATCACTTGGAATTATAGGACGCAGAAGGTTGGTCTCCTTGGCCACTGGCATCAAAAGGAACTTTTGTACAGAAAAGAAGCTCCCATGCCTTAACCAGCTCTTGGTAGCGAATGATCCCTTACCACGTTCGTACAACTCACATATAGCACTGGGTTTGTCGGTAAAGTCGCACGAAATCGCAATTACGTATGAAGCGTCTGTCCGCTTATAGTTATTATCTTTGACTAGAGAACTCGCACTCCAGGATTCTTCTTGGATACTTAACGAAAACAAAGAAGTCGGCTAGACTACTAGCGATAAGTACTATCCAAGTCCAAATATTTGTGAAGAAGTTCCGGGTTCTTATTTTACTGTTTAGGGTTGCCGCAGGTTTAATACTATTCTAGAACTCCCAAGCTGTACCTAGCCTCCCACCTTGACACCATACGTAAGTGAAAGATGAAATCTGGTTCGTAGTCCTCTCCCCACATTTCTCACTGTACATGGGAAAGGATAGATGCATGAAGCTGACTAGGCTAGACCAATAATATTACTGCTACCCCAGTGAGCAGTAGTGATCCGGCGTTTGATCAAAAGATACTTCTATGAAGTACAGTTACCAAAAAATTGTCTTGATCATAAGATACATGGTATAAGTGCCTTTTGATCATAACCTGGATTGAGAAGGACTTGTTGTAAGTCAAGTTTGATCCCTCTACCCAAAAAATACATACTATTAGATTAAAATCTGCAAACAACTACTGGACTAGATTTGCCTTATTGGTAGATGGATGAGCAATCTAAGGTGGACAGACGAAGACTAGCAGTATAGATCGTAGACAGCCCGGTTCTCAACCTCCTCTGGTATTGAACAAAAATTATCTTTGTGATTGTATTGTGATTGCCCAGTACACGTCCTCCTTTGAGATCAACTAAAAGTCAATCGGAGATATCAATGAATCAGACGAAACGAGTAAGCCCATGCCATAATGACACTACATCTCCAAGTTTGGTATTGTGTAAGCAGAAGAGTAACGTTTCGAAAGCTGAATGAACCACATTAATGAAGTGTTTTCATAGTACGAATGTGGGCTGGGGCCCTTCAATACTGCCATCGATGCTGGCTGTGCCTACTGTGGAAATCGACGTTGTAATTTTAGTTCTGAGGGATGGGTGCCAGTTGTGGAGGAGGCGGTCCATGATATATCACCTCCACAGAACCAAGAGCCTTCTTGCCGTGCGGCTCTGCCCATGGCTGCAAGCCATGTACCCCATGGTAGCAGCAGTGGAAGAGCCGCAACACCATCTGACAACGGCAGGAATGAGATGTCTAGTCTCGGACTCACAAGGTTGTCATCGGTACCTTATCCGCTGCAACATGCTCGTATTATCGGTACCAGGGACGTTACCAGTGCCAGTGCCCAGTCCGAAACACCCTCACAACAGACCAACATACTCCCATCTGTACAATGGCATGTGGGCGGCCGTGAAGACGAATTTGTACAGGTACATCGAGGGGCTATCCATGATTTATTACAATCATCCGGGGCTACTAGCGAGGATGATACAAGATCTCGTTTGTCCAATAATTCTCCACGACTTGTCTCCGATATGGACATTGATTATTCGATACACCCTACAAGCGGATATACCGTCGGGACATTGCAGAGTATCCAGAGCCACCAAGTGGAGCATGTTACCGTTGATTTTGATGCTAGTGCACCTAATGCGGAAGGGCAGTCTATCCAGGGATGCATCATGCCCGCGTTTCCTGGTGAAATAACCTCGGACGCAATATTATCAGCATGGTCAACATCCGTAGAAGATGTATCGATGCAAATTCCCGCCGATTCGGAGAACCAAATTCATTCAATTGGATCTCTGTCATGGGGTTTTGGCGATGACTATACCCTACCTTTACAGCCTCAACTTCCCCTGACAGACTTCCAACCACTAGAGACTCCTTCGTCAAGTATCAAGTCCCTCCATATACTTAAACCACCAAAGACCAGTTCGGTTACTACAAAAGGGGCTTCTAAGCATTACGAGTGCTGCGACGCTGGAGGAATTCAACGCCTTGCCTGCCTCTTCTATAAGTACGACCCTCGGCTGCATATGGGTTGTATGTCAAAAAGTTTTACGAACATTGGCCACCTGAGACAGCATCTTGATAAAAGCCATAAGCTCGGCCCCAACCGTTGCACGTCATGCTGGAAGGTCTTCAACACCGCCGAGCAGCTGACCAACCATACCACTACTACCCAATGTATACCAATAGGTGGTCTCCCTGTTGATGACCTGCCGAGCTTTCCGAAAATCAGGCTACCGCCAGACAAGAAGTGGTACTGGGGCTGGAGGAAGCTATTCGGAGAGGCAGCTGCGCCCCCACAGTGTCCTTTCTTCCACCCTTTGGAGGATCTCGAAGCCAAATTGCAGACAGGGAGACCGAGTTCCTCTCGCCCAGAAGAGGAAAATGGAAGGCCAAGCTATATGAACCGTACAGAAGAAGCCTCACTATCCATTTCGCTTGGATGGCATCGTATCGATGATGAACACCTGCTGAACATCACCGAGGGCATTGCCGAATTGCTGCCAGAAGATGTCAGTACGAGCAGCAGTTATCCCAGTACGAGCATGACGCCATCTACCCAGTCGGGGGATATTGACCTTGATTTCGACCTACAAAGTTGAAAGAGCCCTAGTTCCTCACATTCGCAAGTGCAGAGTGTCTCATGATGGGGCCTATGTGCGGTCTAAAAGGGTCCTGTATGTTATATTTTGATTGCGTGGCCGATTGAAATATAAAATCACATGGCACTTGGACGAATAACTACATATAGATGCCCCTTACTTACATAGGTAATTGGGTAAGTTGCTCCTCAACAGGCCTCGCTTGACCCATCTCTTTCCTAATGTTTACTGATGTTGGATACCTTAGCTTTCATAGAAGACAAGAACTAAGCTTACAAGACTTTCTGTTACACACCACATATGATATTTGAAACACTCGCTCACTGTAGACCGACGACGAATTTGATGGTTTAGTGTCAAAAGCGTCTTTTATAAAAGGTATGAAACCGTAGAAACATAGGTTTAAGGATGAATTATCGTGTTATACCGGCCCAACCACTTTCGAGGGAGCTGCACGTATGTAAACTACTTAGCGCGCCTATGACCACGTATAATCCATCAGATAGCCCATTAGCTGGATGATAGAACTATGCAGAGTTGTATAGCAGACTTTCACGCACGCAACGGCGACTAGAGACCCGTTGTCACACAGACTGGCCTAGGGTGAGATTGCAGCTACCCGAAAACCAGGGGTCAGGGCCGCTTTTATCATATAAATATTCTACAAACGGCGAATCGCATATTCAGCTACCCGTATTCTTTTTCGTTCTCCTCCGATCACGATAATAGCAATATGGATATGAACAGGCAAGGCTGAGCGAGCGAGAACGAATCTCTCGTGTGCTTGGACCTTGATCGCCGCCAGGGCTAGAAGGGGGAACTAGACTGCCGGGCCTCCTTGACGTCCTAGTATATTATTATAATATCGAAAGCCTTTCCAAGCCCTAGATTGCTAGTGCTTGTTACACCCATCGATCAAGCGGGTTTGCTTCAGTAGAATATGAGACAGACGACAGCTGGGAAAGCTAATGTATGCCTATACCACTCCCATGTACGAGCACAAGGAACACATCATCACCAAATGAATATGAGAACAGAACGGCTACGCACATAACTTTACGGATGTTCGCATAAATGCGTGTTAATTCCAGACTATAATCAGAGCAACTACATGTTTCATTTGTCACATAATGATTTGCGTGATCTCCACACCAAGTAATAGAACAACCGCTGTTGAACAACGATGAATATGCGCTACCGGTCAATCCTACCTGCCTGTCCTTTCATGCAAAGAGTACAGAAGAGTCGACGTATGACGCCAGATATTCGAGTTCAATTGACTAGGATTTCCCGCAATATGGACAACGCCCGTCTTGTTCTCCTTTGCGTGACGGGCGAATTCAGACGCCAAGAAACAAGCTGATGTTTTCGATTTTACGTATAACTCGGTCTCATCTTTGACCGCGATGGATGCTCTAGAATTCCCGGCGGATGCCGCCATTCGGACTATTCATCTCCAGCATAACTGATGCCGGCCGAACAACACGTACACTACCGGACGCTGCACTCCGCGCAGTTTGGCTCAATATCGGTTCCAATAGGCGCGTCAACAGAAACGGACCTAGAGAATTGATGCAAGAGTGGTATTCGTGCTGTTGCGCCGATAGCGGTGCACTCTTACGGGCTACTGTACCAGCATTGTTGAATGGGATATCGAGCCTGCCGTTGGAGCCTTCGCGTGTCAAGATCTCGTGTGTAGCTTTTTTGACGCTTTCGAAGTCTAGCAGATCCATGGGTATGGACCTCAAATTATTAGGTTAGCTAGAACTAGGATTTGAAGCAAGAGCCAGCAGCAAGGGTGTCAGGGACTAAGTACACAGGATACTAGTAGGGTCTTTTGAGTGGGGACAGAGTAGATATTTGACTATATAAAGGTCTGGGTCTCTCTCAATCAGTTGAGGGAGATTCAGGAATCAATAATATTGAGCCCTTCCCCCTAACTTCGACCTAGTTGCGACCTACCAGTGGCTTGACTTCACTCTAGATACAACCAATATCCTGACAAAGGGTTACGACCTCAAAACCCGATCGGACTGAATCGAGTGTCGGTCGAATAAGCCAGTATGACATGAGCTTCGATCATAGGCCGACTCTGCCGGGAGCATGATCCACGCAACAGGACAAGATACAACTTATTAGAAAGAATCATACCTACACACATTCAATCCAATTATTCTCCCTGAAAGCACCATCAAAACGCACTACACGTATTTTTTTTTCAACCCCCAAAGTGCGGCACCCACTTGCCTGGACGGAACGATATGCGTCAAGAATAGTAGTCTGAAAGCCAACTCCGGAGGTCTCCGATGCTCGGATATTCAAGGAAGAGGCTTCCAGTAACCGTGATGTTCAACTCCTCGCGGAATTTGTCCGATATGACAAGGCTCATCAGGCTGTCGATGCCAAGCTCGGCGAAGGTCGCCGTTTCCCGCAGATCACCTCGGGCAAGCCCAGCTTCTCGCGCTATAAGAGAGATAGCCCGAGAGGCTACACTCTCTTTCTCGTATCCGACTTGGTCCGTGCCGGGGGTGTGGACAGGTTGAATCGCACTGGGCGAAGATTCTTTTGTTGTCGCTGGTGATTGGCCTGTCGTGATAGCATCCAAAGATGTCGCTGTCGGCAATCGCTTTGACACCACATTGGACTCAGATATCTTTGACGACGCGGCTGTCAATAGAGCGGTCGACTCCTTGGAAGGTCTGGAATTGGAGGTCGGCGATGCTGAAGATGACGGGCCAGCCGTATCGGGAGCTGAGAAAAAGCGGCTTAGGAGAACGCGAGGACATCTGTGAAATTTGATCCCGCCAACAAATCCAATTATAGTGTCATCTTGGAGCACATATACGTCGCCGAGATAAATTGTGACATCCTCTGTTGGTATCATCTTCACGTAGGATCGATATTTGTTCCCAGCCTCCAGTGGTCGGGCAAATCTCATAGACTTCCATCCAGGGGTAAAGTAAAACTTGGTATGTGTATCCGTGACGTCCGATACATTCATAACGAATCCGGCAATATGGACCACGCTGTCGATGAAATGAGGGCCCACGGTCCAAGTGCCCTTTTCTTTCTCGGAAGTTAGCATAACGTCAGCAAATGCCTCGAGGCCATTCATAACCACCGATTGCATGCCTCGGTAGTTTGCCGCATAGTTGACCAGGTTGTTGGCAAACAGCAGATAGGCCATGTTTTTCGAAAAGCGGTTGGCCACACCTTTCTCTACCAATCCCTCAAGGGCTGCAATACGGCCGAGAACCAAGTGCGTGTACGGCACCCACGACTCAAGCCATTCCGTGGGATTACCAAATTCCATCTCCGCGGTTGCAAATGCCTCCCCTGGAATCCCACGTGAGTCGAGGTTCTGCCATGTCAAGCAAGCTCTCTCCGCATTGATATCATTGGTCGAGATAGACACCTGTATGATCTGTGGGACCGTCGTGATTTTTTGAGCAACTAGAGCCTTCGAGACTACCATGTTTACGATATTCGTGCCAACCCTATCCTTGACATCGGGTCTCAGCTTCTGATACAAATAAGACCCCAAAGTATAAGCAATATCGGCATGAATCGACTAACAGGGTGGTAGCAATGGCACTTGTTAGCTAAATACAACTAGACATCGGGTTGGGCAGCTGAGAAACTTAACTTACTGAACTAACTACACCGCATTCGTTCATTTTGTGGCCGTGAGCTGCCTCAAGTAATCCCGCATCCATCAAGTTGGACTGCATTACCACCCTCCCAGCTGCACCGTCAAAGCTCTCCTCGATAATTCTCTGCACAGACGTATTGTGAAAGTCGGAGGGCGAGATGGCAGGAAGCGTTTCCTCCTGGGTTTTGTAGTACTCGTTGCCCTTAGTCAGAGCCCAGTTTCCTTTGTACATAATCCAGTAGTTCTTATTATTCCAAGCGTAAGTGGGAAGATCGAGCAACCGAATACTAACCTCAAAAGGTCGATGAAACTCATTCCAGTTGATACGAGCTCCCGCGCAGTGAAGTCTTGCCAAACTTTGCGTCAAAGTAGTCCAGTTATTTTCATCTCTACGAAATGATGGCACTGCGATTTCGGTCATCGAACTTCCCAGAGTGGCCTTGAGAAAGCCAAGGCAGACAGGATGCGGTCCTAACTCGACCCACAAAGTGTCCCTACTCACCATGCCTATCTTGGCTGCCGCTTCCAGCGCTGCCAGGAAATTCACAGTCTCGCGGGTCGCTCGTCTCAGGTAATTTGATTTGAAGGCCTTTCCGTTAAACACAACTTCACCGAGTAAAGGCGAGATGACAGGTAGCTTGGGAGGGTGAAAAATAACGGCTGAACTACTTAGCTGCTCGAAGTCGTCCAGGATAGGATCGGTTTGGGACGAGTGGAAGGCAAATGCCACATCAAGGTCCTGACACCTGTATCCGGCCTCTTGCAGCAACTCACGAATACTCTCGAGATCGGCGGATAACCCGGCGAGGACCGTCTCCTTGGGGCTGTTTATGCAAGCCACCTCGTACTGGAGTCCTGCGACAGCAGCAGACTTCTCGATATCCGCCAATGAGGCCCGTACCGCCATCATTTTATGGTTTCCAAGACTCGCCTTGTTTTCTAGAAGTCTTGCTCTTTGGCCCACTAAGTAAATCGCGTCGCTAGCAGAGAGGACTCCTGCCACACAGAGCGCCGCGTATTCGCCCAAACTATGGCCAATTACGATATCTGGCTCGACGCCTAAAGAGGCCCAATATCTAGCCAGGGCTATCTCGATGGCGACCAGAGCGATTTGAGTCGCAACACTAGAGTGGGGTTCATCTTTGGCAAAGCTGCCATCGATGATGGGGATGAAAGATGGGAAGCCTAGGGCGCAGGCCAAAGCATCCAATTGCAGGACTTCGGTACTGAAGCTTGAATCCCGGGTCAGAAGCTCCAGGTTCATAGACTTGCGCGCAGCCCCTTGCCCGGTGAATATAAATGCCACAGGAGGCTTCGAATTGAGAGTTACTGGCGTGTGAGAGTCGGCTAAGTCGAGTTGCGCTACGAGTTCGGATCTGATTTGAGACAAGTTAGAACCTGTGACAGCTATCCTGTGATGGTGGTGATATCGTCGCGCGGTCGTTGTATATGACAAGTCAGCCAATGAGATCTGTGGATTGCAATCAATGTAATCGATAATTCGTTCTATGTTACCACGCAGCGAGACTTTGCTCTTGGCAGAGACGGCAACGGCGTATGAAACCCCAGAATCTTCATCTGGGATAATAGTACTCTTCAGCCGGGGCGGTTCCTGGATAACAATGGACGTGTTTCCTCCAGCCGCACTGAAGTTGTTTACCACTGCAATTCGCTTTGCTCCATCTTCAGTGCTAAACCAAGGCTGATTAGTGAGAGGGATCACAACTTGGCGACTATCAAGATCCTGAGGGAGCGCCGGGTTGAAGCAGTTTTTGATGCCAACATGACGTGGAATGAATCCCTTCTGAAACATGAGCAGAACCTTGATAAGGGCTGTAACGCCGGCGACGGCCTCGCCGTGACCGACATTTGCCTTTACGGCGCCAATGTGTAGCGGCTGTTTTCGCGGCCTCTGCTCAGCCGGTGCGAATACGTCGGTGACTGATTTCATCTCCTCTTTATCGCCTGCCTGTGTGCCTGTGCCATGCATTTCCACATAACTAACATGGAGAGGATCAGTTCCCGCTGAACGCATCACTCTTCTTGCTAAGAAGGACTGAGCATTAGCATCGGGATGCGTTATAGAAACGGCCTCTGCGGAGTGATTCGTTGCTGCGCTGAGGATCACACCAAGAATGTTATCCTTATCGGCAACAGCATCCTCGAGACGTTTCATTCTGTAACACGGAGTGAGAACTATTAGTATCTTCAAGTTCTTCAAGTTCTAGTTTGGAGTATTATCCGTCACATACTAGGGAGCAGTCAGTAATTAGTGCCTATATAAAGAAGGAATGGGAGAAAGCGATAAGGAAGGAAACGTCAGCGAAGAATACTTATATACGTACCACAATAGATCCAACCCCGTCAGCGCGACAATACCCGTCCGCCTCCGAGTCCCACGTTTTACAGGCGTTGGGCGTCTTGCTGAGAAAGTGAGCCTGACTGAGACCGGCGAACGCGTCTGAATTCGTTAGAATGTTCATTCCTCCGGCCAAAGCCATATCGACGTCTCCGTTCCATAAAGCCGTGCAGGCTACTTGGATTGTGGCTAGGGAGGACGAGCAAGCTGTATCAATGCTATAGCTAGGGCCTGAAAATCCGAAAAAGTAATTAATACGCCCCGGTCCAAAAGCCCTGCAACCGCCGGGTATGAAGTAGGTACCAATTTCTTGAGCGGTATTGACCTCGCGATAGTCATCGCTTGCCTGGCCGTAAAAGGTCCCAATCCGTTGGAGGTTGGTCGCCCGTGTTCGATTAGGAACATATCCAGACCGCTCGAGAGCCTCATATGCGGTGACTAGCGCCAACCGCTGCATGGGATCGGTCTCCAATGCTTCGCGAGGCGTTATATTAAAAAACGGAGCGTCAAACAAACCGGCGTCATTGACGAAACAGCCATACGGCGTATGGCTGGCGTTAGTAGCTTTACACGCCGGGTCATAATGTGTCTTGACATCGAAGCGATCAGCTGGGATTTTCGTATGAACGTCTGAACCCTGTTCAAGTAACTCCCAGAATTTCTCCGTATCTGTTGCATTGCCAGGCATTCGGCACGCCATACCCACAATTGCAATTCTGTCTGCGCTGGTTCCTGCGGCCGCCGATATGCCACCAGCATCACTAGTGGTGATGGACGGTATAAGTTCCGTAGCGCTGACATCGATGTTGGGCTGCTGAGTCTTGAATGCAGCTACCAGGTCGTGGACGATGAGAGAATTCTGGAAGACGAGGATTTCGCACTTTTGAGCCGACACTGTTTTGGCCTGCCGTAGCAGGCTATTGACAACTGAATCCCATTGGTTTTCTCGTGTCAATATGCCCGTGATTATCTCGTCGAAGAGCGTCCTAGCGCAGGATGCCGAGAACTGAACACCTGAGGAGGTCGAGAATGGTATCATAGTGGGGACTAGCCCGGAGATTTTCGAATCCAGCTCGCCCATGATCTCGAGAACATGCTTGTGGCTATATATATGCGGGGCGTGGCATAATCCTCCATAGATGGGGAGGCTGAGCATTTTGCGAGCGTGGAAGAACTTTGAGGTTCGGGAGAGATTTTTCAGTCTCGAAGGAGGCCCGCTGATGGTCACCGAGGAATCGCCCCAGGCACTGATGAATATTCTCGAGGTATTCGGTGTTTTCTGTGTTGAATTTACGTCAGAACCTTTTCTTCAACAGATACTCGCCAAGAACACATTGAATAAATCATCGATTCATTGTTCCAACACAACACTTAGACTCACGGCGATATTTCTGTATCTGACAGATTGATAGTCGATCCGAGGCTCATGATATCATTGATATACCACCACATATGCGCAGATTTACTTGATAACTCGATACATGAAATCGCGATATAATCAATTGTGTAGAGGGATACGTATGAAAGAACACCAGGGCGTCTTACCTCTTTGGCGTGAAAACAGTCGAGTTCTGCTTGCGCATCCTCTGCTGAAACATTCGGAACGACGGACGCCCACGAACTTGGACGAGATTTAGATTCTTCAGGGGGCTCAAGCATTTGGGAGATCCGATACGTCAAGAAACCTAAGCGGAAAGCGAGCCTTGTTATGTACGTACCGACTAGGGCAAGGTCGGAGATGCAATGAGACAGTGACATGGCCGCAGATGTCAATAGGCCCACACCTATCCCTAAGAGTGCAGCATCGGAAGATTGTAATTCGTAGTATTTACGTGAGTCATCTTCAAAATACCTAGAAAGTGGTAGGTGTATTAGCCAAGAATCATCTCTGGACATTCTGGCATTTACTAAATGCGGAACTTGGGGCGACTGAGGCTCACTTGATCAATGTACTTAACTGAATCACTACGATGAGCGCAGCGTCAATTGATGACCCCAGAGGGCCGCTTCGGAGCTCATCATCGTCCACAAGGTCCAAAACAAGATCGAATGGTGGGAAGAGAGTTTGAAGTGATGCAGGCAAATGCCTAATTTCGTCCCGGACGACGTCAGTGGCGCTGGCGAGAAAGTGACTGAGTGTTGGGTATGCTCGTCGTTGGCTGAATAGATACAGGTGGCGCGAGAGGGACGAAAGGCGTTCGTGAGGCAGTTCATTGCCAAAATATAACGCCTTCACTACGCTCCCCATAGTCAGCAGGTAGGTTTAATTCAAAGGTATATCTAGAAGGCGTGATAAATAAACAAAAATGTGCGTACTATTGGCACAGAACTCCAGATGGGAACTCCGGAAAAGCCGTCGTCCGTCCGGTATTGTGCAAAAAACGATTTGCGCGACTCGGAGGTGTTATCTTGGATCGATGTCTAACGGGTATAGGGAGCATGTATCATGAATATTAGTGCGTCTGACTTCAGAGCGAACATAGAGATTACGTGTAATACGATATATACATCTAGAATCTGGCCAAGGAGCTCAAGAGTCGTCTTATAGAGAATTAACAGGCAGCCTACGATATCCATACGAGCTGGTAGGTCTACTGTCTACAGTTAAGGTCGAAGAGCTCTTGTCGACCCCCACAGCTAAGAACGCCTTCGTGCTGTATCCGAAGTTTTGTCTCCTTACACAAAAGGCATAGAAGCTCCCGTAGCTTCTTCTCGCACACAATGAATAGACGCAATCTTTGCTTTTGCCTGGCGCACACATGTCACTTCTCAATTACTGCATCAATCGCAAGACACTTGCAACCCTTGCGGCGGACGCAACGCCATCAAAACCCTGAATTCTCGTGCGCCGGCGAGTGACGCATATAGCAAAATTGCAGCTATCTGAGACAGTCGCAATGCCAGCGAGTATATGTATCCTTGGAATCATCCATCACGTCACACACACCTCACACATATCATCTAAGTCGTAATACATAACGCAAAAGCGGTACTAGTGTAACGGATCAGCACGGGATTAGCCGTGTGACTAAACATTATATTACACAGGGCGTAGGTGCTAATGCATATAAATTATCTCACCGGCTTTATTTTCAGCTCAACTGAAGTCGTAATACATGGCATCAAAGCAATAACTTCCCTCCTATCTCTTTGCCTGCCATATCGGCTAGGTGACCAAAAAAGTAGAAAATCAGGGCCGCAGACGCATTGAGTTACACCCGCATGATTGCGGCTCCCTTCCGAGGCCGCGTCCACTTATACTGGTCACCCGGACATATGGGCATCCCGGGGAACGAGGCAGCCGACTGGTGCGCTGGTAGCCGCAAACTGCTGCCTTTCGACCATCCGACTCGGACGCAGAAGCCATCGTATGCGTACATACGTGCCATAACCAAGTCCGAGTCCGGGACGCTAGCAAACGCCTGGTGGCGCGAGAACCGGCCCGTGTCCTACGAAGAATGGGGGCTGCCGAGTTGGCCCCGGGGGCTTAAGGACCTTCCCGAGCTAGATCTACCTAGGGAGGCACTACACGAATTGTTGGCTGAAAGGTCTAGCTATGGGGACTTTTTCACCTACCACAGGAGGTTCAACTATCCCCCCGATAGGGTTAGACTTTGCGTACATGGAAACGAGGTGGACTAGGAACACATTTTTGTATGCCCGGAACAACGCGGTATGATCCCCGGGAAAATTCCCCAAGGAGACGGCAAGAAGGCTTTACTCGGCGAGGAGGCAGCTAAGAAGTTTTGGAAGTACTAAGAACGGAGGGCTCTACGAGCGGAAGGACGGGGTGCCGACTAGTAGGGGGTTTCTGACCTCCGAACGAGTAAAAAGGGCACCCTACCAAAAGCATGAATGGAACCCTACCGGTTACTAAAGGGAGCACAAGCCCTTCCGAAAGCTAGTTATTTCTTTTGTTTCGCGGCAACGGGCTCTACCGCCGTCTTTCCTAACATAAGCCCGGGAGGGCTACATGAGGGGCCTAGACTAGTCTTGGCACAATTTATGTGCAGTATTTTCTGCTTGCATCAATAGGCCGCTAAAATAAGAAAAAACTTCGGGAATAAATTTGCATACTTAACGCCCGTTAAAATGACGTATCGGCACCGCAGATTAAAGGACCCAGGCGAGCCAGGGTCGCTTCGTTAACGGATATAGAGCTAAAGACGCAAAGGCAAATATGACCGGAGTACCGTACTATATCCTGCTGCACAAGCCACCAACAGGGTCTTGGCAGTCTTGGTGATAGTGTACAAAGCGCGCGAAGCACGGTAGTCCTAAAAAAGTAGACACGAAGTTACGATATAACGGACGGCTCGCTACGTTTAAATGCCCTTACGGAGGTTGGGTTTTTGTATATGTAATTAAGAGTCGCTGCAGATGCTTAACCTAAGCAGTTTGAATTCATTCCAGACATTAAAACCATTAATCAATCAATCAGACTAAAATAGCAAAACAAGCCTACAAGTTAGCACAGGATTAACCGTGTAACTAAAACATTATATTACATATTACGGGAATAAAAAAAATAAAAAAATAAAAAAAAAACTACGGGCGTAAGTGATAATGCATATTATAAATTACCTATTCCACCGACTTTATTTTAAGCTCAACTCAAGTCGTAATACATAGCATCAAAGCGGCATGACCAGAATAACGAAACAAGCGTACAGGTCAATACGGGATTTACTGTATGACTAAAGTACCATATCACATATTATAGGGAGTAAAAAACATTACGGGTGTAAGTGCCAATGTATTTGCCCAACTACCACTTGCGGGGCCATGTTACTCATATCATATCTCTTTGAAGCTAGGTTCCTATAATTGTTCATGTTCGGCATGGAGTATTGATATTTGACTCCCGACAAGCAATAGTTTCGATTCCCAGGGGGATTTCGAGACAAGGTAGCTAGAGATCCGAGAGATAGAATCCGAAAATTCCTTGCTTCTTTACCCCTAGTTCAGCATGAGCGGCGTAGGGGGATACAAGCAGATCAACACATCCTTGATCGTCAGCGCGTTCGAGGACTACCTGTCCACGCAGTTTGAGCGACTCCCTAAACTCCCTGATGTAGAGCTCCTCAGTTCGCGCGTTATCAGGGTCCTGGGCCAGAATCCGGGGAAGGTGAGCGAAATTTTCGTAAATTTGACGCCTACCACCTCGCTCGGCTAACGCGGGACTTATATAGTTTACGCTTCAAGGGACAAACACGTATATTGTCGGCTCGGGATCATCGCGACTTATTATTGACACTGGCCAAGGAAATCCGGAATGGGCTCATTTGATCGCCTCAACACTTGAGACGTTAGGAATCAAACTTTGCTATGTTCTCCTTACCCATTGGCATGGGGATCACACAGGCGGTGTGCCGGACCTGTTGAGATTATATCCCCATCTTTCAACGGCCATATATAAGAACTCGCCGGCCCACGGTCAAAGAGACATCACTGACGGCCAAGTCTTTTCCGTCGAGGGTGCAACCGTCCGATCACTCTATACTCCAGGACACTCTCACGATCACATGTCCTTTATCCTGGAAGAGGAGAGGGCCATGTTTACAGGAGATAACATACTGGGCCATGGCACCACCGCTTTCGAGGATCTTGATCGACTCATGGTATCCTGGAACAAGATGCAAGAAGAAGATTGCCTACTAGGCTATCCTGCCCACGGCATTGTGATTTCAGATCTCAGGTGGAAGATCGAGAGAGAAATAGCATTGAAGATCAATCGGGAAGATCGGGTATTGCAGGCACTACAGCGCTTGCGACCCGGAGACAAGGGGCGGAGCGAGAGCGTGAGCATCCGTCAACTCGCGTCATTGATATATGGTGAAGGGGTAAGCGAGGAAGTTAGAAACCAAGCGGTGGAGCCATTGACAGAGGAAGTACTGCAAAAACTGGCAGAGGATGGAAAGGTTGGATTTGAGATGCGTAACGGCGAAAGGCTATGGTTTGGATTTTAGTTGTATGTATTGGTGCCTCCTACCATAGATGACGAAGTCCATGATCTACTCTACTTATCTCGGATGCACCTTCGGCAGTCAAAGCATCCAGTTCTTTTAACCCCCTCTCAAAGATTCGTGTGGATCAGTCAGATCGCTTGGAGACGATCGCTAAGACCACTATATGCAATACATACACATACAAACACATTAGACTTACCATATTTTCTCGTGAGTCTTCGTGTATGTTCCTCCTAAAGTGTTCACGGCGATCATTCCCAAGCCGTTTCATCGATCCATGCGGATCTCTACCACCTTTCACCAGCTCTCTATTCACTTTCTTCTTCATCTCATTTTTATACCCTAACAATTACCCTCGCATGTCTTGAGCGCTACTTGGTCGTGTCGGAGGGCTTGTACCGGGTGAAGAAATGGCTTGATGGAGACAGCAAGCAAGCAAGCAAGCAGGCAACCTATGTGGGCCAATAACGTAGCCAGGTTACTCAACAGCATAGATCTAACGCACATCCAGGGCGCTTTTCCCGAGATAATTGTGACCAAGGGTTTGTCATTGCCCGACCTTGTACTGACACACCGATGTGTAACAAGGCATTCGTCTGGCGGTCGAGATACTGCGGAGTACATCCTCTTGAGTGTCCCAAGTCACGGTCTTGCCTTAGATAAAAGTCGCAGCCTGCACGCCATCCAAATGCCACCATTCCTTCTCTATCATCAAATTCGCCAGATTACAATCCTATCCATCATTCGGACCACCACATTTCATCAAGATGTCCTCGTCAAAGGAACATCACTCGGCCGTACTTCATTCCGAAGGCCAATTTCTCTGTGTGACAATTTGCGGCTACAAGAAAGCGGACATCAGCGACGAGGACTACCATCACTACATGGCCCGCGTCTCAGCACCACTTGCAAGGGACTTGATGATGAAGTACGGCATCGTAAGATGGACCCAGGTAAGTTAGTGTGCAGGCGAGAAGTAACGAAAAGAGAAACACTCGTTGATTTAGAGAGATTCTTACATCTGGCCCCAACAGACTTATAATACTACGGAGATACGAGCCGCGATCAACCAGCTTTACGACCCGACGTTGACAAACATGGCCGATTTTGATATGTTCAGTCAAGTAGTCTTCAAAAAACTGGAAGACTTCAAGAAATTCAAGCAAGACCCAGTCTACAAGACACGATTGACGGCGAATCACGACAACTTCGTAGATACTAAGAGGAGCATGTAAGATTTTATTAAGCCTCTGAAGAGCTCGATTGAACAAGGACCAATACACTGATATGAGTTCTACTTCTTGTACAGGATAACTATCGGTCGGATCGAACAATACATTGATAGAGGCAATGTCGTCGACGGAATTGGACACCCCGAAAAATTGGCTACAGGTCTCCTGACTGTTTTCGCTTTGACCGCAGGCTGTTTCTCATCTGGTAAGACTACCATAATCCTGAGATCAGCTGGAGAACAAATTTGTCAATATTGGTGAAATTTGACCGCTCATTTTACTTCACAGGCATCATGATGGGCACATCTCTTGTCACCATCCCGGCGTTTCTCGATACCGCACATACAGCCAGTCAGCTATGCACTCAGTGGGCACGCCTTCATCACTACGGCGCTATAATATCGCCTAGCATTTCAGTTGCGACATTCGTGTTGTATGTTTACGCTGCTGTCAGGAACTGGTCCTCTCATAAATCTGATAGGTGGTCCTGCGTGCTGGCCGGTATAGTGACAGCCATCATGATTCCCTTCACTTGGATTGTCATGATGCCGACAAATGACAAGCTTTTTGCACTAGAAATCGAAGCAAAGGCCGGTAATCTAACAGAAAGCTTGGAACATGTTCGTGCGCTTGTGGCTGAATGGAATTCGATGCACATGTTGAGGTCTTTCTTTCCTTTGGCCGGAGCTCTGGCTGGGTTTTTGGTGCATATGAGGAAGTAGTATGGCGGGTTCGAGCTCTAAGCTTATGTTTGATATTCAAATTAATTCTACTCTCGCAATTTTTCACATTTTAGTCTATAATACGCTTCTGCCTCCACATCTATTCGACCTTCCATGGGTCTCTGTGATTATTCAATGTTCTATGTCACCTATGCGAGCGACTCGTTTCTCGAATGATAATAGGATATAAGGCAGAAAACTAGAGGCCCGGCGGCAGCATATATTCCTGAAATTCCTAAGCGAGCTTAAAGAAACACTTTACCATCGATTGACCAAATATCCATGCAAATTCAGCCCAGTTATCCACATGTCGGAGCTGGAGTTAGGCACGAGCTATGCGCATTTCTACCAAGCATTGTCCCACCTGCGGGTATACCTCAAAGGTGACCATTAGCCCAGCCCCAGCTGCTAGGTTCTGCCATTCCGCGCTCGTTCGTTCCCGCCCGCCATACAGAACGATCATAGCTCCGTGAACTGTGGCATTGGCCGTGTTCTTCACAGGCTCCTGGATCAAAATCCTCGACCTAGATGACATGGCGTCGCGAACTTTGTTGAGAAGCTTCACGACTTCGACATCTGGGAGATTGTGCAGAACACAGGACAGGAAATAAATGAGTGCCCCCTTTACTGGTTGCTCTTGACTTTCGTCTTTGAAATTCCACGACATTTGAGTCACACCAGACACCTCACCAATCTCGGAATTGTATTCCTGCAGCACGAGGCTGTCGGGTCCGAGCTGCGAAAACGCGTCCTTCAACTCCAGGAGGCGCTTGCCTCGTCCACCACCAATGTCGACCAGCACGGTAGGTAGTTTGGAGTCAAGGCTTTCAGTGATCAAACTGCTCAAGCCATAACCGATATTATTCAATTGAGTAGCTATATTGTCTTCATTGCCAAGCTTCCCGTCCATGAAGGTGTTAAAGCTGTCGAGCCGTCCTGTCTTGTGCATGATTGAGTACGTGTGCTCCTGGGCATAAGTACTACCCATGCACTTGTAGGCATATTGCAGCGGTGTTTGGCACTCTTTGAATGGATAAACGAAGTCGGTTTCAACGAGCCGTTTCATTAGAAATGCTGATGCCAATAGGATCTCTGAGGTACTGTGGTGGCACGTATCTTCAGCAGCTGGAGTCCAGCGGTGCCCGTTGTTTGACTTACAAGTGAACTGC
The DNA here is from genome assembly GCA_022385715.1 of Xylaria cubensis. Taxonomy (NCBI): domain Eukaryota; kingdom Fungi; phylum Ascomycota; class Sordariomycetes; order Xylariales; family Xylariaceae; genus Xylaria; species Xylaria cubensis. The sequence continues at coordinate 167,222 of MU279054.1, read as the reverse complement.
CCCGTGCTGTGAAGAGGGGGTCGCAACTAAGAATTCGGTCACATCATTTGCTTGGTACATTCCATTCGAAGGGGTATCCAGGAACCCAATGGCGCCCATCATCAGTAGAGTGTCATCTATGAGTCATAGTAAGTAGTCGACCATTGAGACACAGCCTAATCTCCTGTAAAGATGCGACCTATGCTCACCGATCAATTGTACTGCTTCAGCGTGAAATCTGTCAGTACGTATCTTTGAGTCTACTTTTTCACAATGTTTGTTGAGAAAAAGCGATACGGAAGCGGGCTAACCTACAGAGATTCATCTTTTCACCATCCCTCTCCCTATGAGCTGTACATATATCCTGCGCAGTTGCTGGTTTTCCAATCTCACAAAGAGTGTCGAAGAGACGGAACTGAACCGCGATAGGCACGAATCCTAGAGCGGGGGCCTGTTCGGAGCCTCATTAAGCCAAATTATAGATAGTAAACTTCACAATAGTATGAAGAACTTACTATCGTCGCCGCTTTTAAGAATTTATCTCGCGCTTCGTTGAACGACATGGTTAAAGATAGTCGATGTGAAGATAGGCCACATATAAGAATGTATAGGTTTTCTCATCCACAAGATTGGAGCCGAAAGAATTATTCGTGATAACGATTGCAAATTGGGCCTCACGTCGTGTCTGAGAAGTAGATATTTACAAAGGCTTGCAGCTTATGACGACCGGCAAGTTACGAGCCATGCCATGATTGACCCGTAAGTCATACAGTCATTACCAATCATCTTTGTATTACTTTAGAAGGTTCTACTTGGAATTTTTGGGTGTCGTGTGTCTCAAACAGAACAGTCACTCCCAAAACTCATCCATTGGCTATTGAAATGTCATCCGATGTGATTGTGCTACCAGAGTGCAAGGATCAGAATGTATCACCCTCGGCTATTGAAATGTCATCTGATATGATTGTGCTACCAAAGTGCAAGGATCGGATGTATCTCCGTCGGCAAGGTCACACGATCATGCAGGCAGAAAACCTCAGATCAGTCACCTCGTCATCTTCTCTGGCTGCTGTTGTACTTGTACGAGCCAAGAGATACGTGTCTTTCACAATCTCGGTCAAATAAAAATTGAGGACTAGCCAAGCACACTCCTACGGTGCGCTCAGGTATCATCACTTTATAGGGTCTCCCAAATAAACAACCACGGCATTGTCATCGTAGCACAGCGCAACCCGACTTTTGTGTATACTAGGTGGGTAGATTATCTCCAAAAAGAAGTTTTACAAAAAGGGAGGCGAGATCGGGAACACGACGTGGAGATTAATTTGAGGTAGAGAAATAGACGTTAGGAAAACGCCTGGGGCTGCGGTTTTTTAGTTGATACATCTTTGAACTAAGTACAGATTTTGTTTTAGGTTGTCACGGAACAGAACTGCAACACTATACCGCGACACTATCAAAAGATAGAACGTTGTCAAGTCGGAGACTTGACCATCTGCAGTTACTTATATAGTTGGAGCCGTGACATAGGTGACGTAAATATCATTTATCAGTGTATAGGTAAATGGATATGATGTTTCTAGTCAAGGTTGAAGTAACAATAATGTAGTATCACAGGTGCAGAGAAACGAGACTGGGGACAATGAGATGATATTCTAAGAAGCTATCCGCTAGCTATTTACCAGCTATAGATGCCGAGGCAACCCCTATTGTAGGATTGTCGCATTCTGAAAAAGAAAGTTATAGATTTTTAATTTGATGTAAAGTATAATGAACAGAGGTTAAGAATTATGATTCTAGAATATGTCATTATTGTGTCGCCGATAAGGTATGAGAAGTAAACCACTGCCGTGGTTACAGGTTTAGTAAACATGTCCGTGGGTCTCATTCTTTAATCATTGCCTTTAATGTGTTCCAGAGGACATCTCTCACAACTATCCATGAACAGGATATTCAAGGTTCTCTACTATGACCGGATTTCATGGATAAGGCGAGGTGTGGGCTCTTAATTACCCACACCCAGGGTGATATTAGGAACTTGGTGCTGATAGTAGGAGTCAAGCCTCTTCCGAGCTTGGGAGTCTCATGAATCAATATATTCATCGTAACTCCCGTCTCTTTCCAAGCCACCTTCTAGTCCCATTCGCACATTAGGACCGTACCCCTTGACAGATACCTCCTAAGATTCTTAGGCTACTATTCTACCTTCAGTTTGTCACCATGACAAATTAGCATCAATATTTCATCTATCTTAAATTCTCACCTCATACCCGAACTTCGCATACTCTGCCTACTTCTGTTACAGCAGCCTGTTTGCATTAGTCTACACAAGTGTACCTGAGAATATGGAATTGTCACGTCAAATTAAGGGCTGGGCTGATCAAGTCGCGACTTGCGCGAGACTGATTTCCACCCACTTAGAACAACAAGATGGCGAACTTACAGGCTTATATGCCCCCGAGTTAGTCGCGCCTCGAGCAAAACTCTCGGAGGCTACCTTTGAACTGTTCAATGTTGTTCAGGACAAAGGGAGCTTCTTGGCTCACCTGACTGCTGATGTTTGTTCTTCCGTCCATTTATATCGCCAGCACTTCGCGGGTAACTGACCCAAAACGCAGTGTCAGGTCATATTTGCATTGCGATGGATTTATCACTTCAGGATCCCTTGTTATGTTCCACTTGACGGCACGGCCACCCACGATGAGCTGGCTCATGCTACTGGAACTCCAAAAGATCTCCTCAGAAGAATCCTGCGACTTGTCATGACTAGTCGATTCTTCGACGAGCCTCAATGCGGAGTAGTCGCTCACAGTCCTTTGTCACGACAAATGGTTTCAGACGATAACTTTGCGCACTGGGTTCGCTACATGTCTACTACAATTGTGCCCGTTGCGGCTAAGCAGGTTGAAGCTATCGAGAAATGGCCAAATGGGCAACTACTTAACAACACAGCACATAACCTTGCATTTAACCATTGTGTGTCATTCATGGAGTTTGTTTCCCAGGACGTGTGTCGCAGCGTCGAGTTTGCAAAGTCGATGAAAGCCATGTCAAGCACGGGATTTTATGACACCTCCCATCTCGTGGACAGCTACGACTGGTCGTCGATTGGTGATGGCCTCATTGTTGATGTAGGTTTACCCGCATTACACCCCTGTCCTTTCTGCTAATATTAATGGCCAGATGGGCGGATCAACCGGACATGTCTCCATCGCTATTGGAGAGAGATTCCAGAAGCCTCAGTTTATAGTGCAAGATCTTCCAGATGTAATTAGCATCGTCGAGAAAGAATTTTCAGAGCGGCAACTACCCCAGCCGCTGGCCTCGCGGATACGGTTCCAAGCGCACACTTTCTTTGAATCTCAACCTGTGCATGGCGCGTCTGTCTACCTACTCCGCCATATACTCCACGATTGGCCGGACCGTGAAGTGGTCCAAATTCTGGGGAACCTCGTCCCCGCATTGGGTCCGAAAAGCAAAATCCTTATTTCAGATATAGTTCTCCCAGAACGCCGCTCGATTCCTGCCACGGAGGAGCGAATCATGAGGGCAACTGACTTGGCGCTTCATTCATGTGCCAACTCCTCCGAGAGAACTATTGAAGATTGGAAGGCGATCATTGCTGTCGCCAGCCCGAGATTACGGATTCAAAGAATATACAAACCCTCCGGCAGTATAATGTCTGTTATGGAGCTCGCCCTAGTGTGAAAGAACACTGTGGGCAGCAGTAAACGGAGATCTTGGTAGGCTTACACGGCGGCCTGCTAGGTATTACAGAGGTAGAGCTGTTGCACAATCTTGAAATTTTGTTTGTGGTTCAAAGATATCTAGTCAAGACAATTCTATCATAGTATACGCCTAAAATCGGGTTGCAAATCTGTGACGGGATTTTTAAACATCAATATAGCAATCTGCGATGTCGGGAAGCCCTAAGAACCTAGTCTTGTAAGGGCGATTCTCATAATCCCTGAAAAAATGCCGTGATCCCATATAAATCTATTTTGCGACCACCAGCCATCAAACGCGATATGGATCATCCTAGGGGAGTCCTTCAAATTTTTAATTGGAAAGCTTTACCTTTCCCGAACACGTATTGGCAACGGCAATTAAGTGTGAGGGAAAGTGAAGCTTGAGAAGTTCTAACGGTGACCCCAAAGTCTAAATCTTCTCTGCAAGAATTCTATTGGTCCATACGGACTCTGCAACGAGCTAATTGGTCAAACTCTAAAAAATGCATCAACCACAACGGATTCGCACTGAAGTCGACTGTATGGCTGAGCGTATAGCTTGCGTAATACTGCAATAGTGAACATGGTTACTAACGGCTACTATATCTGAATACGAGGCCGGCTAACAGAGTATGTGATAGTGGCTTAAGCCACATCTTTACAAGGATATGCAATAACCTAAAATTGAAATGCTACGCATTTCAATTTTCACCGTATCTAAAATGGTAAGCTGTAACTCTCAACGGTAAAGCTTTCCATTTTAGTGACAGCTTGCCTGGCGCTACGGAGTACTTACAACGACTCTTCTATTCTTTGTGCCTGCCTCTGGACCCTGACCTGAAGCCCACAGCGTACGGGCTGCGGGCCGAAGGGCGCAGGATCATGGCAGAGACCTGAGAAGCCCTCTGGGCCGGATGGACGGAACAGCAGTTAAGGTAGCACTGCAGCTAGAAGTTCGAGTACGGAATCGCCTAGCCGCGGGAGCTCCATATTCGTATCCGGCAGGAACTTTACAGATGGCTAGCCGGAAGAACTGGGCATGGTGATTTAGTGAACTATCTATCACCACCGCTTCAACCACACAGATGCACAGCTTGGATGCCCTGTGGCTAAGACACAACATTCGAGCATGTCGACACGCGCGGCGGCACATCATGAGGTGGCCGGAGAGGCTGCGGAAGAGACCCGCCACCCCTGCGGATTGGCGAGACTATCTTGACAAGCCGATGGCGAGACCAGAGTCTTCGAGCGTTTGTTCACCTCACCGGCGTGTATGGCGATCCCCGCTCCTGCCACATCACACCACCGGTGGCATAATACTCTCACCGGTTACGATAATTTACACTGGGTCACTTCGCCATATGCATCCCTTCTCTTTCTTTTGGACAGCGCCGACATGACAGCACGGTTTGACGAGAAACCTCGTCTATGTTATCGATGTCACTAATTTGAGCAATGTAACTTGAACCGAGTGACTGTAGGACTCCTTGCTAGTTTGAGCCAATTATTTTTCTGATAGTGACACTTTTGTACACTTATTAGTTTCTTGCTGCTGATTGTCTAACACCTAGAGTATTTTCAAGATTACTGATCGGGGACCCTGATGGAATAATTTAATATCCATAAACCATTTAGATATTTGCTTTGAAAACATAGGTTAGCATATTGCGTAGCGCTTCGAACAGAGGAGTCAAGGCTATTTTGTGCCTTGCTTTGTAGTTTGACTCCTAAGATGTCTCATGTACCTAGATATATAATCTCATCTCTTTGCCAGTCTCATTATACAAGTACTTCTATATTTTTCTAGATACTGCCCATTGTGGTTATTAGAGTGTGTTGACTACTGTCGCATTCTGTGAAGTCATCCAAAGTTGAATCTCGCTCCTTGTTCAAGGCTAAATATCACGCCACAATGGTTGTTCTTTACGGTGTATGTCTGACCCCATCCCCGAATCAGTCTCTCTTTCTCGATGTTGTGCTAATAGGTTTTAGATCGTCTTCATAGTAATGGGATGGCTGCTATACCGAATCTTCTTAGATCCTCTATCAAGAATACCCGGTCCGCTCATTTCCAAGTTTTTGCCAGTGAGTTTCCGCATGATGTAAGCACTATAGGTCTTAGAATTCGTCTGAATTATGCAGCTTTGCTACATTCGAATGATCTGGAATGGCGACCATGTCTTTGCTTTGAGAGAACTACACGACACTTATGGTACGTTTCGCCATATCAACGGGGTGGAGAAAGAAAGGGAGAGAAAAAGAATTTAAAAAAAACATGATCATCTCATTCAATACTAACCAGGATAGGCCCTGTGGTTCGATTAGGACCAAGTGAGTTGTCGTTTGCCACTACCACTGCTTTTGACTCCATATACGGATTCACGGCCGACAAGACTTTCGTTATCTTGGGAAGCCGAAGAAGTCTACTGGTTCCCGACAGAATGGCAAAGTCGCTCTCCCAATCCACCGCCAAGGATGTTCGTAGATGGCTAAGACCGGTTATCATTTCAACTTTGAATGATATTACCGGATCGTGCGCAGAGCAATTCTTGAACATAGCGCTTGCAACTGGCCTGGAACGGTATCAAGCTGGTCAGGTGGGGTCTATCAAACTAGACAGTCTGAATGCCGATTGGATGTGGGATTTTGGGTCTTTGGTTGCGCATGGCAGACATGCTACACGCTCTAGCCGAAGTAAGTGTCCTTCATCCCTTTCCGTCCAAAGAACGTAGACAGACGGGCACAGTTATTAACCATCCCAAGAACAATTCGATGACCTCGTCTACGACACCGAATACTTTATGTGTTTTTTAGAGCTATGCGCCTGTGTCTTTCATCGCTTTTCAATTCAGCGTTACCAAGTATACTTCTATCAACTGTGGCAAGTATTCTCAAAGCTTCGCGGATTTCATACCGAGAGAGAAGTCTTTATAGATGATGTTACGGTCGGGCCCAGTCCCAGGTTTATCGCCGCGGAGGGCTCTCATTACGCCCGCATACAGGAAGCTCTTAAGAAAGGGAGAAAGGAAGATATGGCTGGCGTATACGAGGAATTGAATAGTCTCTCCACACAGTAAGCAACGTCTTCTCATATCAAGAGTCTTAAACATCCGACTGACTAACTCCAATTAGTTTCAGCATTTATGGGAGTATGCACTCTGCGCTCGATTCTGCTTTCTCTTATTTGTTGAAGCACCCTCGATGCCTAAGGAAGCTAGAGGAGGAATTGCTACACGCATTCCAATCATACGCTGAAGTCACAGATCCGCTCCTTGCCAAGCTCCCCTATCTCAATGCGTGTATTACCGAAAGCTTTCGAATGATGCCGCCCTTTAATGCCGGTATTCTACAGAGGGTCTCTATGGGCTCGACTGTGGATGGAATATACGTCCCCGCCGGGGTAAGTCGGGTTTTGATATTAATGGGCGATCCTAGTTAACATTTTGCCTGCAGACCGGCGTTCAGGTGGACCCATACAGCTTGGCACACTCAAAAGAGCACTGGGAAACACCCGACGAGTTCCTTCCCGAGAGGTGGCTTGACTCTAGTAGTAGAAAAAACGAAAGGGCGCTCCGACCATTTCTAATCGGATCTCGACAATGTCCAGCCAAAGGCCTGGCTTATCAAACCATGCGGCTGGCGATTGGGAAGATGATTTACCTGTATGAGATGGAACTAGTAAACAAGGATTTCGACGTCAATCGCTACGGGGAATCACGATTACAATTGACGAATGTAAAGTTAATCGTCGAGATGAAGCCTCGTGTGCCCGGCGTTCTAGGCTATTCGACGTCGTGACTTTATATAGGTATACATATAATACGTCTGCCCTATATAGTCTTACAGGATAGTAGTTAGCAACATTAAAGCCGGCGTATAATATATTACGAATATAATGTTCGAGTCGAGGAATCTCCATCCATGCTACATATTATCGAGAAAGCGCATATTTCTTGATTCGAATTAAGCTGTGACCGCTGATAGTCGTCACTCTTTCCCATCGTACCTCTCTAAGTTTGATCGGTAACTGTACGAAGGATGCTCACGCGAATGCATCTTTGTTCCGTGCTTATGATATCCTCATCACACCCATCAAATCAAGATGTTCTGTGCCTTATGACAAGATTGTTCCTTTCTTGCCATCAGGGCTTTAGCTTCAAGCCTTTAAAAATTGTGATGGGAACTGTTCAAGTAACTACTTATTAAGCGTAATGACAGATTACCACTTCAACACCATCACATGTACAACAAATCGACGGATCAAAAGTTTCTGAACATGCATAGCTAAAAATACGTTATGTAATATCCTCCTCCGAGAAAGGTGCAAAGATAATAGTTAATCCATGCTGCATAAATAGCTTTAATCAATAATCTTGTCCAAATGATGTAAAATAAAGTTCAAGTAAGCGTTTTCGCCTTATAGGGCAAACGTAGTATAGAGGACTCCAATCTCATATGCCAAAACCTCCAGTCTTGGAGTTTTCCATACCAACACTTCAACATTTGTATGCAAAATGACCAACAGCTAGCAACCCAGGGCATGAGGCAATTTCTGTGGGTTTACCATTATGGAATGCTACATCATCAATATTACATTCATTCACCACTGCCCTTGAGATTCCTTCTCACCATCATTCTACATTGTCCCAACTTTGATTTTACTAGCTACAACAACGCATTGATCTGATCTGCTGAGATACCTCACACTGTCATCTCGTTTAGACACCCAGCACAGCGCAGCCACGAAACCTAGGACTACCTTGCTAGGCTTAAGAACCTTGCTTTGGTATTCTGGTGGAACTGAACGCCCACGAACCAGGGATGATTGCGTGACTCTAAAAACTTCACTTTGATAAAGATGTGTGACATTACGAACGTAGAACAAGAAAGATATGAATTTACTACGCTCGAGAAAACCCTGGGGCTTCATGTCACAAGAGCTTCTTGCCGGATCAGCCCCCTTTCCCACCCGCCACGCGTACATAGGCGCTAGACATCATCCCCATGTCACGGCTCCAAAACTATATAAGTAATTGCAGGCGGTCAAGTCTCCGACTTGACAACGCTTTATCTTTTGAGAGTGTTGTGGTATAGTGCTGCAGTTCTGTTCCGTTACACCCCATCCGTATTTCCATAACACGATCGTATCTGTAGACCTTATCTTCGAGCCTGGAACACTGGATAATGATGAAAGGGGCCGCCATCGATAGGCGGGTACGTTTCACCCTTGAACGCCAGCGTATCTGAAACTAACGGGTGTGTTCGTTCAGTCGGACATAGGGTTGCTGACTGGACCTGTCATAAAATATGGACTAGAACAAACGACAACCACAGGCGCAGCTTAGTACTATGTGTGACAGTTCATTGTCATCTATCTCTTGGGATCTGGAGACTACTCGATCCAGTCCTAGAGCGATGAAGTCAGGATTTAAACCACTGACTGGTTTTGATTGGCTCCAGGCGTTTCCGTCGTGGAGAGACACTAATTCTGAAAAAAGTAGAACAGAGTCTATCTTATTGGTGCTGTCTCGGCTGTTAGACACGCCCCTTGGGGGTGAATCTGCATTGGTCTGTACTACTACCTATGTATGATATGGATGTTAATCTCCGTCTCTATGGGGCATTCTATTTTCAGATGTCAAACCTCCTGCCCAGGACAGGCTGCCCTGGAGGCTTCCATACCAACAATCCGCGGGTTGGTAGTCGTCACCAAGATGGGCCTTAGAATTTTATGCCAATAGCGCAAACAATCAGGTCTTCTATAGCATCAGCCACGACGAGCTTTTGTATTTGAGGTTATTAACGATTAATCCACAATTTCTATAGTTGTTGCAAGCCTGTTCGATTTCTAAATCCGCCTTTGAACAAACAATATGGCTCAAAATAGGGTTGAGGTTTCCGTAACGGCGCGCGGAAGGATCTCTCGTCGACCTGGGGTTAAAGAAAACCTACCTAGCCTGTTAATGGGCTTCTAAGATCTATCATTAGATGTGGGATTTCCCCGGGGTAGTACGGCAATAACTCCACCCACCACTTAACCGACCTGGTCAAGATCGCGGTGCTGGGTCCTCCGCAGCCGGAACGGCACACGACGAGTGTCAAACCCAAATTCGTCAAAGATCATCGTCACGACCAATAGTTCGTGCGTCAGTCTACTTGTTATTGCGACCGTTGAGGATCCTCTGCAATATATCAATGGAACTCTAACGAACTACACGAAGCCTCAAGACAAATCCACCAATAATGACGAGGTAGAACAGAATGCCAAGTAGGTTTTATAAAGACAAAGTTCCAAGCTGCGAGGATATAATAATGTTGCCATTGTGCTGTGTCGTTAACTTGTTCGTGCTATCCTCTCTTCATTGACGTGCGTCCCAAAATGCTGAAACCACTTGTCTCGATTGCCCTCGTCGCTGGCGTCTCAGCGCACCAGAACTTCCACCAGTTCTGGGTCAATGATGTGTCCCCTGGTTATCAAGTCGGTATTAGAATGCCGCCTAGCAACAACCCAGTGGTGCGTGACTTGCCCAATCGCCAACCCCTTATCCACCCCCTGATCCATGCTCTATTCTACGGGATTCTGACCCAATGATATCCTAGTACAGACCGACGTAACAAGCAACGATATCGTTTGCAACGTGGGCGGAACAAGCGGCACGGGGGTCGAGACGGTAGCCGCGAAAGCGGGCGACACGATCAAGGTGCAGTGGGACAGTTCCACGCACCCGGGTCCCATTACACACATGCTATACGGACCCGTAGACAGCGCGGCGTCGACGTCCGGGGTAGGCGCCGGATGGTTTAAGATCGACGAGCAGGATTATGTCGATGGGAAGTGGGCCAATGAGATCATGGAAGCTGTCAATATGACCCATACCTTCACACTGCCTACGAAACTTAAGAGTGGAGAATATCTTGTAAGTGATATGAGCCCTTGGAGGGGAATAACCTCAAGCAGGTGGATATGTTTGGGGAAACATGAGGAGAAGAGCTTAGGTGTGCTTGAGAAGAGACTGACCTGGTTATCATAGCTTCGATCTGAAATGTTGGCACTTCATGGCTCCCAAACACTTGGCGGTGCACAGGTAAGACAACCTCGCGATCCCGCAATACATACAAACGATAAAAATCTATACTTTCTGCTAACTAATATCAAAGTTCTACATCGGTTGTGCCCAACTCTCTATTACCGGATCAGGAGGTGACTGTAGTCCTAAGATCAGTCTCCCCGGCGCGTATACCGAGGACGATTCCGATATCTATATCCCGGATTTCTATTACGGCTTCGATCCTACGACTTACAAGGCTCCTGGGGGTAACGTAGCAACATGCGCCTAAGCGAGCAGGGAAGCATGCGAGCATGGCAGTGAATAACGAGACGAGAACAAGACGACCAGGCGACAGGTCATGCCCTTTTTTTGAGTTTTCAACAAATTATACTTCTTGAATTGACTTGCCTGCTATCTCTAATTTTATGCCTTACTTTCATTTAGTCTAGAGGCTGTATATGTAAATCCAATGAAATATAGAAGGGAAAGATATATCAATGTTAAAACGGACTCATTATGAAATTTTGCGTGGTTCATTGATTTGATATGGGACATGGTAGTTGCGAGGTAGAATACTTGTCGTGGAGCTGTGCTGAGAAAAGACTGAATATATCTTGGACGAATATACTACCGAATTACTATCACATTGTTCTTATTGACGTTAATTTTATTTATCTTAAAAACCACTCACAGTGGTTTTTCAATGTCGATCTCCGGTGTTCATTTCCGTTTGCGAAGTATTGCAGGGTGGAACGAGATCTGAACGCGCCTACCTGCTTAGTATCTGGGTTGATGAGAGTTACAGAGATAAGTTGAACAAATCATCTGCCTGGTGCTCTCAGTACACCAGTGTAGCCGATATTGTGAAAAAAGCGAACACTCTGACCCCGTCAATCAGTGCTGTATTGCGAGGTCTAAGCACCGGGAGGGTAATTTAACGATGGATCGAGTATGCATCTTTTGCTAGAACCAATTGAAAATGTGCCGAATTACATTTGATATATCTGTGAAATAGTCAGTATTGGCTAAAGCAAGCGATTGAATCAAGATGTTATGATGGAAGCCGAGTTAACAAGGAGGCTGAAAACCCAGGACACCACGGGGCACGGGACAGAAGACTGTGAGGGCAAGGAATAACGCAAGTGCATGTGATGAAGTGTTAATGAGATATTAAAGGACTATGATAGCGCCCTCAGATTATCAACCTGTCTTCCTACCAATAGCTGGCAACTTCTCCTGTCCCAGCCGACCGGAACCTTTTTGACAAACGACCTTGAGAAACATGAAATAACCCATGACCAAACCTTGACGCCACCAACCAACCATCACCTCCCTTCCAAGACGCTGCGCCGAAGAGCCGTGGATCGACGGTCGTGACCAAGACGAATATGGGGCGCGGAGAGGATACGTCCTGCGAATCGGATAGGGAACGAATATTGTACCGGGAAATCGGAGGGCAATCAAGGGGCTGTAGCAATTTAGATACGGTGTTTTTCGCTTTCTGGATTTAGTGGCGGTAATTAGCTTTGACCTGGTGATGAAAGCAGTACAAATCGGCTTTAGCTGGCCGCTTTTTGGTTTCTAAGCTCACCGAGTCGAGAGTACAACATGTAAAGTGCCATCCTGTTACACTCTTCGGTGCCGGTGATTGTCACAAGCCGCTCGTTACTGTTGTCTTGAGGTTCGTTAATTTTAATGACGCTACCGCTGATTTGTCGGATTTCGTTGATCTTCTGGCCGCCCTTGCCGATGATGGCGCCAACCATATCGTTGGGAATGAAAATCTGCTGAGTTAGCGGAGCACCTGCTATCCCACCATGCATAGGCTGAGCTGGGGGACCACCATGATGTTGGGGACCAGCGACGTGACCAGCTTGATGGGGAGGCATGTGCGGAGCAGCGCCATATCCTCCAGCCTGAGGTTGATAGTGCATGGCCACGTTGGGGTTCGGGTGGGGGGCGGGCGCATGCGGATTATACGGCTGAGCATACGGCTGAGGAGGGTAGTGTTGGGATCGAGGGTCTGGCCGTCTTCCGTAGCTTTCGCGGTGGCCATAGTTACCACCCGCCGGCTGTGGACTATATGGGATTACTTGCATACCACCGGGCACCGCACCAGCGGGGCCGCCGCTTCGAGTGGCATAGGCAGAGGCCGCCGGACCTCCGAATCGCTCGTTGAGTTGCTCGAGGAGGGTGCTACCTACGTAATAAGTCGCGATATGCACAGCATCTGCCACGCCCATAACCACAAGGGAGCGTTCACTAGACAGGGGAAGGCAAGAATCTGACGCGTTAAGGCGAGCACCTGAGGCATCTTGGATCTCACGAATACGTATTCCACCTTTGCCGATGATTGATCCTATTAGTACGTGCGGAATTAAGAGGCGCAATGGATACGTTTTCGATTGGGCGCTCGAAGGCTCGTCCAAAGGCTCGTTGTTCAACGTGCGGATGATCAAGCCAAACGCCTATATGGTGTTTGTCAGCAATGTAGGAACGGAATACCAGAACATACAACCTACCTTGGCAACAGCATCAACAACCCCGCTAACAGTCAGAATCCGCTCTACAGCACCCTTCTGGTAGTCACTGACGGTGCACTTGGCACCTGATAATCTCCGGATATTTGAAACGTTCTCACCACCCTTGCCAATGATAGTGGCAGCCTCTGGGCTCGAGATCACTGCCCTCACGTGTATCCATGCCGTCTCGTCCCCAGCGTTGGCCGGCGTTGCGGTGGGTACTGCTGCTGTGCCGGTTACAACAGGAGGAGCAGTTACGGCAGCCTTCTGGTCATTGGCGTCACTGACAATAGTATCACCCTGCTCATCTTGGACGGTGGGCTTGTCATCTTGAGTGCTTGTTTTGGATGCGCCGTTAGCTTCTTCTGTCGGAGCAGGCACACTATCGCCGTTACTCTCGGGGATTTTAAGCAGCTCCTCGTCGTTGTCGGCATTGATAACCTTGTCAAGAGCGGGTCGTTTGGCGTCTGGTTGATCATTGGACCGCGAAGGAGAAGAAGCATCCTCAAGCGGACGCTTGGCTGGGTTGGTGGGCTGAGTTGGAGAAGCAGACATTTTGTCCTAAAATCGCCAGAGAGATTGTCACGCGAGAATTGAATATGATATTTGCCTTTAGATTTGCCGAAATCTTGTGATTGATTTTGATTATCGAGTCTTGCCTATCTACACCTTGAAGTTTTTCGTAGGAAAACGTGCAGGTGCAAGGGCTCAGGGCGGGATGCAAGCGGTGAGGCACAGTAGACAGGTAAAGGCTTGAGGGTCGGGTCGAGATGGATGCGGCAAGGTCGATGTAATGACAGGAGTGTCGATGCCGGCAGGTTGGGTCGGGTGATGACGACGGAGAGGAGATGTGCAAATCTCGCTGGATTCAGCCGTTCGCAGAGGCCAGCAGTGAGGAATGAGGAGTGGTGTGTTGGATGCCTAGCAGGCGGAAAGACTGGAGGCGTTGCGATGGTCTTGAGTGAGGGTAGAGTAGAGTAGAGTAGACTTAGAGGTAGATACGCGAGGCGGAGACACGAGTGAAGTTTGGTGGAGGGATAGACAACGAGGTAGGCAGATAGATATAGGTAGTATCTCGGTGGGTGTGGCTGGAAGAATGCGTGGTGTGGAAGTGAGTGATGGATTGAGATGCGCGGGACAGCGAGCACTTGGTAGAAGTTGACTTGAACGAGGTGAAGTAGTCCTCAAACCTTTGCTCCGTCAGGCAGACCAGAACAGCCGCAAGCAACTGCAAGCTGCCGATTGTCCCTTCTTTCTTTCTTTCTTCTTCTTCTCTACGGGTACCCTTTCCTAGCACAAGTTGAGAAGTTGATCCCGACTATCCCAGATTGATGGCGATGGCAGTTGCGATGCAATGAATCGCAGTCTTGGATGTCGCGATGATGAGTGTCGTGGGCTCGTCTTGTCACACTCTACGAAGTAGTTTCGTTGAATGAGGTTGGAAAGTTGGCCGAACGGGGTCGGTCAAAGAGAGCTAGGGACGGTTAGTAGCTCTCTGCAGGTGTCCACTGACCATCTACAGGGGGTTAGGTTAGTAGATTTAGATTTCTTTGTTAGACCTGTACTGTGCATAAGGGTATGCAATCCACTACTGGAGAGACGCCTACGTCGGGTGTAATAAGCCACAATCTCGGGAAGAGTAATACGAAGTGAGACACTCGAACTTGGTGTAGATTTCTGATAATAATTTCGTGATGTGGGAGCGGGACCGGAATATAAGAAGATTTCTTCGGAATAAATAATATAACTATTCTGTATTAACCGGAAGAGAGCCGGAGGGTCGGTCGCGTCGCCTGCTGTCTCACAAGACTGATACAAAAGCGTTACGCACGGTCAAGCAATTAGAGCTCCATAAAAACAAATCAGCGGTACCCAATGCCCGGGACATAGGTGGAGATAGATAGTCCGAGCGCTGTTCAGGATCTACTTATACTACCTAAGGTACTGTTAAGGGCCATACTGTGCAAGTTATTGGCTGTTTGTGAGTAGAATCCTGGAAGTTGTCATTTACGAAGGTCCACGCCAAAATCACCCACCATGCTTAGCAGTAACCTACAGTGCGAGCCAAGCTCTAACATACAGTCTGGTCGTTAAACTTTATTTCACCTTCTACTAATAATTAAAGTACCTGTTTATTTTTTTTTATTTAATAAATTATAACAGCTAAGAGATTTTAACCTTTAAATATATATTTATGCTTTAATAATTATTTTAAAGGTTATTTGTAGGCAGTAATAGCAAAAACATCAGATTATATGCCAGTTTGGCAAGCGGTGTTGCGGGCCGTGGACAGCTGATAAGCAGAGAATCGGGCCGCTGGGCGTCTGGCAAACGGTCGACTGGCTTGGAGGCTTGCACTGTAGACTATTGCCAAGCATGGTGGGTGATTTTGGCGTGGACCTTCGTACTTATCGAGTTTCAACTACGTACCTAATACTGAACATGAAGGTTTACACCGGAGACAGTTCTATATACCTACCATAACCACACACTGCACCTTGCATATGAAAACGTGAGCAACTCTCATCTCGCTACTCATGGTACTGGCGTCCCAACATTCATCACCGGTTTCCTCATTCTCGTTCATCTTGGTCAGCACAATCTCGGGAAGCTTGAGCCGCCGAATCCCTGCCAGAACGTGAGAAGACAACCATGGTTGGTTCAAGACATGAGGCGCCTCAGATCAACGACGACGACGTGTTTCATACTGGGAACCTTGAACAGACCCTGCAAGAACTTCAAGGCATAGTTAAAGAGCATGAGGATGCATTAAACAAAGTACGCCCCCTTTTCTTTTGAGTATGCATTACCTCTCAAGCTAATTGAAACGTAGCTGCGTGCTGCTCCTATGGGTCGTGGAGGCCGAAGTCTCTCTGCAACGGCACCATTTGATATTATGAAGGCAGCTTATGATGAACTGGCCTCTACAACGCCATACCTGCCATTCCCCGACTCTGTTCTGCCTGCCCTGGTCGCACTTCGCAGAACCCATCAAACCGTAGAAGAAACGAAGGCGTATCTGTTAACTCACAGCGAGTCTGTTGAAGACACAAAAAGAAAGCTAGAAGTCGCAAAGGCAGATTTCAGTAACCAACAGGTTCTTGCTCATAGCCTCCGAGGCCGCATCCAGTCATTGGAGGATGGCTTAGAGACTCGGATGGAGATGGGCCCTGACGACATCGCACGCGAGAAGATAGACGAGCTAAAACAAAAGAAGGCAAGATATGACAAGGAAACGTCTAAACTACTCAAGTCTCTCAGGAAATTTATCGATAGCCACCTTGCTGGGATGCTTGCTGCCGAGGAACTCGGTGGACCGGTTGTTGGTGATATGATGGACATCGATGAACAGGATTTAGCGGCAGGCTTCAATTCACAGGGACGTGTAAAAACAGCCAAGGCAAAACCGGAGGCCGACAAGCGGCAAAGGCGCATTGATGAGATATGGGGCCCTCGTGACGGAGAAGGACAAGGCCGCAGTGGTGAGGGGCATGACAGGGACGAGATCACCGCTGCAAGTCGGGAGATGCGAGATCTAACGGAACTCCTCCTCAATAATCTCTCGCAATCCGAGGGCGACAGCTCAGCAGCCTATGTTCATCTTCCCAAGGAGTCTGCTGCGGCGAGATTTCTCGTGCGGGCGAAAGTGGCACAATTCCACCCGAAAGACTCTAGCAAGCTACGGCTGATTGACTTTGGCAGAGATATAGATGACTAATTGTTGAGCTCAATGGATACCTGTCAAAGGCCAAAGAAAAATAACTTCCTCATTCATTCTAAAGTTGGCATACTCCTAAGCTCAAAGCAGGCACTGTGTATCACGCATGAGGATGCAGCTGGTGGTACAGTATCAGCGCGTACATCAACACGGATCGTCTTGGCATCAAGTTAATTCGTCAATTCGTTATTCTCCAGCCCCATCCTCATTAACGCGTCTCAGACGCGCATTTCCTAGGACGCAGTTACCCACGTCTAGTTATTTCCACCGCCAAATCACCCCCACCTGCAACCTTTCCGACACCGCAACTGATACCACCAAGCACAGATCTCGCCTTCCACAAAAGTACTTACAATTCGCCAAAAGAATCCTGCCAAAGCTAGTAACCATACCATGACCACAGACTCTGTTACCTCTCCTTCAAACTCACCTCCTCCAAAAAGAGTCAAGACCAACAACGACAGCTCCATCACAGGCACCATGGCAGAGAATAGCAACAGCAGCGTTCCCGTTCCCCAGCTCGAGCAAGCCCCACCACTGTTGATAAAGAAACTGTCCGACAAGGCTCGTCTACCCACTCGTGGGAGCGCCTTTGCTGCGGGCTATGATATGTACTCCTCACAGGCCACGACAGTACCAGCCCGAGGCAAGGTACTTGTTGACACCGACATTGCCATTGCCGTGCCGGCGGGTACATGTATGTCTTTTTTTCATTTCTAGTTGTACAATAAGATGCAGACACAGACTAACACACGAGACCCAAACAGACGGACGCGTTGCGCCTCGCTCCGGCCTCGCATCCAAGCACTCCATCCAGACCGGCGCGGGCGTCATCGACGCCGACTACCGCGGCCAGGTGAAGATCCTGCTCTTCAACCACAGCGACGTGGACTTCAGCATTGCCGAGGGTGACCGGATCGCCCAGCTCGTCATAGAGCGCATCTACACGCCCGAGGTGGTCGAGGTGGCCGAGCTGGAGGAGAGCGTGCGCGGCGCCGGCGGCTTCGGCAGCACTGGGACAAACTAGAATATGTTCCAACAACATCCACCACCGCCACCGCCAGCAGCACCATCTCAACCATCACCCGAAGAACGAAGAGCTCGTCATGCCCGTATGATGAGACGCCTCCTCGACCATAGAATGATGCAATTCCCATGGATAAAGGGACTTTTATGATCGACTTGGTCATCCTGGGCTCGGGTAACTGTGTAAGAGAACTCAAAACTTGGCATGGTATCCTAGGTGGTCATCGTGATCACCTACTATGACTACTGAAGAAATCCCCTTGGGAGGAGTGCTTTACTAAGAT
Organism: Xylaria cubensis; assembly: GCA_022385715.1. NCBI lineage: Eukaryota > Fungi > Ascomycota > Sordariomycetes > Xylariales > Xylariaceae > Xylaria > Xylaria cubensis. The sequence continues at coordinate 148,916 of MU279054.1, read as the reverse complement.
GTTCGGGTCGGCACATGTGATACCCTGCCTTGAGGAATCGGCAAAGCAGAAAAAAGCTTTTTTGATTATGCATTAGCAGCGTTGATGTCAGTCAGCATATTCTTGTGCAATTGAATTACGAGAGCAGTCTCTTGGGTTCTCAGGGATGCTCCAGGTCAATTGATAGATATGCTTATCACAAGCATACAACATAGCGATGCTCTCAATAGAATCAATAGAATATGAGATGGTTGAGTCATCAGCAAGACTACTTCTACGTATCTTATGCATTCTATGTGCAAATTTATGTTTCTCTGCGTTTCTGTCGTCCTTTATATTTGTTCAAAATTCTTCTTTCTAATGGACGACCTATATTCGTCTTGCAAAACGTTGCGACATTTCTATAACTTCGCGCAATAATCATGAAACACAAATGCCTTAACTCTCGCCTACACGATGCTATGCATATATGCTGAAAAAATATGGTTCCTGAGGCTTCTTGTTTCCACCCTGTTTAAATATTCCGGCTTATATATATATATATATAAATAGAGGGTATATGCAACTGTTCTCAAAGGCCGGTCTTGGAAATTAGCTAGCTACGCGTCACATCTTCTCGGCGCGGTATTCTATGGTCGGCTCCCTCAGACAGCTCAGATTCCGGACAAGCTTGAGTTCGGCGGCCCGGGACCTGAGGAGATGTATCGTCTCGCTCTCGGCGCGAATGACATCATCGCTCACGCCCTTGCGGGCTGCGAGCCGGGACACGGCGCCGTCGAGATCGGCGGACATGTGTTCGCACGTGCGCTCCAGCACTTCGTGCATGCTAGCCAGGACCTTCTCGGCCGCGCGGGCGAGTGGGAGGCTCGTAGGCTCGACGTCATCAGGACTTACCCACGATGCCGCGCGTTTTGTAGAGTCTCCGGCGGAGTATGCGACGGCTTCGCGCATGCGCACGACCATCAGTGCGGCGAACATGTCGCCCGTGCCGCTGAAGTAGGCATTGAAGACGGGGAACTGGATCGTGAAGAGCCGGGGCTTGCGATCTGACGTCCGTGTCGAGCCTACGACGGACATGGTTGGTGTGGAAGGGGGCTGCGACTGCGTAGGTGACGGGGGCCGCGTCGTGGATGGCGTTTGTGAGGCGCTGCGTATGGGCAGAGACACGGAAGTGATTACGATGTGTGGCAAGTTGTAGGTGTCGTGTAGGACCTCGATAGCGCGCTCGAGGGACGCGGAGTCCGTAATTGCCACGCCAGAGAGGAGTCTATACAGCGTAGGTAAGCAGGTTAGCGACTGGCCTTCGACGTAGCTAGCTGACTGGACAATGGGTGATACGGGAAGGAATAAGGAAACACATACTCGGCCTCGAATTGGTTGGGTAGGATTAGATCTGCGTGATGGATGAGGCCTCGATACGCAGGTACCACATCCTCCGCGACGTATATCTTCCCATTGTCGCCCATGACAGGGTCAAGCACCCAGAAGAAGCTGCCTGGTTTCGACGCTGCGTTTGCCTTGAGTTCCATGGCGATCCGGCCGACGGCCTCAACGCCGGCAGCGCCGGGCACGTAGCCCGATAGCATCATATCGAAGTCATCTAGGTGGGATTGCTTGAGACCATCCCAGAGATCCGTGATCTCCTGCGCTGTAAGTTTCGTACCCTTGACTCGGCGATACCCCGTATGATTGCCTATGCGCCTTGTTAGATTTGCGCCGCTCCGAATATCGGCAAGTAGGACGAAAAGACATACTGAACTGTACTGTGTTTAGGGCGGCAACATCGCAGCCAAGCGATTGTAGAACGAATACTGCAATTTTATTTCCTACATGCCTGCCCAGAGAACCGAGTTAGCATGGGAAGATGACAGCCGGTGGCATGACACTCACCCTGAGACAACCTTCGCCAGAGTGTTAGTCATGGGTCGTAACGGGTGCTGGAAGACAGTTTCCTACATGGCTAGCAACAGCCAGGACGTTCGTCTCTGGCACAGGCGGTTCTGGATTCATCGGATAGGAAGGAAGGGAACTTGGTATCTCGGTTTAAGGGAAAGATCTCCTGGATATGAAGGCTCGAACTGAAAATTTGGAGAGAAATCTAGATAGAAAGAATGTTTGTACACAAGAATTTCACATTAGAAGATATGACTGCCTTGGTTTTGCTGGCGCCATCTATATATGGAATAGGGATCTATAGCAATTAAAGAAGTAAGCCACCTAACTTCACGAGTTATTGACGTGATCCTCTTTCAGAACGAGTGACTCGTGACCAGAGAGTAGCCTGTATCGGTGCTGACGAGGTCGGAAATACTGTAGAATGGAAAATGCCCCGCGTTTTACTTCGCTTGCCCCGCACTAAACTCCTTTCGACAACTCGTGCGCCTTGACCGGCAACCTCGATGCGCATCAAGGTGTGCCGAACAGAACATCATTTCGGAGGGAATGAAACCGTGGATCAAGTGATATTGCTTTACTGTAGCAAAACTATGATGTCTTCCATTAATTGAATCACGCCAATGCACTCTAACTGCAAAAAAAATCGATTTTCTTTTTGGTATCGTCTGCTCTGCGACTTACGGCTTCTACCAACAGGCGAGTTTCCTACTAAGAGTCAGGGCCGTACGTAGTATCCTACTATTACTCCGCTCCCCCCTTTTCATTCCTGTCTATTAATGGCGTGGTACGTTCGTCAAGGTCATCATAACTTGTTGCTATGTGAAGATCTCTATTCCTCGTCTCCGATCTACGGTCCTCAGTTAGCAAATATATAATAACATGGGGTAGCATATGACAAACCTTGGGTGCCAGATAGAACCGTAAGAAACTGGTACCTGTGATCAGATATTCCACCAAGAGAGGTACTTCGTTAGAGAGGCAGATCTTGACTCTATCTGAAAGGGGTTGGGCTTTGCAGAAGTTGACAAGGTACTTGAGGGAGAAGGTTAGGGAAACGGGTTCGGTGAGCTCGATGTCTACGTTCAAATGCTCCTTTTCGACGTTTTGATAGTTTCGCAGGGTAACGGCACCGTTGCCAATATCACCGGCGCAAGAGAACTTGATACCATCTTTGGTGGCCTCGATCGTAACTGTCTATGATTAGAACTACATGTGATAGGTATGCAGTGAATCTTATAACAGCTATGGCTTACCGGATTCCGACATGGCCTGTAAATCCGTGCAAATGCGCTTAAACTCAGATGAGGGCATGGTCACCGTGGCGGCGTACTCGGTGTCGGGGATGCCCAGGTGCTCCTGGTCGATGTCCATAAGCTTGAGGTCATATTCGCTAATGCGATCTGCTGTGCTGCTCTCGAAGGTGATGTTTAATGAGTCGGGCGCATCCTCGGCCTTTAGGGTCACGAGATCATCGTTCTGGAGGGCACGTAAGACCTTGGTGAGCGAGGTGAGGTTGACGCCCAAGGCAATGTTACGATCGCATCGGTAGGGTTCGAATGATTCAGCCTTTAGCAACATGGACACAAGGGCGACGTGTGAGTTGTCCATGGCTTGCAGGGCGATGCCCGAATCATTACAATCGAAGTTGCAGTCTTGTACCAGATCCTTGATGGCATCCACCACCTGTAATAATTAGCCTAACCTGAGTGCATGGCGATGTATCGTGGCGGAGGGGCGAAGCTACCTTCTTCAGGACCATGGATTGGCTGAGTCTGGCTTCCAACATATTGACGGCTTGATAAGGTCAATCTAGCGAAGATAAAAAAAGTTAACTACCGTAGAATTGAGTATGAAGAAATAGGAAGTCGAGTAGAATATGGACGAAAGGCGACGTTCGTTGACACGTTGTGCTTATATAAATAGTATGGTAGTTTGTTTGCAGGTGACAGCTGTAGGGATGCAGGAGATTTATGAGGTTAAGGTGCCTAGCTGCGAGTCTGAGCGCTGCGCGTGGGGCGACGCGTTCGTGCCAGGGTTTTAATGGCATTTCGCGAAAGTCGCGCGTCGTTTGCATGCAACTGCACACAGCTGTAACCTGGGTTGCGACAGTTGCCTACAATCTGGTAACGCTCGTAGGGAAGTAGGTAGTTTGGTAACAATAACGTAACAACAGGCACCATATCATAAGCGCTTCAAATTTACCATCATAAATGGACGCTCACAGCAACTTCGATGACTTAAGATGCAGGTATCTACGCTATTATTTATATACGGAGTTATATACAGCATATATAGATATTTACAATAACTACACAAGAGACATTATACTTTAAACGATTGTGTTTTGTTTGTCCAGCCAATTCTATGCGGTTCCGAGGCTAGTTCCCAAACTCCTTACCCTTGCGCCGAAGTGAAAAGGGATACTACCCCTCGAACAAATGAGCCATTCTATACCCAAAGTACGCCCAACGTGATCGAGTCGTTACATATTCATCACATGTTTTATGGCTATAGGCATCAGCATGCGAATGCTATAAAGATACCCGGCCTCTGGATCCTTTTCTACCGAGAACGCCTTCTAGTTCTCGCACCATACCCCTGTATGCGTCAGCCTTGGCCTTAGCAATCTCCTTAGTTTTTCGATCTTCTTTCATGCGAATAATTCTTTCTTCTCTCGTTAGCGTACTTCTTGGCCGCGGCACGGATACGGCTTCGAAGACTTCAGGCTCAATCGGCAGTGTCGGTGGCGCGTCTCCGCTTAGCTTCCTTAATGCATCCTCTACACCAGGTTCATGTTCGTCTGTACTGCTTTCGTCACCAGCAATCGTTTGGCCGCTCAATGTACTCGTCGGGGACGTCATGATGGACCCGATGGATGATATTCGCTTCGAATTCCTGTTGATGCCAGATTGCACTGCTTTCTTGCCAGACTGCCAGGCCTCCATGAGATCACGTAAGTCCTGTCCTATCGAGTCATACTGAGCCATGAACAAGGGACCCATTTCAGTGATATCATTGGCTTCGTTTAGTGCCTTGTTAGACTCCTCTTGCAAGAGATGCAACTTGGCCTGCACACTGCGGATATTCATAGTCATAGAACCGAGTCGCCGGATTTGATGCTGCCATCGATCGTGATTAGGCGATAAGGGCGATCTTGGAGCCCTAGGGAGCTGATTGATTTGATCTACGAAATTGGTTAGAGGTACAGCGATTAACATCTCAGTCTATCACTTACAATCGTTCTCGGCCAACACATTTTTCACTCTTGTGTAAGCTTGCTTCGTCACCAGGTTGAGTTCTTTAAAAGCTTCCAACACGGTCGTAAAATGCAGACGATCGGCATCCTTGCCTGAAGTATGAAGTGCTAGTAAGCCACTGAGGAAAACCTTACGTATATCATGAAAAAGATACGCAGCATCTTTTAGTGACTGTAGTTTCTCGCCGTCCTGGGTATCACTATCTGAGAATAGGCGAAATCGCTCTACCACATCTGCGACGGTAAACTGGTATTGTGACTGTAGTTGGAGCAACTCGGTTTGCTCTGCAAATCCCCAGATTGTGAAGGCAGTCTGATAGTACGTTGATATGACCTCCGCGAGGCTGACTCGAACGGCACGTCTAAGCTGAAGACACTTGACGTTCTGGCCGTCCTTCTCTAGACGGCTAATAGGCGGTATGGGCGTACTCCTATTTTTAATTTAGCTTATTACTCTCAACAAGCAAGAGGGATTTCCTTACAGCCGATATCCGCGGGCCACCAATTCCACTTCCATAACGAAATTCAGCGCTGCACTATTGGCAGAGTCATAATCGCGGGAGAGGCTGAAGAAAGACGCAGACTCTACAAGACCTTGTCGCTGGATGTTTCGTAGAAACTCTCTACGAACATAAGCTCTGATAACATAAAGTAGAACAATTGTCAAAACGACGGAGGCCAGGAGTCGGTTCCACGTTGGTGGAAACCCGCCTGACAAGTACCAGCGAGCGAGCGAGGCTAGGCAGAAACCAAAAACTGCCGCAGCCACGGCGCCCGACGTGGTGAGGCCATGAAAGTTCAACTCGGCCGGTGGCTGTGATATGGTAGGTTCCGTCGCCGATTGATAACCTAACGTAAGAGGGTTGTCCAAAAGCTGCGACTGCACGATGGCAAGGCGGAGGCGCTCGAGGAATCCGATAGAACGGGCATGGTCGATGGAAGATGTTACCGTCTCCAACAAGAGCCGAAGCACATCCAAAACGGGAGAGGTATGGTCTTGGATGTTGTCGAAGTCAACATGAGGGGGTAGGCTAGGAAGATCGAGTTGCATTGGTTTGGCTCTGAACTTCCGTCGAACTTTGGCAAGCCCTCGAGGCGCAAAGTCTCGTGGGGGTGTCGACGGCGGCGAGATATCGTGTGCCCTATTTTCCGGTTCCTGCCAATCCCACTCGTCCTCCCGCTCTCCCGAAGCTATTTTAGTAGTGGTTAGCGCTTTATGAAACAATCTTGCCTCCATCTCTGAGACACGGGTAGGGCGCTTGAGCAATCTGCTGGGTATAGAACAACCACGGAACTGGCAAGAACATACCCTCAAGATAGTTGCTCAAAGGCGAACCTTCGTCAACGTGAGTCTCCATATAATCACGGTGTTGCACGACGGATCGCGTCCATCTGCGCAAGGTTGCTGCGCTTCGCTTCACTTCGCTTGACGTGGCGTTCTGAGAGAGCGTTAAAGTGGCGCCGATCGGGCAACCACGAGGCCAAGGGATGATCGAGGTATAGCACTACACAGCGGCGACGTGGCGAGGGAGGAGAGGAGATATTGGTTAAGGAGTAAGGTATTGGATGCAGTCGGCTGCAAAGGCAGTAAGACGATAAACCACGATGGTAGAGACGAGTGGATTCGGACCAAATAGCCGGGTTGAACGAAGGCGGTTATGGCGCTATTGTGCAAGGGCTTTCGTTCATTATTTGCGCTTCGCTTCGATAGGTATTTGGCAAAACAAGGGCATCCAACAGGGGGATGCATTGATGTAATGACCATGTAATGACCGGCGCCCACGAGTAAGACCACGAGGTTCATCCCTACCTGTCTACAAGTAGTAAGTAGCTAGCCCGGCAAGACGGGGAACTTGTACGGTACGGAGATTACCAGATTACCCCGTGCGCTAAGCTACCTTTAGTGTTACGTCCCACTGACGTTAGAGACGCGGGCCGAGTGCAAATCATAAGTTGCTCTATGGAGCTTTGTAGGTTGTGTTACCTACCTCCTAGTAGACTGATACTGCCCTACTTTAGGTACCTAAGATGCAATGGAATTACTACATGTATGCATTGCCCAGACTACAGAGTATAACTCCACGTCTAGCTGAATTTTGCCCATCTTGCCAAAAAGTCTGAGCAAAGAAAACTCTGTAAACAATGGGCGAGGACCGTTGGTAAGGCTGGTCGATGGCTAAACGCGGAAGGTAGCAGCAGATCGGGCGGCCGTCCCCTCTCCTATGCAGCAGCCAGCATCCATCTGAGACGAGGCGGTTTATCGCGGGAATCTATAATCTGTCAACACCATAATAACGCAAGCGCCCGGAGTCCATGATGAAGGTTGAGTCGGCCGAGATCCTGCTCCCGTCTAAGGGCATCGCTGAAGATGTTGAGTTCTGGACATCTGCCGCCCCGGGTCTGGGCTTCCGCATGGACACCATCTACCCGGCCGATGACCCGCAAGTCGCGACGCTGACCGGACATGGTTTGCGCATGCGCCTCGACAAAGCAGCTCCCATCACAGGCCCAGCCACGGTTCGCCTACTGTGCAGCGACCCCGACTCTGAGTTCCAGGCGCGCGAGCTGACCTCGCCGTCAGGCACGCGAGTTGAACTTGTCTCTGCCGAAGCGCCCATGTTGCAGCCTCCCACAGAGCATGCCTTCATCGCCCGCCGATTGAAAGATAATGCGCCGTGGGTCGTGGGTCGCGCGGGGATGCACTATCGCGACCTAATTCCGGGGCGCCTCGGCGGTGCCATCATTGCCTCTCACATTCGCATCCCCGATGCAGGACCCGTGCCGGACAACGTGCACTATCACACCGTCGGTTTCCAGCTCATCCACTGCCATGCCGGCTGGGTGCGTCTCGTTTACGAGGACCAAGGGGAGCCGTTTATTCTGCGGGCAGGTGACTCCGTCATTCAGCCGCCGCAGATCCGACACCGCGTGCTAGAGTCCTCCGAAGGTCTCCAGGTAAGTTCGAGTTAAATTTTAGACTTGTTCGTAAGACATGCTAAAGCTGTCCTAGTAAGTAAATTATATATCATGTCTGTAAAAAAAATTACTGGTACGATTTGGTTACAGAGTTGTTGAGGTCGGCGTGCCCGCTGAGCACCTTACTACTATCGACCATGTGATGACGTTGCCAACGCCGCACTACCGTCCGGACCGTGAGTGGGATGGCCAGAAATTTGTGCATAGTCGGCTGGAGGACGCAGTCTGGGGGCCTTGGCGCGTGCCAGGCTTCGAAGCTCGCGACACCGGCGTCGAGGATGGCACCAAGGGCGTTGCTGCTGTACGGGTGGTCCGTCCCGCTACAGGAGCCGAGCAAGCAGAGCTCGTGACAAGCCACGACTCAGACATCTTGTTCACCTGTAAGTTCTGGGCAAAGCTTGATTACTAACTCTCTAGATTGATATTCGTATTACTAACATACCTCCAACTCATGCAGTTGTCCTCTCTGGCTCATGCGCACTGCACGGTGAGGGTCAAGGTTCTCAGACCCTGAGCGAAGGAGACGCCTACACCCTGCCGCCGGGTTACAAGACCTGTCTAACCGACTGCTCTGCGGATCTGAGTCTGCTGGAGGTTTCGTTGCCTGGTCACTTCAATACAACAGTCCACCCCCATGATAAGCTACCTGTCTAGTTCAAAGGCCAGTCATCCACACAGCTCCTTAGGTACCGTGTTGCCTAGACATATTTGAACTATCTTCTCCCACTATCCATCTGTTTCCTTCCCTAGCCTGTGTTTCATAGCCGGGAGTGGAGTATAGATTCTTATGGTAGGTTACAGGATCGTGCATGGTAAGTAGACAGATTCGGACAGCATTTGAGCCGCATTTACCTAGTTAGAATCTTTCTTGTCGAAGCAATACCAAAAACTTTTGCTCAGCTCCTCTATAGGACACGTAATCCAGGACGCACCAAGGGCAAGAATGATGAGACTTTCTAGAAAATGGTGAAATATAAATCAGGTTGAACCGTGATGTGACTGCAAATTCGAACCTAAAACAGCGGATTTGTTATAGGATTTGTTACGATAAACCTTAATCGCCTCGCGTCTGAATATATAAACAAACAAATTCCCCATCCTCTCCATTTCCCCTTCTTGTTTTCTTCTCCTCCAAGCCTCAGCTTTAGACCTGACGGTTTACTTGCTAGTTCAAGTTCCCGCTATCACACCACTTCACACTTTCACTGCGCGTCTGACCAAGACTAAAATGGTATCCAAGAATTCCGGGCAGGATATCGACATGGACGACGAGACCAGCATGAAGTATCAGCTTCAAGCTCACGATCAGAAGATCAAGGCGGCGGACTCCGCATGCGAGGCGGCACAAGCGACGATACAGGAGCTTAGGTGAGTTATCCCATCAATCTTGCTGGAGTGATAATGGCTAACCAGTCGAATAGGACATGCTGGCAAGATGGCTCGCTCGAGATGACACGCGGCCAGTTTCAAGACGAGATGAAGCGCCAAGACCGAGAGCTTGGCGCTCTATTCGTGGAGAGGGCTCATATGCGTACGTCGAGATTTGAGCTTGCAGCCAGGGAGGTTGATGCGGAGATTTGGAACAAACGTGCCCATGCCGAAGATTGGGCATACATCGACCAATTAGTTTCACGGATCCAGGAGCCTTCGAGGGCCACAGTGACGATGAAGAACCCCCGCGACCCTGGCAAGCAAGAACGCTGGCGGAAAGACGTCATCAAGGCCTACGGCGCGAAAAATGACAAGGAAAAGATATGGTGTCCAATATCCCGACGACATCTATCCTCATGGATGACTACTGCTGCTCACATTGTTAGATATAATGTGGGTGAGCCAGCAGCAGTCCATCTGTTTGGGCCTGGCGATAATTCGGACGGACATATCTGGAGTGTCAGGAATGGAATTCCTCTGTGTAAAGAGTATGAACAAATGCTCGATGACGCGAGGATAGCCATTGTGCCTACCACAGACGGTAGTGGTCTTATGGTGGTGATTTTAGATGAGGCCGAACGTAAAGAGGAGTGGGATCCTACAGACCATTTTCCCACCGGGAAGGCCCTTCACGGACGGACTCTCGAATTCCTAACCGATCACCGCCCATCAATGAGGTATCTGTACTTCGCATTTGTGATCAACATTTTGCGACGACAAAGGTTCGAAGTTGATGGGTGGTGGAAAGACCGCCTCGAGTATGTTGATATCCCCTTTTTTCCCACCCCCGGGAAATGGATTCGCGAGACTACGCTACGCAAACTTGCAGTCAGGATAGGACATCTTCCTATCGATGACGCTGGCAAGTTTGCGACTACCACCTGCAGGGGTAGCCAGTTAGGGCATCCATCGGAGACCGACATCGCGACGGATGAGGTGGAGGATGATGTGTTTAGTGACCTGTTGGCACACTCATTGAACGTGGATAGGATGAAAGCCCCAGAGCCGGACGACTAATACCTGCAGCAAGGCATAACTAGCCGGTATCTATCTGACACTGACCGTGAATCTTCTCCTTTATCCTTCTCCCCTTTGAAGTCGGCCCACCTGCGTCTGCCACCCTTTTTGGCTGGGGATGCCACCAATTTCCCGCCTGTACAGACTATATACATACACACAATTAAGCAGCCGAAGCAACCAACCCAAGTGCCCTCCTAAGTCCTACGTATATATCCCGTAGCAGCAAGCTATACAACGTAGAGAACGTATGCATTTATAAATCCAAATGCATAATTAAGTATTCGTATAACCTTTGAACTACTAGGTAGCAAACCGTTTATACCAATAGCTTAATTAATAAAGAAATAACGCTGTTAATTTATTACGTAGTTATAGGTAAGTTAAGAAATATAAGCAGCCAGATGCTTAAGCACCTAAGTCACGCAGAGGTATAGCCCTTGCCGTAAATCTAACTATAAACGTCTGAAGTGGCGTATGTTGACTACCTAATATAATGGGAAATTGGTGGCATCCCCAGCCAAAAAGGGTGGCAGACGCAGGTGGGCTGGGTGGCCTTTACCCCCTGTTCCATATGTCACGTGAAAGCTATCGCAGCAGCCAAAGGGATATTAAGTATACCTGTTGGGAAAGGAAACAGGTATTTGAGGTATTGGTTCTGGGTGCGATGTATTTACCTACCCTACTATGTAGAAATCTGTTTTATAATAAACTTAAACTGTGACTTGAACCGTTTTTACCGGTCTACTACTAAGGTAGTACTAGTGTAGGTGTTTTATGCATTTTATGCACAAGCGGGCTTGGCTCAGGCTACGCTCAGTACCTAGGTAGGTACCTACCTACCTAGTTAGCACATGGCACGGAACGCTGTACTACGCGAGCCACAACGACGTACTTGCCAAACTCGAGCTTCATCGACCACCTCACTTAGCGCTCTCGACCGTACATGACCAGGACACAAAGGACGACCCTGCTGAGATACATCCTGCTGTGCAAATAAAGTTGTCCGCAGCTAGCCGCCATGCCGACCGAAAAAGAGTTCCAGATCGCTCCGATTGTGCCAGAGTCGGTTATGCACAACACCAAGGTAAATCAATCCATCGATTCGTATAGTCCTGTTGTACTCTGCCAGATCCGAATAGATCGTGGACATTCAAAGTGAAAAGGGCCCAGAAACGAAGACAGAAACAAACAACCCCAGTCGGGATTGCCAGCCATTAGAAGGGAGACTGTAAATCGGAACATGGAGAAGGGGACCGAGCTGTGTGCCCGGTAGCTGCGCATATTGAATTTGGCAGTACTTCATATCGAGACGGATTCTGATGCTAACTTCTTATTTCGCAGGCCCTGTCGAACCTCCAGAATCTCACAGCCTCCATATTCGGTGCTGCCGCCGGGATCTTAGGCCTTGAGTCCTACAGCGGCTTCCTCTTCTACTTCGTCTTCACGATCTTTACCACAGCCCTCTTTTACGCCATCAGGGTTGCGCCCACGTCGCTGAAATCAGGGCATGCCGTGTTGGACACGAGCCGGTACTTTAGGTCATCATACGAATTCTGGAGCGGGGGGTTATTAGGGGGCTTGGCAGGGTATATATTGACGTGGACATTATTTTATGGTTTGGTTCGAGCATAAGAGTACGGTTACGTCTTACGACATATATGTGGCGTTTAGGGCATGGCAAAAACATATGAATCGGCTTTTTTCTATTCCTACATCAACATGCGTTACAACAAGTTACCGCCAACCCCGCTGAATCATGATACCCAAGTACGAAACCCCATTATTAAAACTGAGAGGCGTATTACACTCATCGGGTTACTTATTCGACAACCTCGATGACCTTACCTACAAAACCATCTAGCCCCCCAGATTTATCTTTGATGCCACCCTCTAGCAACATGACGCGAGAGCCGAGTTCAATCCATTCTCTGTTAGACAAAAGCTCCAACGAGACATGGTATTCGGCATTAAGCGTATTCAAGTCTGCTTCGGATTTCGAGCGCTCAAGCTCGAAGTGATCGCTCATGCCGAAAATGTCATCGTTGTCTTCGCTTAATATTTTTCGCGGGTCAAACTGTGACCTTTGCCGTGTAACTCCTAAGACTCGAACAGCCGCTCGCACCATGCCAACATATGCATTGACGAGGCTACCGACAGTGAGTGACTGTATATCTTGTGTCGTGAACGACGCTTTGAATCCGGTCGAAGCTTGAAGTGACAACCCCGTCTCAATCATATGCCGGCTGGGCATGGCCAAGACCTGACCTTTGCGAATCCTAGGTGCTGAGTTGCCTTGCTTCTCCGTTAATTCCTCGGGGTCGGACGGGCCTTCATCAAGGTCATCGAACACCACTTGGATAGAGCCGGCCTGACCGGCCTCAATCGATTGTACTGGCAGGCGAAGTTCGCGTATGTTGACTATTGTAGCGTTTCGCCATTCACCTTCAATCCTAGAAGCCGATAGAGCATTGCGCGCGCTTAGGCGTGCATACTCCGCAGATAGGGGATGAGGTATGGACAATCCGTACCCTGGAGAAGGATGGTCGTTTGGTATAAGTGCCCCTGCATCATCATCCTCTGCAGGAAAAGGGCCCAGAACTATCTTGTCCCCAATTGATAGCCTTCCAAATCGTAAATATCCAGTAACGACAGGGGCGCTCTCGTTTGATGTCTGGTCTGACGTACTTTGCGCCCGACTGCGAGCTAGCTCGAATACCTCGTCGATATGAAACAGGGCCGCAGGCTGCTCGGGGTTGAGTGTAAGGGGAACGAAGTCCTGGGCAGTCGGCACAGGGGGCACCGGTAAACTTCCCAATAGCGCATGTATCAATCCTATGCCAGTCCCCGTAATAGCACTCGTGAGCACGATTGGAACCACGGCAAGTGGATCACCGGCCTGGGAGATGGCATCAATGATCTCGGTTTGAACTTTCACTTGATCTTGGCCTGGTACTTCGGAGAAGTCGGCTGCCAGGGGTCCAGAACCCGTCAGAAGTTTTGGTGTCCTGCCTGTAGCCTTTACTTTTGTAAGAATGCTATTCAGCTTCTCCCTCAGCACAGTACGTTGTGCTTTCTCAATTTTAGTGATTAAGATTGCCAGAGGGATTTGGAGCTTCAAGCATAGATCAAGATGCGCCATAGCAAGATCCATTTCTGCAATTCCAATACCGAGAGCTCCATCTGCACCGGTCAATGAATGCGTGCCGGTTGAGATGGCGTTCTCTTCGCTTGCTGCAATACACAGCAGAGTCCAATGTGGTGCCCACCCAACCAAAGCTCGAAGCGTCGTCCGTTGATAACGAGGGTGCCCAGCCGAATCCAATAGGAAGACGAGTCGGCCATCCTGGGCGCGGTCGTGAATATCAGGCCAAGCCTTGATATCCATGCAAGTATAATTGAAAACGCTCCGGCCTTCGTAGCCAATGAGTTCCTGGGCAATAGAACTAGTGCGCCCAGAGGCAACTTCATGACGGTGCTTCAATAAATAACTCCTGCTTCGGCCCCGGCCATCGTCCAAAGTGCCATTTGCAAGTGTTCCGAGGAGAGTTGTCTTCCCTGAGGTAGTTGGCCCTGTTAAAGAGACACGAAGTTGCTCTGTGGTTGATGCGCCTCTGCGAGGAGCACCATTATCATCATCTGTTGTACTCCTACTCTGCCCATCCAGTATAGGAATGACCAAGGCTTCTGCAACCCAGAGATCTTCGTGATGAAGTTGAGACTGCGGCATTTCAGGGTTCTCAAGCCAGTCGCAAGTACCCACGGCTTTCATTCGTTGTACTTCTACTCTGCAGCCTAAACTCGCTGCCATCACCTTTAATGTCATCATACTTTCGTCCATCTCTTCCTTGGTTAGACCCACAAACGTCCCATCGTCAGCAACTCCTATTTCATACAGAGCTCCGTTTGACTCTTCCAAGCCTGGGAGTAGCTGCCCCGGCTCTTGCAAGATAGTAAGTTCGGCGTTGTCTTCGGGCAATTTGGGAATAACGAGGTCTCCCCTTGCAGTCGCATGTTCCGGCGAAGACTGTTTCAACCGCCAAAGCAGCTGTGTAGTCAGGTGGTGTAGCCGATTTTGTCTGGTGTGATTGGAGGATGCAAGTGTGACATATTGTTTCGCTGCCCGAGTCTCTTTCAACTTTCTATTCGCGCGAGGTCCCGTGAGGCCAGCAGTAGTGCTCATTGTCTTGTAAGTTCTCCGAGGGCGCAATAAAAGATGGAGTTTATACTCAATTGGCCCGTCCTGTGGCTCGGCCTCGAGTCTTTCAACTTCGGAGTCAGATGCTGGCTCCGAGTCGGCAATTGCACTGGTCGACACACATCGCTCGCTGTTAAACCGTTTCCCTGCATCCTGCCCCGTTCTCCAGGGGGAACTGACCCGCGGCGGCTCATGAGCGAAAGTAAATACCGAGGCCATGATAGACTGATGTCTGTAGCGCGGGAATTGTCTAGGACTGTCCGGAAAGCTGAACAATAAACTGGGGTTTCACCTGTCGATTCTGTCGTTATACCGGTCGATAGGCCCAGAAAAAATAGAATAACTGTGTATGATACGGATCGGATATTTTGCTTATACTCTTAATTTTATACGCATTGCTACCGTTCTTATTGCTATTATGTGATTGAAAGCCATCTGTCGAGAATGCAAAAGGTGTTTTCGTATTATCATTTTCAGCACTTAGTATATTGAGAGAATTTGATGAGGAGCAGATAGATCGACAAAGGACGCTATCATTAGAACTTCATTGAAGCCATAGCGAAAACTGCGTAAACGATAGCGTTACAGACGTATGAGTGATATATATATAGATAGATGATGAGGCGGTGGGAAGTATAGACACTCGGTGTACATTAGGTAGCTAAATATTGTCATTGTGGAAGAGTCATACAAATTACGGAAACTCGATAAGCTTGTTAAGGCGGTGTTGAAAATTTAGCCAATCACGGTTCATGTTGAGAGTGTCATGGGCTGATAATTGGTAATCCCTTCACAGCTGCACAACTACATATCTTCTTTACCCGAAGATCATAATGGAACCGCATGTGATACATTGTTTCGGCTTGTTTGATAGCGCTTTTGGATACTTTACTTCCCTTGCCTTTGTAATCGTTTGTAAGTAATGAGCAAGGCTATCCTTAGGTAGACCTATAGGTACTTATGCTCCTCAGCATGGTACTATGCACCAATATCGATACTGTTCGTGTGAAGGTGTTGTCATTAAGGTTGGCAGTGCATGGACAGTTGTTACACCGCCTAAAGTTAGCGCTTTCCGCCCGCACTGCAAACTGGCCTTAGATTGCTGCGGCTTGCGGAACTGACGAGTCCTCTCCACTTAATCCGACCCTGAAATCGCCCCCGGCCCTAGTATCAGCCCCTCGAAACTAGGTACCCAGAATTCACTAGATCGCCCCCACCAACCTAGGACACCTGAACCACCTCTTTGAATCTTCGAACCCTCCCTTCCAGCAGCCGAATCATTAATTACCATCCAAGATACGTTACGAAATCACCTTACGACAAGCCTACCCAGTTGATTCGACATCAATAATCAACAATGAAGAAATTTCTAGGAAAGAAGTCGAGTGACAAGGACGAAGACCCTAACCGCAATGCGCTCTTCGGCTCCAAGGGCTCTAAAGGGGCACAATCCGAGAACCCCTACGCCCAGACTGCTGCCGACCAGTACACAGAAGACAACACGAAATACGCCGGTTAGTCAATACCTCCTAGCCCGCCACAGCCGACAGCGGCAGCTGCTGACTTCAAACTCTCCAGGCGGTATGACAAAGTACCAGCAAGCTCGGCAGAATCTCGACGGTCCTGGACCGCAGGGCCTAAGTCGTAACGATAGCGTAGGCTCTTCAGCGACGGCTCCTCCGCCATACTCGGACCAAGCAGCACCTGCTGGCTATGGCAACAATCGTTACGGTGCGTCCAGTGGATACGCCAGTAACAGCAAGTACGCAGGATCTAGCTATTCGAATGCTCCCCGACAAGGTGGATACGGTGGCCTTGGTCGAACGGACAGTGCCAGTACTGTAAGGAATCAGCATCCCCCTCGCGGATAAAAACAGTTCTCACATGGACCAGGACGCCCAACGTGATGCTCTTTTCTCCGGTGCCCGAGATCGGTATCAACAACAGGCAACTGCAGCAAATAATAGCGGTAGCGGCAGCGGCGATGGCAGTGGCAGCTATGGTTCAAGTACTGCTGCAAGCGGCAGCAAATATGACGGTTATGGCGCGCGGCGGGAACTGAACGAGGTACTTCCAACTTTAATGAATCGCAGTAGTCAGAAATGGTGGCCCTAACCTTGAACACAGGAAGAGCGTGAAGCGGAAGAATACCGTAGCTTGAAGGATCAGATTCACAGTACCACTCAGGCTAGTTTAGCCACAAACCAGAACTCCCTTCGTTACATGAACCAGGCCCTCGACACGGGATTGGCGACGTACGCAAGACTTGGCGGTTAGTAGAGTCACGATGTCGAATCGATTGTTGGAGAAAAAAAAAACTAATCATATTTTAGCACAAAATGAACGCTTGCACCATAGTAAGTAATCGAACCTATCCCAAGGCTCTATCCGTTCTATAAAACGCTACGATGAAGCCTCTTGCCTAGGACTCCCTCTTTCGGAAGAGGTTGCTGCAGGAGTAGCAGGGTGCTCATCTTGAGAGCTAGATATAAATCTAGCCTTTACACATAGCTAGCACTGAAGGGACATCATTCACTGACTCTACATAGCCGATCAACTGCTTGACACAGCGACGGAAAGCCATCGTCACGCAGAGGCGCAAACTAAGAAGCTAAAGTCCTTGAAGTAAGGTTTTATCACATGAATCACAGATAATTGCTAACCGCTTTTAGTCGGAGCATGTTTGCAGTACACGTGAAAAATCCGTTCACGGAGAAGCGGCGTACAGCAGAAGGTATAGTAGAATACCAATTGCCTCTCTGAGAAATGGACCACAAGCTTACTGGAAGGCAGAGGAAGCAAGAATCGTGCAACAAAATCAGGAGGACCGCGAGATTCGTGAGGCGACCCGAAGAGACAAATGTGAGCACTCAATGCTGAATAAATTAAGACCTATGAATTTTAAAACACCATCAAATGCCAAGCACTAACATGGTGGTTTATAGTTGCCCAACACTCGCGGATGGAGCGAAACTTCGCCGGCTTTGACAATCCTGATACGCCCAACTCGAGCACAACAGCAAACCGTGGTGATAAAAACAAGTATAGTACGTATTCCAAAGTTGTCTTCTCGGCTTGAGAAGGCTTAGATATTCCTAAATTCTAAAGATGAATTCGCCCTTACATGCGACAACAACTAACCCTTAATAGTGCTAGAGGATGACTCTGACGAGGAGAGCAAAGCGCAACTTGAAGCCGCAAATGATCAAATTGAGAGAGGTGAGTGTAGGGGCTAAGGGCACTACCTGTCCTCAAATCCTCCTTTTCGCCTACACGCTATTTGCTAACTTTGTGACTTCCAAAGACCTGGAGCAAATGAGTATAGGTGTAGCCAGACTTAAAGCTGTCGGTAAAGCTATGGGTGATGAACTAGATCATGGTAACAAATTGATTGATAGAATTGGCGCGAAGGTATGCAGAACTACCCAAACGACTGCAGAGATCCCGACTGACTTTTAATACAGACGGACCCTCTTGACGATCAGATTAGAGTGACGAACGCCAGGATGAACCGCATTCGCTAGAGCGACGTACATTTGCCGCATAGTTAACTATCCACTATCTGCTTAAAAAGCAGGAAAAGGTCTACAATTCCTTTGGTTGATCAGATGGCGATCTTGTCTGCGGGATGGATAAGTGTCTCAAATGGATAGATCTTATGATAATACAATTTTGCCCAGACACGTCCCTTTAATCTGTTGCAATATTACAAGATCTTTAGCGAGGTAGTCGGCATTTTCTAAATACATAAACCATGATGCGCTGGCTCGCGACTAAAACTCGTGTTCAATATGCCCTCACTAAAGGAATGCGATAGTGGCATGGACTAAGATCCGTAGCATAATAGAATAGCCTTCGTTAAGTCACGGCGGATCTCAATTCGATAAACTGCAAAGGTGTTGAGGCAAGCTGTTTTAGCTCCCGTAATGGAGCTTACAGAGGTATATCTTTGGTGCTAGATGAATACAGTGCCAATTTGGCCCGAAAACAGACGACGGATACTGTACTCCAAAGTGCAGATGTCATTCTAGGTCTGATGAACCCGCTACGGCTTGATCACGGTGGCTTTCGTGATATCTATACGCCACAACACGATGAGGCCAACATCGAGATTATTAGCCACGGCGGTATCTACAGGCAATGGCTTGAAGCCTGCACCTTTGGCTATACTCCCACCTATACCGCTCTACCGACGTCTGCTGAGGGCGCATCGCAAACACTTGCCTCGGGAGATGCGTCTCTTGGGCGACGAGTACATCAAATCCGAGTTCCGCGCACACAGGAATGTCGACAATCCTGCACATCTGGTAATGCCTAGATTTATCTGGAATCACACACCTTTTTTTTGGTCTATCGCTAACGACTACTACACAAGATTGGCTTCCTCACAGAGTGGCAATTGTATGCCCAGAAGATCGAGGGCGACTCGTGGAAAGGCGAAAAACTCGACCCTGCAAAGGTCGAGAAAATGAGTGGTATGTCCTTGCGCCCGTTTCTATTCTTTTGGTATGCATTGGTGTAATGCATTTCTGAAACCGGATATTGACCTGTTGCCGAATAGATGAACAGATAGCACAGATGTACGAACTCATGCAGGCCATTAAGAAGAGCCACGAGGAAGGGGATGGCTAAGCGTAAACGAATGTTATCAGTCCATGTAGTATCTGAGGCAGGCAACCTATATCTATGTATGTCTTTACGGTTATTAGCGACTTGTAATGTTATTTGTACATCATTATCTGAATAGAAGTAGACACTGTCTTTGAAAATGCTCAAAACTTGCTGATCCGACAGGACCGAACCAAGGCAAACGTAATGGTCAGTTGGAGCATACACAATTCGAGATATCCCTTAAAATCTATTTGGTGCTTATTTGTTTTTGTCTCACTCACATAAGGTTTTCGACACTGTATTAAGCACGTGATGATCACCAACTTCACTAGCCAGTGATAGGTGGCACAGTGTGGATTCTCCAATTTTTTCTTACGCTCAACATTTAACTGTTTACTCATTTCATCACCACAACATGGATCAACACAGGGCCAAACGGCGAAAGACCAAGGGAAATGATGCCTCTGTTGTCAAAATTGGCGACAAGACTATATCATTAAGTGCATTTCTTGCGCCGCCACCGAAAAAGACAGAGCCCCAATCTGTGCCTGTGGAAAATGGTTCTATTTCGAACGAAGAGAAGGAAGGCCAGCAGAAGCCCACGCATGAGATAAATGAACAAGCATCGAAGAAAAGGTATCAAAATGATAGCAATGCACCGTCAAAGAAAGTAAAAGGGGAGCGGGAAACGCCTATGCTAAAAGCCAGAAAAGCGTTGCCGATATGGGCATATCGTGACGAGATTAAGGCGAGTTTACGCGGGGATAATGACATTCTCCTGGTCGTCGGTGAGACCGGTTCAGGAAAGAGTACGCAGACGCCACAGTTCCTCTGCGAAGAGTCCTGGTGTCGTAGGAAGAAGGTACGCGTAAAGTCGGACATCGTAGGTGTCGGTGGAATGATTGCGATTACGCAACCACGTCGAGTCGCCGCCACGACGCTGGCCGGCAGAGTAGCGCGAGAGATGGGTACACCGTTGGGAACCGCCGGCGAAGGTTCAGTCGGTTACTCTGTGCGATTCGATCACAAAGTTCCCAAGGGTACCAAGATTAAGTTTCTCACCGAAGGTATGCTCTTACAGGAGCTTTTACGAGACCCGAATCTGCGACAATACAGCGCTATCATTGTTGATGAAATACACGAGAGAAGTGTCGACGTCGACTTGATTACTGGCTTCCTAAAACAGATCTTGTCGAGCGATAAAGCTGGACGAGGAGGAATACCGCTGAAAGTCGTTATCATGAGCGCAACCGCGGACATTGAGAAAATCCAAGACTTCTTCAAATCAGACGATTCACCATCCCCTTTGAAGCTACTTCGGATCAAGGGACGACAGTACCCAGTAGAAGTTAAGCATATGGACAAGCCCGTGCCGGATATACAAGAGGCCATGGTGAAGAAAATCTTTGATATCCACCTACACGAACCATTACCTGGGGATATCCTTGCATTTCTAACAGGCCAGGAGGAGATTGAAGCTGCTCAGCGTCTCATTGAAGAACACTGTGCCACGCTGGCTTCGAACGTACCAAAGTTACTTGTGTGCCCTCTCTACGGGCAGCTCTCAATCCAGGCCCAACAGGAGGCCTTTCAGCCAGCAAAGACTAAGTACACTCGAAAGGTAGTCTTAGCGACCAACATCGCAGAGACATCCGTCACCGTTCCCGGCGTGCGCTACGTCATCGATTGCGGCAAGGCAAAGGTGAAACAATTCCGCGCCCGGCTCGGGATGGAGTCTCTCCTAGCTAAAGCGATATCCAAATCCTCAGCGATTCAACGAACGGGAAGAGCAGGCCGTGAGGGCCCAGGCAAATGCTTCAGGCTATACACATCCGAGACATACGAAGAACTAGAAGATGCGGATCTACCCGAGATCCTCCGCAATGACGTCCTGGGCGCGGTGCTGACGATGAAGGCACGCGGTATCAACGACATTCTTTCGTTCCCTCTCATGGACCTCCCAGACATCGAGGCCATCGAAAAGGCGCTGATCCACTTGTACATCCTGGGCGCTCTCGCCGACGACGGAGGCATTACGGAGATCGGGCGCAAGCTGGCCCTGTTCCCAGTATCTGCCCCATATGGACGTGTGCTACTCGCCGCCGCCTCGCCGGAATTCGACTGTCTACTCGAAGTCATCGACGTGATCGCGGTCATCACGTCCGGCGAGACCATCTTCCACCAGATCCAGACGGAAGACGACGGCGAGCGGGACACGATCGAGGAGGCGCGCAAGGAGCTGCAGCGGCGCGAGGGCGACGTCCTGACCTTCCTGACGACGATGCAGCGGTACGCGGGCGAGAACGCGGACCGCATAGCGTGGTGCCGGGCGCGCCGCGTCAGCGTGCGCAACATGCGGCAGGCCCTCAACATCCGCCGACAGCTGCGCGGGATCTGCGTGAGGGAGAAGCTGTTGGCCGAGGCGCCGCCGGCGGATCCCCAGCCCTTCGTGCCGCTGTCGCCTGAGCGCGCTGACGTGCTGCTGCGCTGCTTCATGCGCGGCTTCGCGACCAAGACTGCGCTGCTTGCGCCCGATTCGAGCTACGTTACCGTGCAGGGCAAGCATGTCGTTGCTATACACCCGTCTAGCGTGCTCCATGGGCAGAAGAAAGAAGCCATCATGTTCCTCGAGCACGTCTTCACGCAGAAGAACTACGCCAAGAAGGTCAGCGCCATACGTGCCGACTGGATCGTCGAGGCTATGGGGGGCGGAGCTATTTCTTGATTGATTGAGCGTCGCGTGAGCTCAGGCTGAGTGTAACGTGCCGTATAGATATAGACATTTTGATCACTGCAACGAGTGATGCCGGCCTTTTCGCAGGCTTCATAGAAAGACAGATACAAAAATTCATTTCAATAATGAATATATCATGACCTTATGAAATGCGTCCTACATTTACACACCATGCTGAGCAATGCAATAATGCCATAATGTCACCAGCCAATGAAATTCTTTTCTCTTCTCTTCCCTCTGCTAGTTCCTGAATATCAACAGGGGACATACGCCCTAATTCTCGAAATTGGTCATTCTGATTTCAAAGGTTAAAGTCTAACTTGGGATGATCATCGTCAAGTTCGTTATCGATTGATCTGTATATTATTCTCCTCCTACTCTAACCTAAACTATTTACTAGAGACAGCAGTTCGAATGAGCTACTGAATTAGAGGTCTGAAGGATGGATTCAGTCTCATCCTTGATACTCTTGACAGCGTCTGAGCCTAGCTGAATGCATACGCAACATCTCGAATTAGATAAGTTGTAGCAGGTTGATTCATCCATTATCTCAGCGGGGGAAAAATGCGTACAAACAGTTCAAAACTCATTGTCCAAAGCAGAGCCAGGTCCTGATTGCAACTTTTTGACTCGGGATTTGCCACTGCAATCACATCTACCGAGTTCCAAGATAGCTCGTAAGTTAGGATGCGACCACTCTCGCGTTCGTTATACATATAGTCCAAACTGCGCTCAACTTCTAGCGGGCTAGGTTGTCTCCTTAGTCACGATAGAAAGCCGTTGTTCTGTGTCAGTTGCTGAATCACTTGAATGCTTCTTCCCGTGTTTTTGCTTGTGATCCCTCTTCCTGTAGGTCTCTAAGCGAGGAAACCTTTTCAGCGGCGACGAATCGGGCCCCGGGAACCCATTCATGGAAGCTCTGCGCCCATCCACCTGATTCTCTGACAGACTAAGAGCATTTCCTTCCATCTGAGGTGCGCTAGCAGTCTCAAGGAAATCGGGCCGGCCTCGATTAGGGGGAGTGTGTGGCAGGTGGTCGGCGAAAGGGTTTGAAATGCCCAGTCCTGTCCACGGCTGCGGAGCAGGAATCGGTGTCTTCCGCCGGGTTTGGTATGAAGATGGCCGAGCGCCGTTCCCAAGAGGTTTTCCGTTGTCCTCGTTTGAGTTTGACAGGAAAGAATCGAATAGTGTTGGAATACCTTGTAAACTGTAATTAGGAGGCGATGGCATATATTGGTTCCGATTTCGACCCGCTTGAGCCTGTTCATCGCCAAACCCAAACTGATCCATAACGGCGGTTTCCTCTTCGCTGTGAGAATCAGGCGCAGAGATCAGATTTGAGTGCTTCATCGGCGCACAATCGTTCATCAGATCCATTTTCGTCTCTCCTGTTGGCGTGGCTATAGACTGGTCCCGTTTGACTTGGTTCGGGCCTGGGTCGATCGACAAGGCTCCGGACATGTAATACGGGTCTCCGCTGTAGACATGTTCCTTCTTGCGGAGGCCGAGCGGAGGATTTGATGTGTCGTATACAAGTGCATCGAAGTTATTGAAGGTTTCTTCAATCATCTTGTCCAAACGACGCCGATCAAAGCTACTGTCCACTGTTGAAACGCCGCCAGTATCAAGAACGCCTCGACCCAGCGGGGTTTCACTCCTACTAGAGATGAGAGCATCTTCCGAGTTTAAGCTTTTATAGTTCTTTCCATGATCCAATGCCACATCCTATTTGTCATTGGTCTGAATTTCTGGGACAAACGCATTTTTTTCTTGCTCTGCTTTCTCCTTTTCTCTTTTCTTGTTTTTTTGCTTGCTCTTGCTCTTGCTCTTCTCATTCTGACGAGATTGTTGGCTATCAGTCTCTTCATCGATGGCAAACCTTACTTTCTTAAACGATTTGCTCTTAGTATGTTCCTCTTCATACTTCCTTTTTTTCCAATTTGTCTGGGGGCTGAGTGATGCACCTTTCTTCGTATCTTTGGCGGCGTTTTCGTTTTGCGCATGATAATAATGTGGCCATTCATCTTCGCTCTCAGAAGTGTCAATCCACTCCGACCCCGACTCCGAATCTGAAGGACTCATTCTGTCGTTTCCGGCATCCTTCTTGGTATGACGGTTGGTGTATTCTTGGAGGAGAGGACCGAGATTTCTTTTGAATCTCCGGAAAAGCTCGCGTACCAGGTTGTAGTCGTTGTATCTCGTGGAAGAGGGGTCCCGCTGCCAGAGAGCTTTGAGCTTGGCTAGCTTCCTCGTACGTTTTTGGAGATGGAGTCGCTCTCGCTTGCTCAAGATCTCACGTTTGGTAAGTAGCTTATCTCGTAGCAGGCAATTGTCAAAGTCGAAACTCTTTTTCTTGGCTTCGCGTAGTATTTGTCGGTTGAGGCGGTTACGTCTCTTAATTAGTCTCGTAGTGTTCTTTATGATCCTACGTCGTTTCCTTTCAGAAAGAGGTTTTGCAAGCCGGACTTTAGAACTCTTTCGGGCTTGGCGGGACTCTAAATCTGAATCTGGATGACAATGCGTCTTCGTAGAGATGGTTAAGGCAGAAGGGCGGTGACCCGGGTCGGGGCGAGTAAGTTCTGCCATGTCGAACATGTTCAAATAGCAAGTGAAAGCACAAGCTTCAAACTTTGTCTGATCTCCGAGGAAGTGAAGAAATGACGACCCGGAGCAGATGCGAAAGAGCAACCCTTATCCCAGAGATGCACAGGGTTTGTTTGGTTGCTCAGAGACACGACGCTGAAGCGCCGAGCTCACAAAAACAAATTCCCTCTCAATCTCGAAAATAATTTTGCGATTGCCAACAGTGATGCGTTTTCCTGCACCCAGTATTTACTTACTGCCGTACCTTTTTCTGGGGTATCGGCAGAAACGAAGCTATGGTGGGGTGCTCTCATGCAGCGGGAAGTGGGGTGTTGGTATAAGTAAACTGCAAGCGATGAAACAGAACGGCATGGCAAGCTGGAGTGCTAGGGGGGAACTTAGTACGTTAGGTAACTCCGTCGCTGTTGTGCAGGTACTATTGATGTTGCAGAGGAATGGACGTAATTGATATAAGCCGCCTGTACGTACATAGTCCTTACGAACACTTGTTCTTCGTACCTTCCCTATACTACCTCTACATGAGCAGGTAGTACCTGGCAGTCAGGACCGTCTCCGCGGTGAGCTCCGTACATCTCGTGCCAAATTGATAGAAATGGTAAGGTGTGCAGTGTTAGCCGGCTCCACCTTTAGACACGATGGACCTCGGTATGATGGCCGAGGGGGCCTCTGGGTCCGAGGAGCTATAATTACTCAAGCAGGCTTGCTTTACTTGCGAAATGAAAATAGATCTATGAACAAAGCAAAAGGCAGAAGGAACACGCTGTCCTAATTGTGCAACAACCTGACGATTTTATTTCCCTGTTTCTATCAAGATCCTACATCGAAAATATATACCATATCACCATGAGCGGTCCAGGAGCTGGCTTTGAATACCCGCCCGTCGAGGTGTCGTGGTTGAAGCGCGATGTCTTGCTCTTCGCCAACACGATAGGTTGCACCTCGGACGAGCTTCACTTCCTCTACGTGGGTGCTTTGTATACCGCCGTTCATTGGCCTATTTCTGTACTCACAACCCGAATAGGAACTCGATCCCAATTTCGCAGTCTTCCCTACCTACCCCATTATCCTGCGTAAGCAACTCTCAGGCATGTAGCGCTTCTTCAAACGATTACTGATACCTAGTAGCATTCAAGCATAACAAGCAGGAAGTCATCGATTTCTACGCCGCACAGAAAGCTATCAAGATCCCCGGCGTGCCCGAGTTCGATGCACGACGGGTCGTCGACGGTCAGCGACTGATCCAGTTCCTCAAACCCCTTCCCGCCACCTCTGAAGGAAAGAAGTTCGAGATCCGGAGTAAGGTCCTCGGTGTCTACGACAAGGGCAGGCCCGGCACTGTCGTTGAGACTCAGAACGACCTGGTCGACGCTGGTACCGGCGAGGTCTACACCCGCTTCATTGGTAGCGGTTTCTACGTCGGCCAGGGCAACTGGGGCGGCCCCAAGGGCCCTGCGACCGAGAACTTCCCTCCTCCCAAGGGCAAGACCCCCGATGTCGAGTTCGAGAACCAAACTACGCAGCAGACGCCCATACTCTACCGTCTCAATGGCGATTACAACCCCCTCCACATCCACCCCGAGCCTGGCAAGAAGATGGGCTTCGGCGGTGTCATTATCCATGGTCTATACTCGTGGAACTGGGCTGCCCACGGCTTGCTGCAGAAGCTGGGAGGCAGCGACCCAGCCAATATGAAGGAATTCCAGGCTCGGTTCGCCAGCCCGGTCAGACCTGGTGACAAGCTTGTGGCCTCGGTATGGAGAACCGGCGAGAAGAAGGGCGAATGGGAGGAGGTTCGCTTCCTTGTCAAGATCGCTGGCGGCAAGGTTGTCTTGAGCAATGGCCGCGCTCTGATGAAGGTCGTTGGAGAAGCCAAGAGCAAGTTGTGAGCGTTGTTACGACTATGATGTATAAATGAACCTGGGGCAATTTCTAAGGCGTTGAGTTCCCCGACACATATTCATGTAAATTCAAGCGACAATTCATTTAGCGTGTCAATCTACAAAAAGGCAGTTTGTGACAGCTTAACCTTTGACGCAATTGTGTTCTGTAATGCGCGGTAGTATTTTATGGTGCCAGTCGCGAATTTGGCTGCCTAGCTGGTGTTCAACCAGTAGTAAACTTCGCACACGAACAATATTTTGACCAAATCATACCGACAAATTTAGTCTCATTTTGGTGCAGACTCATCCGCAGGCAATATCATATCTATTCAATTTTATTGAGAATTTTTAAAACATCGTGACCATGCCTTCAAGTCCTCAGGTTGGGGACCGACTGTCGTACGATGGGGCAACATGTACTGTCCGTTATGTTGGTGAAGTTGCTGGCACTTCGGGCACCTGGCTTGGCGTCGAATGGGACGACGTTGCCAGAGGTAAACACGATGGATCGCATAAAGGAACGAGGTATTTCACTTGTAAGTTTTACTTCATATGCTTCATAATGTTTTCTCGCCATGATGATGATGATGATACACTTACTAAGTTGTTGCCGCTAGGTCAATCACGCTCGGCAACCCCCGCCTCTTTTGTGCGGCCTACAAGGCCTGCCGAGCCACCCGTCAGCTTCATCGCTGCATTGCAGGATAAGTATGCTGCGGAATTGTCGAATACGATTGCCATTCAGTTCTCAGGCAAGGTAGCAGAAGAAATTGGCTTCGAGAAGACCCGCAGCAAACAGGCCCAGCTCTCGGAGCTCAAATATGCCGTCCTAGACGGTACGCGCATTGCTACTGTCTACGAGGAAGGAGAACCTTCTATTACCGACACTTGTCCAAAGGTCGTCGAATTAGATCTCAGTCGCAATTTATTCAAGAAGGTCGGGACTGTTGTGACTATCTGTTCTGAATTACCGAGCCTACGAGAGCTGCGGTTGAAGTAAGTTGGCTGTTTTCCTCTCTCTTCTTTTCTTTCGTGATCAGTAATCTGATTATCATAGTGGCAACCGTTTCCAAGATATACTCGAGGACGAAGGCCTTAACGGGGCCAACAAGAGTCTCCAGAGTGTAAAGGGGCTTACACTTGAAGAGACACTTATGAGCTGGGAGGAAATTGGCCACATTGCGACAAAATTCGAGACTCTATCTGCACTCTCTGCGAGCACGAATCAGCTATGCAGCCTGCCGTCGATACCACTCTCATCCCTCACCTCTACCCTATCGTCTCTTAATCTCGAATTTAACGATTTCACTTCCATTGCCCAATTAGGTAGCATTGCAGCCTTGACGGCTCTCCGTCATCTGCATCTTAAGGGAAACAACATCTCTGCAATCCGATTAGCTAACTCGGACGCATCGCCGCCAATATTCTCCACCAGTCTGCAGTATCTCGATATATCATACAACCAAATCTCGTCATGGACATTCGTAGACGAGTTGCCAACGTGCTTTCCAGGGTTGACATCGCTACGCTTCGCCCACAACCCCATTTACGAGCGTCCCGACCCAGAGCTCTCCACTAACCCGAAAAACTACACTGAGGAGGCGTACATGTTCACCGTCGGACGGCTAGCGAATCTCAAGGCTCTGAACTTTGGTGCAATTTCCGCTGCAGACCGGCAAGATGCAGAAATGTTCTACCTGGCCCACATTGGCAAACATCTTGCGACCGTCCCCGAGATGCAGGAAGCCGAAATCCTCCAATATCACAAGCGATATGCAGAGCTATGTGATATATATGGCACACCAATCGTAAATCGGAAGAAGGAAATCAACCCAGCCTTCTTAGAGGCCAGACTGGTCACTGTCCAATTCGTATTTCATTCCAAGGGTCAAGATGCTGTGCAGAGGACCACCAAGATCCCCAAGGGCTTTGACATCTACGCTGTCAAGGGCATAGCAGGTAAGCTTTTCGGCGCCAAACCACTATCTCTACGGCTGATATGGGAAACGGGTGAGTGGGATCCGGTGGCAGGGTTTGACGACGAAGTGGAAGATAGCAGCGGGGATGAAGAGGAGGTTTCGGCCGTAGACGGGAGAGAAGCAGCCACACCGGAAGACAACTCAAAGCAGGCTGGGAAGGCTGGCAAATGGGTGAAACGTGAGGTCGAGCTGCCGGACGGGCCCCGGCAGCTAGGCTTCTGCGTCGACGGACTGGAGGCCAAAATCAGGATCGAGCTACGATGATAGAACATACAGTTGAGTCAGAAGTCCACTTTAAATTCGGTGTAATTACCTTCATGCAGGCTTCATTCCGATATGTTATGATCGGTCTTTGTTCTGTCCTAACTTACAAAATGAATCTCACTCCAGAAATGACGTCTCAGTAACAGGGAAGTTATTTCGTTTGTCAACATTGCAAGATTGGCTCATAGTCTTTCTCTCGTTTTTCTTTTCCGACACCTCACATTTCCCCTCACGGCCAGTTGCATTACGGCCGGTAGGCGGATGCAGGCAAACAGAGGCATCCAAGAACCCGCCGACAGCGGATAGCAAGGTCTTAACATGGGGGAAACCATCGTGCATCCCAGATTTCCTTCTTCCTTCTCTCCTACCTACTAGTCGCGCACTCCCAGCTGATCCCGACTTCTGGAAGAGTGTGGCCCATATAGGACAAACTGCAGCTTATATGTGAATCGATTTGTTTCTGATATTGCTTGACGAATAGTATCTTCATTAGCAAATATCGAAGTATTCCAGCCTGCGGCTCCTTGCCTTCACGTACCACACTCCTTCCTCTGTGTTACATTGAGAGACTGTGCGTGGCTTACTGCGTAGCTGCTAGCATTATAATAAGTACGGGAGCCAGACTCGTTCCCTTTATAGTTGCTGTCCAGCTTCAAACGTGGTCGACGTGCTCAACATTCTCTAGAGTTGAGCCACGAGTAGGCCACAAACCTGCGTAGTCCGCGAGTGTCCCAAGGGACAAACTATACTAGGTACATATTCCCCCTCCGTATTCCTGCACAGTGGAAATGACAAGCTCACACAAGTGAATCTGGTAGCGAAGCTTCTTACTAGCCCAAAGAGCCCATTCGTCCATCAAGAACCACCATGGCCGGTCACAGAGGTGGACGAGTGAAGGGCAACATTGGTAGAGCTAGAGATTCTGCCAGTGATCGTACACTTGTGAGCCATCATCAACGACCCGAAACGCCAGATAAGGCGTACCTGACGACGGCACGGCGTCACACGGCGGGAGGCACTGGCCAAAAGCGAGATTCGGCCTACGGTCATGCCGAGACGGAACGTTCCACGTCGTTCTCAAAGCCTCGCTCGCACTCATTATCGTCATCTTCGGCGTCGACAGTGGAGATAGCTGATGGCCGGCGCAGTCCGAGCCAAAGCCATCGACCTACATCAACCAGTGAGATCAGGGCAAGGATACCCTGCCACAGGTTGAAGAACAATAAGGAGTGCAAGTTCGGTCAGAGCTGCAGATACAGTCACGACTTGCCACCATCTGCACTCCCCCGAGAAGAGCCCCGTGAAGAGCCGCAAGAAGAGACCCGAGAGACAGCAGGTCTGGCGTACTATCCGTCGTGGGGGGCCAATGGCATGCAAGGGGTACCGATCATCATGATGCCTGCGTTCCTACCGCAAGGGTCGTTGGGCACTCAGCTCAGGCTTCAGGACGTTGCTATGTCCATGAACACAGATCACCTCCCTCACCAATCTCAAAAGGTTTACGACGTGGCTTCGTCTATCGACGTAACACATTTTCCTCGCCCTTCCAACCTCGGTAACGAGAAGGATGAAAAATCGGCGCCTTCTCCCCGGCAGCAACAAAAGCAGCAGCGCCGGGATAAACCCGAAAGCCAGGCAGAGAAGCATGCTGACCGACATGATATCGATGAGGAACAGCGATATAAACAAAACCGCGCCACATACACGCTCGGAAAGAAGTCCGATAAACAAGAGCGCCGCCGTCGGGGCGAGGCGCTCGCGTCGCTCGACGTCGTTAGAGACGACACTGCTCATAGGCGCAGTGCAAGCCGCAGCTCGAGCGGCGACGCCTCCAGCACCTACAGTTTCTACGAGGACCGGCACGGTAAGCGAACCCGTACACGAGAGACAAGGAGAGGCAGGAGGAGCGCTGCACACTCCCCTGACGCATTCGAGGATCGAATCGCGATAGCCACTGCCGCCGAAGTAGAGATTTGGAGGCGGGGCCAGCAGCAGCAGCAGGAGCGGACAGCGATGTTCGAAGCCAAAGATGACGACGACAAGACAGACGGAGGAGGAAGAGCAAGAGCAGCGAGTCCTCCCCCCGGCTCTCCTCCGCCAGGCACCACCAAAAAGGTGTATCGTACGAACAACCAATCTTCCAAATCCCATGCCCATGCCCATGCCCATGCCCATGCCCATGCCCATGCCCATACCAAGAAGAATCCGGGCAGCAAGGGCGAGGGTTCAAGAGGAGGCCAAGCTTATATGCCGAATGGGAATGGGAAACAGAACCAGCAGCAGCGTTACAAGCAGCGGTTCTCTAATAACGGTGGCCAACATCAGCCTCGGCGTAGCTTACCTCCTCAGCCCGGCCCATACAAGGGCCAAAATGCCACGGCCACTAACACTACCACCAAGAGCGCAGGTGGGAGAGGACAGGGCCAAATTCAGACTCACGCATCGAAACGGACGGCGACTTATCAGGCTCAACGGCGTTACAATCAGCAATGCAAGCAATCCTCCTCCTCCTCCTCCGGCCAGCAGCCCGGGGGTTGGGGCGGTGCCGGCGTCCAAAGGCGTGTCTCCCATTCGCCCGACGCGTTTGAAGATGAGATCGCCATGGCCGCTGCCGCCGAGGAGGAGAAGTGTACGCGTGAGCGGGAGCAGACCACGAAGGTCAAGGCCAAGCCGACGAGTATCGTCAGCCAGGCTAGGAAAGCGAACGGCTCCTCCTGGGGAAGTCAGTCCACCAAAGTGTCGGGATGGGCTCAGACCGAAAGAGACGAGACCCCGAACTTAATAGATGTGTAAAAGGTACACAACGCTCCTTGATCGTTTTGAGCCAATTGGCCAATGAGAATAGGCTACAGCAGTGTGTGAGAAAGGGGAAATATAACATAGAAAAATAGAAAACTCCAAAAACAGACTACTGTGGATTTAATTGTGAACAAAGTGAACAAATGTATTTCGTTTCACAATAGTGCTTCCGATTTTATTTTGATAAGTGAACAAAAATAATAACTCCAACCATGCTCGAAAACATAGGAACACGGCTAAGACTACACAGGAATCCATCCCTCCCCAAGATAAGACAGACTTTCCTTCCGGCGGCAGACGTAACTTCGTTTGTTTAGGGGAACTTTGTACAAGGGTCGTCGGTGTTCACTTCTTCTAGCCAACCATCCCACTCTCCTTCGATCGACTGACCAAGTCTATTTCGGTCGGCATGCTTTCGTCATAACTTCCCAAAAATGCCGTAATATCATGATTATAGCGTAATCAGATTTCTCTTCTTTTAAAAGGCCATCTCCTTCTTGATCTCAGCAATAGCTAGACCGGGGTTCAGGCCCTTGGGGCACGTTCGGGTACAGTTGAGGATAGTGTGGCATCGGTACAAGCTCATCGAGTTGTCGAGGGCAGCCTTTCGGGCCTCGGTCTTCTCGTCACGGGAGTCGACAATCCAGCGGTACGACTGTAGCAGGATGGCGGGTCCCAGATACTCCTCAGCGTTCCACCAGTATGAGGGGCACGAGGTTGAGCAGCACGCGCACAGAATGCACTCATATAGGCCATCCAGCTTTCTCCGATCAGCCTTGCTCTGGCGAAACTCTCTGCCCTGCGAGTACGATGTTAGCACCCATTTGAATTCAAACTAATCTTCAGAGTGGCAGAGGTAATTCATACATCTGGAGCGGGCGTGTCCCTTTGAAGGTAGGGCTTGATAGACTTATATTGCTTGTAGAAGTGCGTCAAATCCGGCACCAGATCCTTAACAACGTATGTGTGAGGTAGCGGGTAGATCTTCATCTCGGCGCTAGTGTCGGTGGGGATACGACCTGTCAAGACAGCGCTGTTAGACGCATGGAGAAACCATCAGGCAGTTGTGGGTGGCGCAATTGGCGACATACATAAGCACGCGAGGGTATTTTGTCCGTTGATGTTCATGGCACAGCTGCCGCAGATACCCTCTCTGCAACTCCGACGGAAGGTTAGGGTAGGGTCGACCTCGTTCTTGATCCTGACCAGGGCATCGAGCACCATGGGACCGGTCTTGTTGAGGTCGAGGGTATAGGACTGCATCTTGGGCTTCTCGGTCGGGTTCTCGGGATTCCACCGGTAGATCTGGAAGGTCTTGTTGCGCGTAGAAGAGCTGCTCTTAGGATCGGCGTTCACTGTCGCGTCGCCTACGGAAGCCATAGATCGCACGAACATGGAGGGGCCGGCCGCCGATCGCGAGGCGGCGGCGAAGAGCCGGGACGAGGTAGAGCGGAGAGCTGCCATTGTTGGCGACGACGAGTGGGCTGTTAGGAGGGGAGTAGAAAGCAGGTGGAAGAAGAGGTCGACACCTTGACTCTTAGCAAAGAGGAAATTGAAACACGGCGGACACCCAATCAAGGCTCGCGGTGATGGTGCGCAAAGAGGCGGATGTGGCAACGGTTTGAGAATGTATTCATCATCGAGGCTCAAAGACAAGTTCACAAGTTCCCGACCCGATTTGCTCCCTCGGCTATTAGTGACGAGCTGTGTAGCCAATGACAGCCATCCAATTATTCACTCATTGTCGGACCGGTGGCCCCCTCCAAGCAAGCCACGAGTCGGGGTATCTTTATGTGGGATGTTCCGCTGCTGTGGCACAGGGCTCTCTCCAGCCACAGACCCTCTCAATGCCTGCAACAGCCGACAAGTCATCGTCATCACGCATGTTCGAAGAGGATCCCCAACATTTTATTTCTGGGGCACACCCCTGCCCGGGTCGTCCAGTGGGATACATATGCTGGCACCGAAGAGCTACCCAAAGGTGTATTGCCCAGTGTAACATACCTATAATAACCCAAAAGCCAAAGGCTGAGATCCTTACAGAAAGTGCAAGCGGCTGATTTCAGCCCTCGACGTCGCCTCATGTGAACTCGACATTTTTCGGGGGTCTAAATGTCGAATTGTGTTGGCGAGGACCTCTTGACTTCTTCAGCACCCATACCAACAGTAGCGCAGTCTCGATAGGCCAGATCGAGCCCTGCCATCTGTCCCGGTATTACCCGAGAGCCATGGCAACATCACCACCTCGACTTGTGGTATGCTTTGGAGACCGCCTCCTTTCGAGTGAGAAACCATGGCTTTGGTCGCGTGTCCTGGACTTTTGGCGTCTTCTAACTCACCCTTCATAATAGCCAAGACTTGGGCTCAGCTGAACCCAACACGACTTCGAGGGCGAATCACCCAGAGCCGCCGCGCCTTCTCCACACACCCGCCTCTCTTTCAGCAACCGGGAGGAGCGCAGCCCATGCGCAAGTTTACCTATCACGTTGCTGCCTCCTTCTCTGCTAAGAACAAGAAGTTTGATCCGTTTACCAACGTCTTTCACTTCAACCCGTACAACCGCATCCAGACTGAGAAGAAGCGACCAAAGTCGAAACGGCCTGCGAGTGGCCAGGATGCCTTCTTCGTCAGCCGAGTCGGTGATACGAACGCCGTCGCGTTTGGTGTGGCGGATGGGGTAGGGGGCTGGGAAGAGAGCGGTGTTGACCCAGCAGACTTCGCACATGGCTTCTGCGACTATATGGCCTCCGCCGCGTACGGGTTTAAGTCGGGCGGCGACGAACCCCCATTGGCACCTAGGGCGCTCATGCAGCGCGGCTACGACGACGTCCGCAAGGACAGAAGCATTCATGCCGGTGGTAGTACGGCATCCGTGGCTATCGCAAGCGAGGATGGCAAACTAGAAGTAGCCAATCTGGGCGATTCTGGCTTCGTTCATCTGCGCCTAAACGCCGTACATACGTACTCTGAACCGCAAACGCACGCCTTCAACACTCCCTACCAGCTCTCGATCGTGCCCGCGAGTATGCTGGCCCGCGCAGCCGCATTCGGCGGGGCGCAACTCTGCGACTACCCAAAGGATGCCGATGTAACACAACATACCCTCAAGCACGGTGACATTCTAGTACTCGCAAGCGACGGAGTATGGGACAACCTATTCAACCAAGACATACTACGGATTGCGAGCCGCCTGATGACGACTATAGGGGCGTGGAAGACGAGTGATGGCGGTATACGAGTCGCGGACAATCTGCGCCAGTTCACGCAGCCCGAGGAAGAGTCTTCTGCCCAACGACCTGTCACATTACAGAGCGCGCTTGCCATCGAGATCGCAGCAGCAGCCAAGGCAGCCAGCATAAACTCACGTCTCGACGGACCTTTCGCCAAGGAAGTCCAGAAGTATTATCCGCAGGAGAACTGGCACGGTGGCAAGATCGACGACATTTGTGTCGTCGTGCTCGTAGCGTCCGACAACAGCAAGTGGCCTGAAGTGGAAAGCAAGCTATAGGATACTACCAATCACCACTCCAACCGAAGTGCCACTACTAGAGAGACGAATATCGAAGAAAACCAAAATTCATGAAATACCTACCTATGTATCCCATATGCATTGCCAGGCGTTTTTTGGGGGGTAGGCGGGGATAAGGATGTTAAGTTTCCCTACTGCGAGCATTACAATTACATGGGGATGAGGGTCAGGGCAAAATAAGCCAGGACAAGAAGAGAAAGACGTCATCGTGAGGCAATGGTGCTACTTTATAATACGAGACGGATTGTCATATTATATCAAACGTCCGGCTATATATCCATACACGGCAACGACGGCTCAGAAGAGGACGTTGTCTGTGTCTGTACATAGGGAGCGCGTGGGTGCTAATCATCCATCGTCATCCATATAGATACATATATAAATACCCACAGTCAGTTATTACCTTGTAGGTATGCATGCCTTCACGGGGAAATATACGAGTGAAAATATTCCTCACTTGAAATCATGTGATACATTCCTTGGAGGCACAGGGCAACAAACATCTGACAGACGGTCTGACGGCGATTCAGGACCGCCAATCTCACATTTAAATTTCCCCGAGCATTCCGTGTAACCTCTAGAATAAACAGTCTCACAAAAAGACGTCACCCGCGGGCTCAACCTCGACATCATTTAAGACAGATCCAGTTCGGCTTAATGATATGCTCCCCACCTAATCAGGGCACACCATTGGGGGAATCGAGTCTTAACCGGTGTTTGATCCTACAAAGGTCCTGCAGTCTGCCGGAATCCGTACAATCGTGACACAACTTGTGTCAGTTTGCGGAATATTCATGACGTGCCGCTTTTACTACCTGCATCACATAGAGTTTACTGAAACACATCGCATACCACAAAGCAAGAATATTCCGTAAGACATTATATTCTGTTCAAACCTGTATCACCGTAACCATGGCACGAAGGCCAAATACATCGTACAACACTTTGACCGATGATCCACACAATGGAGGCCTTCTACTGGCGAATTCATCCTCTGCATATGCACGTTTCCCATTAGGGGTAGAAATTATGTGTTTAATCGTAATACATGAAGTAAAGGGTAAAATCTGTGCAACGAAATTGTCAAGCGCATTTTACTACGCCTAAAAGAGAGCGGCACCGAGCAGAGCGAGAATGCCAGGGATGATAGACGCAGCCATGTTGTGGGCGTCGTTCGTGTTGGGGACGCTGGTCTGAGACGGTGCGGATGTAGAGGTAGCAGCAGAAGCTATCATGCGGTTAGTTTCAGGTCTCATAAATCAAGCGAACACAGAGAAACAAGAGATCATACAAGTCGTGCGAGTCAAAGTGCTGTGTGAGGCCGTGCTGGATGAGCTGGTAGTCGCGGAACTGGTGACCCCTGTGGAGGTAGATGCGGTTGAAGAGGACGACGCCGTAGAGCTGCTTGAGGCGCTAGACGTAGTTGAGGGAGTGGCGGTCGAGCTAGTAGAAGACACTGTGGAACTCGAGCTGGCGGCGGTGGAAGAGGAAGAAGAAGAAGTAGTAGCCGCAACTGTCCCATCGATAGGGAACATCTTTGAGTAGTTGGTGTCGGACCCATCGTCGATTTCGAGGGCGTAATCGCCAGTGGGTAGAGAGGCATTAACAGGCCACACGAAGCTGTCGCCAGAGGCATTGGCTGCACATTTTACATCAGTCCCCCGTAGCCAGTCTTGGTATATCAGTATACATACTGGTGATGGTCTGGACAGTCTTGAGATCGCCCGATTCACCGTTCTTCAGGGTCAGGGTGACAGGACCTTCAGCGCCGGACCAGGTGATCGTGAAGGTCGACCCAGCCTCGATATCGTCATAGTTGCTGTTGGTGAGCTGAACCTTGGCATTGACGAGCCCAAGGAAGGCAGCGAGAACGACGGAAGAAATGACAACCTTCATCTTGAATCGTTTAGAAAGAGTGTGGTGAATTACTACGATACAGTTCGATTAGCAGTTGATTGGGTATATAAGAGCCAAATTGATGCTATCACAGGACACTGCGAGTAACTCGATCCAATTCCTCTCTTGCTCTCTTGCTGATAGGGGCACAATGGATATGAGGCTCGATGCGCCGCCAGCAGTATGTCGCATGTGAAGATCAGTCAACAATGTAGAGATGATATATATACTTACTTAGCAAAGCAGAAACTGATTAGAAGGGTATAGTTCAACAACAAGACAGAAACGATCGTGATGAGATGTGTTGTAAGTAGGAAAAACAGCCAAGAGAACTCGGAGGGACAAAGAGGTGGATATGAAGACGGCCGCGGGAAATTGCTCTGTTATTTACAACTCGCGATTTCCCGCCAAACCCACCCCCATTTCGACACTAGTCATCCCGTCAAGACGCCAACGCCAATATCTGATGAATTATTGCGACTACCTGGTCTAGTCGCCTAGTCTACCACGCAGGTAAGCAGCACCAAAAAGGCACGCTAGCCATACCGAGGCAATCTGACCTAGAACGCCTTTCTAGAAGCAGACTAGCTGCGCTGCATATAGTGCATGTTATATGCTCTACTCCACATTTGGTCACTCGTTCCTGCAAATTCCTGCAAGAGCAGGCAACTGCATAGAAGTAATGCTGGCGTTGCAATTCACCCCTTTCTCTTTCGGGTAACTCGGATCTGGGCTCATCTAAATGAATCTTGCTTGGTTCCCCACTGTTTTCATCACTCCAGGAATTTGTTCAGAACACTACCCCATCACAGACCCGTTAGTTCCTTACGCTAAGGTGCGTGCGTTGCCGAAGCAGGAGCAGAAGCCACTCCAAATGAAGATTTCACACCCCCCAGAAAACAGCATAAAGACTACCTTTTAACATCGTAATATTCAACAAAATAAAAGCTAGGAAAAAATGATAAAAATTAGAGCATAGTATTTTCGATCTTTACATTCCTATGTATGAGAATTTTAAAGATTGGAAAAATTATCGAGTAAGTTATTATGCGTTGAATAAAAGTGCTTCTCAGGGGGTGTGAAATTTTCATTTGGAGTGGCTTCTGGCAGGAGATGTCAGATAGAAACAACGACAAATTGTTAGCTGTATGTGCAACACGATACCTATCTCTTCTGTGCCACACATGTGTCTTGGTAAGATCATCTCTTCTTTCTAAGCGACTGCTTTTACGTATATGCAGTGTGGAGATTTAGGTGCTCTGTCGCATGCGATTGATATATTCAAGTTTCGAATCAATAAGTACGGATTCGCCTACATCACTATATCACAATCAATTATTATACGACACAGCCATTCTCAAGACGAACGGGGCGTTCGCCATGTAGGTTCTGTACTTACTCGAATATGCCTGCCGTGACCCCTTACCTTCTGGCCCGTCATCCCGATCATGAAGCTGTCCTCGTTTCGGGAAGATGGATATATAATGACGCAATGGGTATATTTGAGATGCTGGGCTAAGCCCCGTGGGTGAAGATCTCTGTCAGCTGGATAATGGTGGCTCTGATGATGGTTTCAGCAAAAGATCTTACCTGACGTTTCATAAAAATACCAACAAGGATTCGCAAGCGCCAAGTAAACCAATATGGATGCCTCCCGCTCTCAAGTCTTTTAAACATCACAGGATCTCAAGACAGCAAAGCATTACGGTAGAACGACCGACAAGACAGGTCTGGAAACGAGGCGGTGTATTCATAGCTGACGACTTTCACCAGGGCTTTCCACCAACAGATGGAAATGTAACCCTCCCGATGAATTGATACGTCCTTTCGTGCGAAGCATGTTACCGCCACTTGCCGCCGCAATCCTGCTTCGGCGACCCAGTTCACCCGGCATTGCGCGTTTGATTGGCTTCTCCACAAAGCATTCTATTTGCTGTATTATAGACTCGCCTACCTATCAGCTGCTCCACTCGGGCTGTACACCAGTATCCTATGCTGACAAGCATATGCGCCCATTCATCTAAACCCTCATTATGATAGGCAAGCATCTTCTTCCAAAGTTGGGTAGACAAGCATGGACATGTTCACAACCTTGCACGAATTGCTTTACCAGCTTGAGAATCAATTCCGATAGCGAGACAAGTCTCACACCAGAGGCATATTTTCGGTTTATGTTGACATTCCCGCACAGCCATATCTATCCATTGCAAATGAACCCAATGGCATGGAATCGCTTCATCTTTAGTGGTTACAAAGACTCAGCAATGCGTGATCATTTGATGCCACCCAGGAAAAGAGGGCTTTCGAGTTTAATTGGTCAAGAATTGAGTATGGCACCTCGCGGCCTTAGTCATGAAAATCAACGAGCCTCATCGTGCTGATAGATTCCGGAACCAATATCGATTTTAGGCGCGTTCTAACCCCCGATAAATAGCTTCGGCATCTACCCTCTTTTGTCTTCACATTTCATGATTCCAATCAATCGTAGAGTTTCTGTCGTCCTCCGTTCCAATCAACCTGCAGGATGTCTTGTTATGGGAGAACGCAGCGCACGACACCCCTTCGGACTCCTTCCGTTTCTTCTCGCAGTTGCTTAACAACAGCCCCTTGCTCTCGAGCTTGAACAACGAAGTCATCTAGGGAACCGCCTACACCGAAGTATAGTCTTTTCGCACCTACCAGGACTTCAGCTACCTGACTGTGAGCCTTTTCATGCTGCAATATAGCCAGAATGGTCTGGAGAAAGGAACTCAGGGCGAAGGGCGAGTAGATTGTTTCGGCGCCTAGAACAACTGTAGCTGAATCCGCATCTGAACCATTCCCAGGATTCTGAGCGTCGGTAATCATACTGACGAACTCTGATGACCATGCTCCAGAGAAGAACAGAAGAGATATTCCGCGGGTTAAGAGGAATTCCTGGAAAGCCTCTAAAATTTCCGGTGTCAAGTCAAGTTCATCTTCCGGAGAGAATGCCTCTCGTAGTAGTGGTATTTCCTCTCGATGGTGAATAGCCCAAGCTAGTATGAAGTTAGGCAGCGTGACAAGCTGTAGAACACTCGGGTTGTAGTCGGCTAAAATGAAAGAAACTGAAGAGACAGTCGAACTCATAGCCCACTGAAACAGAGCTAATGAAGGTAATCCAGTACCACACCCCAGCTGTGAAGTTGCAGTCAGGATCTACCAGATATCACGCCGGTCCAAACACTCATGGAAACACACAACTTAGCCTTACCTCTATAATTTTTGAAAATTTCTTCGCTCCAGATGTGAAGGGCTGCGAGGATGCGAGCACTTTAACGAGATCCACACTGCTTTCCCATGATTTAAAGCCTCCTTCATAGACTCCGGTCTTCACATCATGATTTCCTAGGCCTGGCTCCGTTTCGCCTTCTTCCTCTTCTGCCATAATCTGCACACGGACGTCCCACAGCTCGCGACGAGGGAGCTTAATGTTTCCTTGGCCGTCAAGATCGACGTCTAGAAGGCTGAAGGCAACCTTCGACGGCAATTTAGAGAGCATTTCTTTTATATCATGGCTTGTTGCTGGGAGTAGGGGTTTGCCAGCCACGGGAAATGCACTCGTCGAAGCTGATGGCTGCGAGCCTGAAGGAGGGTCAGATTTTGTGTTGATCTGATCGTCAACTTCTATATCCTCGCCAGAAAAGGAGAAAGAAAATTGACCAGACATGGCGGCGGTCTAAGGAAAACTCAGGTACGAATGTGAAGCTGAATTATTAAGGCCTAAATGGAGCCTTTTTGTCAATGGTATCTCTTGGGTAGGCTACCTACCTATGTTCTCCAATATTGAAATTATCTAGATAATACTCTTATGTGAATGGTAACGCTTTAAAGCATATCCTCTCTATTCGAATTTAATAGCGAACTAATGTATCTTGAGAAGTACCTAACCTACATGTGGATGGTGGCAGATCTTCGGTGCGTGATGCACAAGTGCCGAACCCACCTTCGAAACCCATCCTCATCCGGTCCAGCTTCCGTCGTGAAGCATTGCTGTAAATAGGTATAACATTGAAGCCGTAACTGTAACCCGAAGTAACTGAGGCGCCCAGATAGGCCATAAGTACATGCATCGTGTCACGCAGCATTGACGCCAACGGCCCCAGGCTATGTATGATGGCAAACGTCTAACCTAGTGCTAGTACACATTAGAGCGAGTTTCAACCAACCAATCTAGTGAAGATTACGTAGAAATCCAGGCTCAAGATTAGTCCAGACCCTCGAGGATCACCGCACCACGCCGCACATACCAGAAACAAGCGCTGCATCTATCTCTACATACATATGTCTCCTTTACACTGCCCCCCGGATGCACGAGGGATTCAAACTTTCAAACTCCGTTGCTCGGCGCACGCCAGGTTGCCAGTCTGGGTGCGAACTGTAGCAGGAGTAGTATTCCTCCGTCGACTCGCGTTCGCTATACGGGGGTGTTGAGGATTGTGGTTGGACGGTTTACGACTAGAAAGTCGACCCCATCCCGTCTCCATCAGACGTACAAGCTAGATAACCGATAATGCAGAGCTGCCATTGGCCCCCAATGCGAGGACAATAATTCCTACAATGTTGTTCAGCTCTCCAGCCCTGAATCTGCTGGCCAGGGGGGGGCGCTTTGTGGCCTGTGCAAGGATTCGGCATCGACGAGAATGACCCGCAATGCCGCGCTCGCTGGTGACAAACAACGTGATATCGACAACGTATATACGATAAAGAATGGCGTCCTGGGGTAATGATCCTCATGACTATGTTTTATCTCCGAGGTGGTAGGTTGATATACGTAGTCGCCTCCCTTCTTCTGATCTTGAGTGACTACTGCTTAGCGTTGGTTGGTTCTCACCTCTTGTTGTATTCAGCTGGGCTTCGAATTTGCCCCCAATCGTGCTCACCGTAAATTATTGTTTGCATCCCTTGAGCTACCAATTTACTTATAAAGGTGGAAGAGAATAAGCACGAGTTCAAAATGACCCAAATAACAAGCACAGAAGGTTGAGTCTCTCAGTTCCCAGAAACATCACAAGCATGACCCGCCGCAAAGTCACGCCAATCGTGTCGAGCCACTGCCTCACAGGGTCAAAGGTCGCTAATACAAGAATAAATCACACAGCAAGGGAGCCGTACTCCGTGTTAGAGCAGCCTCTAGGTACCGCTAAACATGTTCGAATCGTGGGTATTGGAGCTGGTGCTAGTGGCCTCAACATGATACGGACTCTTCGGAGGAATCTGGAAAACTATGAGCACATCATCTACGAGAAGAATAGCAAAGTTGGAGGGACATGGTTCGAAAACCGATACCCTGGCTGTCGATGCGATGTGCCAAGTCACAACTATCAGTTCTCATGGCGGCCGAATCCTGACTGGTCAAACTTCTTCTCACCAGCCGAGGAGATAGAGAAGTACTTAGACCGTGTTTGCGAGGAAGAGCACATGACGGATACAATTAAGACCCAACATAAAGTAATCGGGGCGTGGTGGAACGAATCTCAAGGTCTCTGGGATTTAAGCGTTCGGAATTTGGAAACAGGCGAAGAATTTCGGGATCATGCCAACTTCATCGTCGACGCCTCTGGTATTCTTAAGTGAGTATAAAATATGACCCCTGCGGAAATTAACAAGATGTTCCTATCCAGACGCTAATGCAATCTTCTAGCAATTGGAAGTGGCCAGAAATTCCGGACTTAGACACTTTTCAAGGTGAACTGATTCATACGGCGAACTGGCCAAAAAACTTTGACTACACGAATAAGACCGTGGCTGTCATTGGTAATGGATCATCCGGAATTCAGGTCGTGCCCGCGATACATCCAGGTTCGTTTT
This sequence comes from Xylaria cubensis, assembly GCA_022385715.1. NCBI lineage: Eukaryota > Fungi > Ascomycota > Sordariomycetes > Xylariales > Xylariaceae > Xylaria > Xylaria cubensis. The sequence goes on along the minus strand of MU279054.1, from coordinate 106,038 downwards.
AGATAATTATCTTATACTGAAGGCGGTATATTGACCGATCTTTTATTCCAGCTGTCAAAAAGCTATATCATTTCGTCCGCACTCCCACATGGATTCTACCTCCGCGAATCCTGGCTATGATGATGATGGACAGCCCAGCCAAATCCATATTAACCCAACTCGAGCTCGATGAGAAGGAGAACTTCAGTGCCGCGCAGATCGAAAAGTTCAGGGAAGATCCGGAATTTTACAGGAAATTTGTCAAGACCATCGAGTTGGATCTTAATGGCGCATTTGCAGTTGTAGGCATCAAACATTACCCCTAAGTGCAAACGATGAGTAACTAATACTCCATTATAGCTTCTAAATGGTGGTCCAGTTCAGCAATATGCCACAAGCAAGGTCAAAGAATGGATGACAGCATGCCTAGGCGGCGATGAGAATCTTTGCAAGGCTTTAATTCCCACATATCCTCTAGGGTGTCGGCGAATGACACCAGCTCCAGGCTATCTTGAGGCCTTGCGATCACCTAATGTTGACGTAATCACGGAGGGTATTGCGTGCATCGTCAGGGAAGGGATCCAGCTTGAGTCTGGGGAAATCATCAAACTTGATGCCATCATTTGCGCAACCGGTTTTGATACCTCGTTTACCCCGCGATTCCCGCTTGTGGGCAGAGATGGCAACATCCAGGACATATTTCAAAAAGAGGTACCAATGAGCTATATGTCATGTGCCCTACCTGGCGTACCAAACTACTTTAGTAAGGATACCATGCCAAAAATATGTGTTATGACAACCTATAGACTCATTAGCTAACCTCTCGCTCGATAGCCATCATGGGCCCAAATGCGCCTATCGGACATGGTAGCGTATTCACGTTAACCGAACACATTGCGCGGTATATAACACGCGCTATCCACAAATGCCAGGTGGAAGGCATTAAAGCAATCTGTCCCTCAGAAGCGGCAGTAGCAGACTTCCACGAGCACATTACTGCCTTCATGCCTCGTACGTCCTGGGCAGCCTCCTGTTCGTCGTGGTTCAAGGGTGGCAAGATCGATGGACCTGTTACCGCCCTTCATCCTGGAAGTCGCATACACTTTTTCCATATGCTCGAGCATTTCCGTGGCGAGGACTGGGAGTATGTCTACGACCACCCTGCCGCTAACCGCTTTAACTACCTCGGTAACGGTTTCTCAACAAAAGAGTTCAACCCGAATTTTGACTCTACGTGGTACTTGGAAGCAAGTGCTGACGCACTTATAGTGTGAACGGTTCTACGTTACGTAGTGCTGTTTGGGTACCCTCGAGGTTGTCTATACATAGAAGGCTCTGTTTTATGTGATCATTATGAATTGAAGTATGTACTACATCTAATGTCAGAACAATCGTGGTTGTATGTAGTACGGGTCACAGGGGTCGCTTAAGAGTGCGTTCCTGGCAAGTTGGCTATCCAGATTCCAGAGCCAAAATAATGGGTTAGAGGAGGGTTTGAAGGCCGGCACATAAGCATATACTACGGAGATACGTGTACTTATCACGCAGCATTGAACTTACGATGCCTTGCAATGATAGTTGTATAAACAGCAGTCACACCTGGCGGCCGTTGATTCTCTCTCTCCTCCTTCTACCCATGAGGCTGATGCTATCTATCATTTGAGTCATATCCCCTTTTTCTTCCCCTCAACACAAATAATGCTCTGTTCCTCACTATAGCGCATCAGTGTCGTGCATCATACTATCAACAATCTTACTTGAATACCAGATTTGTACCATTCCTACACTTCGTGCGACCCATGGTTCATCATACTCCAGAATCGCCGCAAAAAGAGAAAAGCATGTCAGACGAAACCCAAGAATCAATCGGAGACGATGACCTCAGGGCAAGAGAGGCAATTCTGTGGAGTATTGCGGAGGAGACTGAGCTCGGCCGGGACGGATCAATAGAGTCACTCAATGCTTGGGCAAGGCTGCATCGTATTGCGAACCTGCTCCAAGAGGATCCGAGTGAAGTTCGCGATCAGTATAGTTTGACCTCTACCCGTCTCCTGCCATGATATTTCGCCGCTGTCCTTGCTAATTATTGACATCACACACATAGAGACGAGAGTATCGCTAACTTTTCGAAATCTAACCAACCATCTGACACCGCCGCGACGCTGCAAAAAGAGCTAGTTGATAAAACTTCTCATCACAAACAAGAACCTAGTATAGCCGGACCTTCCTCTGCACGACCAGAGTCTCATGAGCCATCAAAAGATAGCGAGCGAAGACTAAAGGAGAACACACAATCAACCCGTCAAGACGGCAACGAACCCTCAGTGTCTAAACAGATATCCTTACTATCCGGCGTCCCGCCTTCAACACCAAGTTCTAACAACCTTCTTATGGCACTTGACTCTTTAATTGTGCTGGAAGGTAGAACGCGTGTTCTAGCAAGGAGCGATGTATCCTTCCAGCGGCGCAAGAACAACTCAAAATCTAGGGGGAGCATGACCACCAAAGCTAAGGAATGTGCTGCCAAAGTTTTCAAGAGACAGGACAGTCGGGACAATGCTCGACAAGTCAGGCACGCGGCCAACGGGGCTGAAAATAGAGCGGGCTCATCTCCCGATGATAATCGGCCGTTAATCAGTCCGAAGTAAGATTTATCATCCTTCAACTCAGCTTCTGATGTCAACTAATATCCAGCTTGTAGCACACGTGCTCTGTCCGGGGAGCCCAGTTCTGAGCTACCAAATAATAATAAAAGACGGTAAGTCGTTTATCTTTAATCCAAAACACGAAGATTGCCGAATCTTCTTGTTTGAAATAGGTGTAATAACCAACTACTCACTTTTCAGCAGATAGTGTCGTCGCGCGGCCCAGGGACTGAAGAACAAACTACAAGCTCATACTCGGCGGCTCGCTGACAAGATCCGGGAAATTATCAACGGTCGTCTGTGAATGATTTGTGTTGTTGGCTATTTGGGTTTTATTTTTCATTCGTTTCGTCCTCAGATTTGGACAGACCCCAGCGTTGGCGTGATTTGGTCAATTGAGTACGGGTGGGAGCGTGTGCCTCGGAGCATATTATTTCAGCGTAGCATAATCGAATAAGTATCAAGTTTATCTTCTGAGTGAGTGTAGTGACCACTCGTTAAGAATCATCCTATACAACATAGACCACTCCAATCACACCGCCTCCTTTGAGTTCAAACAGCAAAAGGGGTGAAGTCATTGGACACTACAAATATTTAGAACTGGGGTAGGGGTTAAGCAGCGACCGGCGAGAATTGCCTCTTTTTAGAACCGCGCTTGCGCACAGCCAATGTGATGCGATAGAAATCCACCAGTGGATTCCCTAACATCCACAAAGCTCGCCTCTCCGCTACCCCAAATCTGTCTCCATACTAACTTGCATGACAAGAATGGGGGTCATTTTTTGCCAAAAAGTGACCCCCACAAGAATAGGACAAATACGACCGAAATCGCTGGAGCTTCAACCTTACTCGGTTGTTTTCTTATTGTGCTGATTATTTTTGGTTTCTCTGTTTATATGACATCCTTGAACACAATTGATGTTTCAATATACGCTTCAACTTAGGAGATAGAAGTGAATTGAACCATTGCAACTAGTCAGTTCTTCACTCACATAGTAGTCAAGCGGGTGAGGGTATAGCAAAATGGCGGAAAAGCTTATCAGTGCAGAAGAAGGTGAGAAAATGACAAATGGGTTGAGACTGTGAATGCATCGGTCTGGCTTTTTAAGATTATCCTCGTGATGAATAGGTGGCTAACAAATTGAGTTAGTCGCAAAACACACAACACCCGAAAGCTGTTGGGTAGTGTTGTATGGCAATGTTTACGACATAACAGAGTTCTTACCATCACATCCCGGAGGTTCTAAGGTCATTCTTCAGCTTGCAGGCCGCGATGCTACGGAAGAGTACGACCCCATCCACCCGCCAGGGACGCTGGAGGAGAATTTGAAACCCAAAGCCAAGCTTGGACGAATCGACCCGGAGACGTTGGTCCAAACCTCCAAGCCTGCGGCTAAGGAGGAGAGGAAGCCTGAGACGGAAGACGATAGCCCGCCTCCCATGGAGTCGTTACTGAATCTCGACGAGATCGAACAGGTGGCTCACAAGCAAATCTCGGACAAGGCATGGGCGTATTATTATTCCGCCAGCGACGACCTATGGAGCAAGACGAATAACAATAACGTGTATCGCGATATCCTGCTAAGGCCGCGTGTCTTCCTCGACTGCACGGGTTGCGATCTCACGACGACGGTGTTGGGCAAGCAAAAACTGGGCCTACCTATCTACGTATCACCAGCAGCAATGGCGCGCCTCGCACACCCGGACGGCGAGCAGGGGATTGCGCGGGCGTGCTCGCGGTTCGGGGCGATGCAGATCATCTCCAACAACGCGTCCATGACGCCCGAGCAGATCGTGTCGGACGCGAAGCCGGGACAGACGTTCGGGTGGCAGCTATACGTGCAGACCGACCGGGCCAAGAGCGAGGCGATGCTCGCCCGCATCAATAAGATGCCCGACCACTTCAAATTCATCTGCCTGACGCTCGACGCCCCCGTGCCGGGCAAGCGCGAGCTCGACGAGAAGCAGAACTTCAAGAACGCCATCAAGGTCGCCTCGGGCGTCAAGGCGGCGGGCGAGCCCGAGCGGCCTGGTGGCGGCGGCGTCGGGCAGCAGCTCTTCTGGGGCACGGCTGCCGACCTCACGTGGAAGATCACGCTCCCCTGGCTCGCGAAGCACACGAATCTGCCGATCGTGCTCAAGGGCGTCCAGACCCACGAGGATGCGTACCTGGCGGCTAAGTACGCTCCTCAGGTGAAGGCGGTCATCTTATCGAACCACGGCGGACGGGCGTTGGATACGGCGCCACCGGCTGTGCATACACTGCTTGAGATTCGAAAATACTGCCCGGAAGTCTTCAACCACATCGACGTGTGGGTTGATGGCGGCATCAAACGCGGTACAGACGTCGTCAAAGCCCTTGCGCTCGGGGCCAAGGCTGTTGGCATCGGACGAGCCGCATTGTTTGGCTTGGGTGCCGGTGGCCAAGCAGGCGTTGAGCGTACACTGGAGAGTATGTCTTCCTCTGACCCTATCCCTTTTTGACCTTCCACCCGCTTCATATATTTCATCCCATCTTACTTCAAATAAGTGCACTCTTGGTTTGTTAGAAGTACCATGCTAATTCTTGCTTCAACCTGGGTAGTTCTCCAAGCCGAGACTGCAACCTGCATGAAGCTACTAGGCGTGAAAAACGTCTCAGAGCTTGGCCCGAAACATGTGAGTGTAACACCAGCAAGTCGAAGCTGTCCAGTATTAGTGGGACTAACGCATATATGCAGATCAACACAAGGAAAGTCGAGCGTGATATATTTGATGGTGATGCGAACTTGGAGTCGTTTGGACTGTGGGAGAAGGTTAAGTCTAAGTTGTGAGCTAGATAGTGTAGAATAGATGCTAGATGCATTAGAGCGTATCACCTGCTTTAATGCACTTTGAATTAAATTTATTTTAACTGGACTACCAATATAGGTTCTTCTTCGAGATATCTACTACGAAGGTAGCTTTCATTCTAATCAATAGCCAGTTGTTTTCTTTTTCCCGATAGGTAGGTGTTATCTGCGCTAAAGAGACACTACAGCGGGTCACAAACTGGAGACTATTAGGATAAGGGTGAAGCCTGTTAAACTATATGAACATTGCTGTTGTAAACATTGGATAGCATACAAATCTAGTGGTCGCGTGAGGAATGTACTTAGTACTGGCTGGCTTGTGGTAAGCTGAAGTCAAAGATTTTCTTGCGACACAAGATTCCCAGTCACTGTTCGCTTTGGTTATCCGTGCCTGAAGTGGAATGAATGCCGACAACTGTAGCGGGTCACCCCGGATTTTCCCCAGGCATTATGCTGACTCTAGTCACAATAGCGCGAGTAGAGATTCAAGATTTAGTTGCCAATTTAAGTTGGCTTTTCCCTGTGAAAGAGAGGAAAACCAAGTTTGCTCGCCATGCCGAGATACAGTGTAAGTTAGCAGAACCATGCACTAAGCAAGGATGCTCAGAGCAGCAATGGGACACATTAAAGTGTTATCATGATCAAAATCCTTTTTCACATGTCCTCATAGCTTTTTCTCTGTTCTCCAGCCGAGGGATCATACATAACTTCAGATCTATACAAATGTGTGCTACAATCAGCTTAACCCTTTTAGGAAAGGATTGCACTTTGTCCTGCATAGAATCCCGCATGAAAGTATAGCTTGAGTCACGTAGTATACCTCTTACGGGCGATAGCTCTTAAGGGGGGAGTAGAGCCGTAATGCGCCGAAGCTCGTCAACCAAACATCTTGCTTCAATAGCTAGATCTAAGAGCAGCATCGGACACTTGTTGTACTAAGGCCCGGTCCACTCCCTGACTAGTTCCGGTAACCTCTATACGTACCCTGATTTGCAGGTCACTGTTCTACATAAGATCATCTCACCCCTCATGAACCATGCTCGTCCTGGCCTGAGTCTACCATTGGTCACATCCGTTGTTACACTGACACATGAATATCCCAAATTGTCATTCTCGTATTCTCCTTGGTCTGGTTCTCCTACTTCTTGTGGTCAGATATATGACTTAGTGTTCTACTAAATGGACATCTAAAAACCTCGACAACCACATAGTTGTGTTTTACAGGTAGGTTTGACAGGGAATGGAGGATGTCACCAGGCCTCGGTCCAGACAAGCCCAGGGGCAAATACTACATGCCAGTCTGGTGTATAGTAAAACTCTCTATACTACTATACTACTTATGGTAACTTATAGGCCGCAGGTAGGCATAGCAAGGACATGCACTGCCGTGATAACCCTCACCCACTGCCTGTTCCTCTCAGATTTCTGATATCGCTCCATTATTGTGCATATGTAATAACAAAGGGACGACGACGTGCATCGAATCAAGTCTCATGATACCCTGTGCGCGTTGTCTCCGTCCGTCTGTCTTATTCTTATCTAATCTTTTTTCTCATTGAAGCAGCAGATACTATATGCTTGCTCGCTCACCTTTACCTGGGTGACTGAGAATCGTCGTCTCTTGTTTCTTCCGCTCGTTATAATATTGCACTTTATTCGCCCAGGCGACGGGTGATTCAATCACTATGTCAGATTCAAAGCTACATTCGCCTGACAGGGAGACAGCACCTATGGCTGCGCCCGCAAAGAAGAGCCACTTCAAACGTTTCTGGTGGGCTTACTTGCTCGCCTTCCTCGTTGTTGCTGCTGTCGTAATAGTACCTTCGGTGTAAGCTTGTAACCTTAAATATCGTCTCTGGGTAGTCTTTGGTAGATGTCAGCTAATTGGGTGCCCAGATTGCTCGTGGCGGTACCGAAGCTGGCGCAACAAAGACTGAACCAGGCCAAGTTGACGATAGATGGGATTACCGTCACAAACACACAGACGGGCTCTTTAGTCATGGGCATCAACTCTACGATTGAAGCGGACGACTCGGTTCATGCCACTGTCGATGCGTTTAAAGGCACCTTGTACTTGGCGGATGTCGACCCCCCATTGGCTTTTGTTGAGATCGACTTCCCTCAAACGAGCTCCTCCTCGATGCAGACGGTTAATGTCACCCAGAAGATTCAGATTTCAGATCTAGGCTCTTTCACGGAATTCAACAAGGCCATTCTGTCCAAAGCGTCCGTTAATGTACAAGTGAAAGGAGATACCCACATACATGTCAGCGGAATCTCTCGTGCCTATCCTGCTACGTTCGATAAGACGGTTACTTTGAAGGGTCTAAACAACTTTAACGGGATTTCAATCTCGGATCCCAGCATCAGCGCTCTTGCTCTCAAGAATAACTTCAACGCGACGGTTCACCTTCCCAACCCATCAATACTGACCTTGGACATCGTAAGTTATTGCTTGGCCATACCCTTTAGAGCTTGGGCTTGCATTTTTCCATCACTCTCAAAACTAACGGGGCGGATAACAGGGAAACACAACCTTCACAAACTACTTCAATGGTATGAACGTCGGTCAGACGTACATCAACAACCTCGTGCTCTACCCCGGCGACAACGCTTTCTCCACGACCTCGGACATCAAGCAGCTACCTATCATCAACGCCCTAACCCAAAAGCCCTACTGTGAGCTTAAAGGAAAACTGCCTTTTGAACTTATGGGCAGCAACGTTGTGAACAACGGCCAAGTCCTCCCGTACTTTCGAGATGCCCTGGCAGCAACCAACCAGAGCGTCACCATTGATCTAAGCGAAGCGGCGGCGAAGGCTGGTCTCCCTGTTATGTGCATCACACTCTTCTGAGGAATTGAAACTTGTGTAATTACACGCCTCGTGAAGAACATGGGAAAGACGATCCCAACTATCGAGATACAACATCTCCACGGATTTGAATACGTTTATTTTCAGAATGTCTTTGCTAGCCCGTGCAATAACATTGTACTACTAGATATGAAACAACGGTGTGGCGCAAACGAATTGGTACTGTCAATGAACCCTGTTTTCCTCATATACATGTAGCCGTCATCGATTTACGTTATGGCTCATGAAGCGTGTATATATAGCTTTCTGTATGATGGGAAAATTAGGTACGGCTTATGAAATTATACAAAAATAAAGAAAAATAAATTAAACCTCAAGTCCTTACTTTGTTCTCGGTAATGTTACGCAATACAGTGTCTAGTAAGAATGGAATGAATGGTACGTATAGTCTACTTAGTTCTTGTGAAATCCCTACGATATTAAGACGAACCTTTCTGCAGTTATTCTCGTAGTTCGGTGCCCGATGGATAGGTAGATGGCTTTCTCGGAAGAGCTGAAACTACACTGAAGTGGAGTTGATAAAGTGATTGATATAAGTAACATGAAACATGTGATGTGAGGCGAAGACGCAGGCTCTCTAGAAGATTATATTTAGTGTTGTATTATCCAATACTATTGATCAACGTCTTCCTCGTGGGGATTCAACCCGGAGTTCGTGATGAAAATGTACACTTTCTAGCATCCTTGTGATCATTAAGTTGTGTATCCCTGTTTCCATATATACCACATCTTTTTGTATATTTATTTGTACATTGACTAACTAGCAAGTCGGCATTTGCGAATTGCGTTCGCTTTAATGCCCCCCTTTTGACTATGAACCTATCCGGACTTCTACAGATGGGCAATCCGCAAACGGTATAGCAATAGGTTTTTCAAGGCATACCCTGACCTGCCAACCTCTTTCCTTCATGGGCTGTGGGCTATCACCGATGCGGAACTCGTCGAGGATCTTTCTGGCGATGTGTGTGCCTAGTGCCTCGAGTGTCTCGAAGGAAGACGATTCTAAAGCCTATTATGTATTATTAGTCATACGTAATCGAATGATGTTCGGATTTGCGTGCAAATGCACAAGGCATGTGAAAGTGATCAGATATTTTGGAACAGGAGAAGTGAGGCAAGAAAGGAGAAATTAAACATAATCTATGAAAATTCAATGTAAGGGACTCATCACATACCTCGACAACAGTTTTCTCCAGTTCAGTATGTATATCTTCCTGGGCATCAAAGCGATCGATCTCGACATCAACGACAACCATCTGCTTCGCAGCCCGCTCATTGGAATTAACACCAATGAGCGTGGGGACATGCAAGCCGTGAAGGCGGAGACTGCGCGCGTACGAGCGCAGGGGATTCTTCTTCTTCTCCTCCCCGAGATCGTCCGCGTCCTTGAAACACGCGGTGGTAGTCAGACTCACGCCCGAGCCGAGCAGCGACGCCTTAGGCAGATGGAGCGTGAGAGCAAGAGAACGCAGTCGCGCGGCGTCGAGAAAGGGTATCTGGTCTAATGGTAACGCCACACGACTCCCGTCCACGACGCGGCCCGTCATCTTCACCCACAGAATCTCAAAGACGTCCGCCGTGCGAGGGGCACTGCTGTCTTCCTTTTTGGCTTGGGCTCTCGCGCCCGAAGAGGATGGTGAGGACGGCGAGAAGAGCCCCATGCCCTCTAGAAGGTTCTTGCTCAGGTTGCCGTAGTGCACGGTCTCGGCGTTGACGGCGTCGTGGGCGGACGACGTCTCGAAGGGTCGTGCGAACGAGACCTCGGACGAGAGAAGGACGGGCTGAGGTTTCCCGCCCCGTCCCCAGGCGTCCCGTCCCGCGATCATGACACTCTGTAGGTTGCGCACGCGCACGATGGCTGGTGGCTCGCCGGCCTCGGCGCGGACTTGCCATGAGCTCACTAGCGGTGCCGCGGGGTCTGGGTCTGGTTCGATACCCTTTGCGCCGGGCGGGGATTTCCACAAGGACGAGAGCATATCTGATTCAAATTTCGCTGGATAGTCAGTTCCTTCGACTATGATTTGTTCTTGTATTCTCGTCTTCCTTTGTTCTCAGGTGTTTGACAAGAAGGTAGATGGGTTGTGAGAGTGAAATCTAGTGGATGATGTTGAGGGCGGGGTTGATGGCGATAGTATCTGAAGGTTCTTATCCTGGCATACTATGAATCCGACATGTATGTATGCTATACAGACTATGACCCCCTTCTAACGCTGAATATTTGAAGGCTTTTTGGGCTATTATCTGATGAATAAAGAGTGAAAGTGGCAAGTAGAAATAGATGAGTTGTGAAGTCACTATAGGCCTGCCAGAACTACCCCACCTTTCACTTTCACATCAGTAAATTGACAAGTTGATGCAACTTTGGAGTGCTTTATACAGCTCAAATTGTAAGGAGTATACCCCAAACGAATCATCTTAAAGAAATGATAAATACTGAGATCTAATGGTAATATGTTATATGTCATGATCGCATCCGTAAACTATACGTATATAATGAACTTCCCCTCAACACCAAATTCAACAAGAGACACAGAAGATCTCTCATGTCCCTACTCGGCTAGGTGATCCTGAGGATCCTAAGACTCCGGCAGCTCTAGAGCCATTATATAGCTGATATTTTCCGCAGACTTACCCCATTTCGTGAAATCGACTTCAATATCCGGAGTCAGTAATTGCGATTTGAAACATGATATCTGAATGGGCCGCTCGTGAGGTAAAAGTTCCTGCTCAACTCTGGCCTGAACAAGACCCTCTATCTTCTTGGAAACGACTAAGGCGATAGGAAAATGACGCCGGGGACCACTTACTGTTCTGTTGGTCGATGTCGCGGAATCCGCAGCTCAAGTAGAGCGAATGCCCTTCGGGTGACGATTCCAGGTAGGCGGGAAGACCAAGTCTCTTTGCCTCCTCCACACCCCACATAACGAGCATTCTGCCGGCGCCCCTACGTTGATGCTCCGGAACGACCTGAAGCGCTCTTAGGTCTATCATCTTCTTTAGTTCTTGCGTTTTCCAGGACAGTCGGGCCAAAGTGTAAATTTGTCGGCTTTGAATGGGTGAATGAGCGGACTAAAACCATTAAGAAAAAAACTCACGATAAAGCTTCTTGCCTGAATGATACTTCACGCGCATTTTATACAAGCCGCCGAACAGCGCGTCGCAGGCTTCCGCGTTGCATCCAGGACCGAAATTCCGAGGCGGCGGGGGAGGTTTCGTGCCGTCTTTGAAGTTCCACTGAGCGAAGCCAATCATTTGCTTGTTGTCCTCGGTCGGCTCGATGTCCGTGTCGACAACCTTGAGCCAGCGCACCGAAGAGTCCTCACGGAGTTCCTTCGCCATCTCTTCGGCGCGGAAATTGCGCCCGGGCTCCGGCTCGGGAAACGGACCTGGGAAGAGGAGCTTGTCGAAAGGACTTGGTCCGTATGCTGCCTTCTCGATGGCTGCGGCGCGTGGGGCGTCGGCCTCGGTAGCGATCTGGAGTATTAGAGGCATTCTTTTGGATGTGATAGATGATCAGATACTACTGTGTAAGTAAGATAGATGAAGCTGTGCTGCAAAGGAAGCACGGGTATTTTGAGTCTGTAAGTTGAGATGCGACTTATATTTCTCGACAAATGTAACTACTAATCTAGAAAGAGTATATTCTTGATGATGTTGTCTCCAAATGAGTCCCTTTCTTCGTACGTCGTATGTCTATATATGCCCCCTAGATATGCCCCTGACCTTTCTTGGCTGTTAAGGGGCCGAGGTCTTTTGGTGTATGTTCTCGCGTTGTGTCGTGACCTAGACGAGCGACGCACGAAAATGTGAGTCATCGGTGTGCTACCTATTCATTGGTGAGTTCGGTCTCGAAGGATTGTTGCAAGACAGGGTGTGTACGGAAAGACCGTCGAGAACCGATGGCGCATGACTTCGATATATTTCCCTCACGAAACGGTCCCAATCTAATGAGCAGAAGAATACAGAAGCATCTGTGGTCGTTGGGATGTTGCCAATATCAATATCATTAAATATTATGCCTACCTAAGAATATGGTATGACGGACCTTGATACCCGTCAGTGGCTTACAGAGGTACAGTAGGTGCTAAGCGACTTAGATCTAGTGAATTAAGGCCACTAAGGAACGGTTTCTATAGCGCCTGGGACCCATACACACCTCCCCACATCATGTTGATGTTGCAAAGAGACAGCAGTTTTTGAGAGGTTCGTTCGATGAGGTCCAACAGCGAGATGAATGAATAAAAAACTCTCCAACCGGCAAGCTTGCCGGCAATATCCACAAGAACCTCCTTACACCAAAGCAGTCTAGAGCACAACCCGTTTCGGAGCTATCAGGATGCCCGCGCTTCCAGAAGGGCTCGTTCTCAAAGGTGTGTCCGTGGAACCACGCGGTCGAAGTATCGCCGCCGCACGTGTCTTCCAGCCGGGTGAGATAATCGCGACGTTCAACTCACCTAGCATCGCAATTCCAGACAGCCCACATCTGTCAACGACATGCAGTGGTTGTCTGTTGCCCGCAACTCCAGGGTCGGATCCCCCTTCTGCATCACAACCTGCGAGGGTAGTGCGAGCGTGCACGGGCTGTCGGACGGTGGCCTACTGCTCCCCAGCATGTCAGAGGTTGGACTGGACGACTGGGGGGCACAAGGCCGAGTGTAAAATCTTTAAGCGTGTGCGAGCCGAAGGTCACGACTTCTTGCCTACCCCTGTGCGAGCGCTCGTACAGGTGCTCTTGCGGCCTGAGATGGGTGCCGCTATGGGAGAGTTGGAGGGACATGTCGATAAATACCGTCGCGAGTCGGGCAAGGTGTGGGCTGATATGGAGTTGCAGGCCATGGCTGCTCTGCATTACCTTGGCCGTGAGACGAATGCTAAGAGTTTGGCAGAGGCGATCGAGATTCTATGTAAGGTACGTGCTGAGTAGAGCCCGAAAGGAGTTTCTCTAAAGAATATTGACAGCCCCTTTGTTCGTGAGCTGCTTCTAACTTGGGGATTTAGTCACAAGTGAACTCGTTTAACCGGCTAGACGAGGATATTGAACAAACCGGGCTTTTCATGAACCCGGCTCTGGCCATGGTCAATCACTCATGCATACCAAATGCCTTCGTGCAGTTTGTTGGTCGGAAAGCTGTGCTTCACGCCTATCAGGAGATTAGAAAAGATGAAGAGATCGAGATCTCGTACATTGGTGAGTAATAGGCTGCATCTCGCTGCATATGAATAAGTCTAATCTAGGATCTTCAAGACTGCAACCTCCATCTGTCCCAGCGTCACGAAGCGCTCAAGACACGTTATCATTTTACATGCAGTTGCCCACGTTGCGAAGACGATATGGACGTATATCAAGTTTGTCGAAGATATCCACATCTGCATCTGAACAGTCTCAGTGTAGTACCAGGCATACAAAAACTACCGGGCTCTCACACTCCTGACCCTCTCAGCAGCAATGAATCACTCAGTGCTACAGTCGAAGAAATTTACTCTTGGTGTTCAAGCTCCCTGCTCGGCCTAAGTGAATCCGATAAACGGAAACAGCTACATCGACGCTGGACAGCCTGCAAACCTCTGCGCGACTCCCGCACCTCGGCCTACGCCATTGAGCCATTGCCACGCGTCCTCGCTGAGGCGAGTATCTACTTCGGGGAACAAGGCAACTTCGCATATAGCCTTTGTATATCTAGTTTTCTAGCGACAAACGTAGACCCATACAAAGCAGCTGCGCCCTTTGCGCCCCAACGAGTAAAGGGGCTCTTAATGATTGCAAAGCTGCTCGCGAACACTGCGCCCGCGAATCTAGACGCATCTACAGGCAGTTCGAGGGCCTTAACGTCGACTAAGAGCTTACGGGGGGTGATCTCCGAAGCCCTGGGAAAGATGGATCAAGCGACCATGTGCCAGGTCCTCCTTGAACTCGTCGTATATTACGCCCCTGCAGCACATTCAAAGGAGTGGAGTGTATTTCGCGAAGCGAAGGACTTGCTGGGCGACCTCGAGGCTCTGCAGGGCCGGGAGACGGAAGAAGCGCTCGTCAAGGCATTCATGCGGAATCCGAATGGAGCCGAGGAAAGACTTTTTTTTGAACAGGCCATACTCGGCCCGCTGCGTCAACTATCTGCTTTTTGTATAAACATTTTAGATAGCGAGTTTGGTTCATGACGACACAAGAACTTGACGCTTCCTGTATTTCGAAATACAACAAGGAAGCGCCCTCCACGGCATTGAGCTCGGACTTTTCAGAAGCCTTACTCAAAGATAATTAAGTTCTTCCCCAACTTAGTATACATGTAACCATCATCTTATAACATCAACTGAGAAGCCCATGATTTTATAAAGGCAGGATTAATGCGGAAGGAAGTAGATAGAGCTGTCAAAAGTGGACAAAAAACTAGAGGAAAATAAAAACGTACAACACCAAGGATTCGCTGGTCGTCACCGACCCAACTACTAATTTGGCCCTCACTGGCTTATCTATGGGGGAGCGGACGGGACCCCGAGCTCTCCAGTGGGTATGGTCGTACGTGACAAGATATGGTGATGAAATGATCTAAGTATACCGGGTTTTGGAATATGACAGTGGGCTAAATCTCGAAACGGAACCTGCTGCAAGTCCAGTAGGTAGATTCTACTACATATGCGAAATATGATGGAGTTTATATTTGGAAAGAAGACCACATCATCCGACAGCAGGATGTATTTAACTTCATGAATATGTTGTGGGTTGCCAGGTTATCTATCTTCTAAAGCTTGTAAACTTTATGCTCAAGATCCATTACCTCTAAAGAGGAAATCATCTCAACCCTGTCCCGTAGGCCTGAGGTTTTCTATTCCGATACACGGCTTTGGCGATGGAGAAGATACATGGCATGAAATGGGAATCTACTTCGTATATGAAGCTGACCTCTTCTCGAGTTACTATATAGTGAACTTATAGCTGCAGTCGGTTAATGTCACAAGGGCTAGAGTGCTAGGGCTTGGAAGGGTATTCAGTACTCCAATAGTCTTCTTGGGCGTCAAGGAGGCATAGAGGTCAAAGTTCCTTTTTTGAGACTAAGCGGCGAATATGGGTCATATATACGAACAGCTTTCGCTCTTGCTAGACCAGACAATCCAGGTCCGTATTGCTATTGTCGTATTTGCTTAAGCCTACGATAATAGCAATCATAATATCCGAAATAGGCACGGGTAGCTGAATATACGAAACACCGCTCTGCAGATTGATTAAATGATATCGCCGACCTGACCCTGGTATACGGGTGGTTGCATTCCCCTACCTAGGGCCGGTCCGTGTGACAGTTAAACATGTATGACTTGATGGTTGAAAGTTTCATAATTGGGGAGGTGTGAGAAAGTAAGTAAAGTCCCGGGGAAAAAACCGGGCACAAATATGCACCAATATCTAAGGCAGCAATTAGTGGTTCGGTGTCGTAGCTTGTGTACCTTTTTTGGCTTGCTCCATGGATGCTTCGAAGATAAAAAATCCGGATGCTCAGCTAAATCAGTGAAAGCTCCAGAACGCTGTTGATCGATCCTATATCACCGTGGCTAAATTGATCTCAAGCCAACTCCGCTGCACATATCTTGAAGTTAAACAGCTCTTGAGATATGCTTTTAACTAGATCAGCTTCTAACTTTAGGAGTAGTTATTACCGACTTTGAACTACGTTTCTTCAACGTCCGTTTATCTATGGCCCCAGATTTTGTAAGCTTTGGCATACCAACCCTTGATGAACTCCGGCGTGCCTTCGTGAGCGGCGGGGAGTACGAGGCAGTGGTGTGAGTAGTGAGCGACTGGCCGCCATAACCATTATTTCCATTAGGTATGACAGAAGTAGAACCAACGCTAATGCCGTCTTCCATAAGACAACCAAGGGAACCCTTACGATTCGAATTCATTGGCTGAGGATGAAGTGACTCTTCTCGTTGTGGACTGATTGCGGGGCCTTTCTGTGAAGCAGTAGTTTGTGCTTCCATCCATTGTACACGGCCCTTCAGCAACTCGAATTCCATTTGAAGTGTCTCAACTTGACTTGCTCTTTGGCCAATCTTTGTAATATTGCTAGTAAGGATATCCATCTCACGTCCGGCAAAGACGGGATTAGTCGTAGAGGATTTATAGGATCGCTCTAGCGCCAGTTCCTGCCTTAGATGTTGTAGCTCGGCTTTCAAAGAAGCTATCTCCCCGGTATTTGCCTCAGATGCTAACAAGGCTGCCTTTGCTGTGGTTCGGGCACTTTCGAAGGATGCTTGAGAATCCTTTAAGTCCTGTTGTGCGTTCACAAATTTCACCTCGAGTAGATTGAGTTGTTGCTGATGCTTTTCCCATTTGTCACGAAGCTCAACCCGCCAAGATACTTTGGCTTCGCTTATGGCGTTTCTGATGTACGACGACTCTTGCTTAGAGTTACTTTGGGCCGCCAATGGCTGTAATGTTTTCTGGATTCCCTGGATATCGTCCGCTAGCACTCTGGTTCTTGCGCTGTAGTCTGATAAATCGCCTGTCATTTGGACCATGTCGGTTTTCAACTTCTCAACTTCCTCATTAATACGCTGAACAGCCTGGTCAAAAGAAGCGACAATATGGTAACCAGCTGTATCAAGCCGCTCCAATTCTCCTCTCTGCGCATTGACTTCGTTTAGTATACGATATAACTTAGGGGTTCCACTCGTGGTTTGTCTGTGGTTGTAGTTTTCAGAAGGTCTGGATCCATGGTCATCTTCTGTACTTTTCAGATTTAACAGCCTTTGAATAGTAGGCTGTATAGTGTCACGACCATCGAGGTCCTTGATTCGAATAGACGAAGTCCGCAGCAAGAGCTGGCCCCTAAGACTATTAGAGTGTTGTCACACTACGTAGCGGCTGAAAGGACACTCACTCACTCATGAAGAACGTGGTTAACAGCAGAGCTTAGGCATTGAGAACCCAGTACTGAACCGCATTGATTACACACTATATTTTGAATACGACTGCGCCGGGCTCTTATTAGTAAGTTGCTCTCAATGATAGCGGTAGTTATGATCATACCAGTTATCTACTATGGTTCCGACCTCTCCTTGTCGTATGACGCCCTCAGGACTTATATCTAGAGCATGCGCAGCTTGAACAGGGCTAATATATCTCTTGCCTATCTGGGTCCATAAGTTCAGAAGGGAGCCCAGGCGATGTTCGCATTGGCTGCAACAAGTCGTCACACTCTCCATCGCTGTGAATAGGCGAATATGTGACGATTACTGTGGCACTCAAGACCGATTATTGCCTAATACTGGATCCTCATTGGGCATTGGTCTTTAGGATGTCATTAACCACCGTTTGAAACACCAGTGATACCAGTAAGATTTTCAATGTGATGAGGCATCTTGTTGAAGTCGATTGGCGTTGTTGTGTGACTCATGGACTGAGCAGGCAAGATGAGGTTGAGTGCAAGAGGTTGTAGCATCCTGTCTCATCGCAAGGTACATGCTTACATGCTACAGTGCCACGACAGGCGAGAGGAAGCGCCATCAACAGGCCAAATAAGGGAACGTGTTCTAAATAGAAGGTCTCATCATAAGAACTAGTATTTACCTATACCTAGCTTTAGGTAGGTATTGTACCCAGGTAGATAGATACCAGGTAGGTACCTAGGTAGGTCCTTCCAACTTCCCCCACACCGAAATACCTTATCCATGTTGGAGTGGGGCTGCAGGAATAACGCCTATACTTTATCTGCTTTTCTTTAAACTAGATACAGCAAACCTCACCAAGTTTCTCTGTTAGCAGCTTCCGTCTCATATCAGCCATATGCGCACCGAGCAAAAAGCACACGAAGCGAACGTGCGACCATGGAGGACCTAGATTCGACGCATGACGTCTTCAATCCCGACGACTTCCTCATCACGACGAACGGCGTCCTCGGTGATGGTGGTGATAGTGATGCGACGGCACTGGCTGAGGTGGCCGCGGTAGCAGATCCCCAGCTCCCGCTCCCACTCTCGCTCGATCTCTCCAAGGACGCGACTTCGAGCGACACCACAATTAGTGATGCCGGTAGCCTGAAGCGCTCCAAGCCCCATGACGACGACGACACTGGTGGCTGGCAGACGGTCGATCGGCAATCCAAGAAGGCGAAGAAGCCTAAAAAGATTCCCCAGCCCGCGTCCTCCAATTACCCTGCCATAAGCTTCAATTACAATGCCAAGCTCCAGTCTAAGATCTCGCTGGACCAGCTACGGAACCTCGTTCTCTACATCTTCGCGGAAGGCGTGTCGCCTCAATGGGTCGCTATCGCTAACAGACCGCAATTCCGCAAGATCGTTGCGATCATGGTGCCTGGTCTGGAAGAAGCTATGTTCAAGCCACACGTTGACTTCGCTACATACAACGATCAGTGCTTTGATCTAGACCAGAAGTCGCGCGTGCTGACCTCCCCCGATGACTACTATCCCCGGCTGCTGAAGCGGGATGAGCTGCCCGAAATCTTGAAAGACTTCGCCGACATGTTCCCCCACTTATGGCCTGTCAAAACGCCTGGAAATGAGAAATATGGCTTTATGCGATCGCCTCTGGGAACTATGTTGACTGCGCCAACGGAGAAGACGAAGGAGGAGAAGACTACAAAGGGTGTCCAGCCAGCCAAAGAGCCCAAAGGTTGGAAAGACGAGCGCACGAGGATTACCGAATTTCTTGCTATGCCGGAAGACTTTCAGCCTAATGGTTATGTGCTACATCCTGCTTGTATACCGGCGGAACGACGCAAGAACTACCAGTATCCCGAAGGCTGGGTTCATACGTTTGTCGAGAATTTCGAGGACGGAGATGTACCAGAAGAGGAGATCCAGCAGGGAAGCATTACGGCTGGCCGCGACATCTACGCTCTCGATTGTGAGATGTGTGTGACTGGTCCAGACGAATACTCGTTAACAAGAATAAGTCTTGTTGGCTGGGATGGTACTATTATCCTGGATGAGCTGGTTAAACCCGACAAGCCCATCATCGATTACGTTACTCGCTTCTCCGGCATTACCGAGGCCATGCTTGCTCCTGTCACTACAACATTAAGCGACATACAAAACAAACTACTGCAAATTTTATCACCTCGCTCTATCCTGATCGGCCACTCATTGGAGTCGGACCTGAAAGCGTTGCAACTCACTCATCCATTCATCGTTGATACCGCACTCCTTTTCCCACATCATCGGGGGCCGCCATTAAAGAACAGCTTGAAATTCCTGGCCCAGCGATTTCTCAAACGCGAGATACAGAACCGTTCTGGCGGGCATGATTCGATCGAGGATTCAAAGGCATGCTTAGATCTTGTTAAGATAAAATGCGAAAAAGGCAAAGCATGGGGACACCACGAGTCACAAGGCGAGAATCTTTTCCGACGTCTTAACCGAGCTGGCACGTCGTATCGTGCCAACGGTGGGATTGAAGCCACAGGTGGTGCTCGTGTCGGCAAGACGAGTGCCATGGTTGATTGGGGTGACCCGATGAAAGGTGCAGGAGCAGCTTCGACCTTCCCACTCGGTTGTAGGTCGGATGAAGAGGTACTTGAAAACATCATTCGTGCAGTACAGGGCGATCCGGGTGCCGAGGAAATACCCGCCGGGGGCGTAGATTTCGTTTTTGCGCGGTTCCGAGAGCTTGAGGCATTCCAGGGTTGGTGGAATCAGAACAGGAATACGGATACCTTGCAAGTGCCGGACATGTCTGGCATGACCCTTGAGGCCTGCGTTTCAAACCTCGCGCAGAGGATCAAACGCATACATGAGGCCTTGCCCAAATGCACCGGGTTTGTTGTATTTAGCGGATCGGGCGACCCTCGTGAAATGAGTCGACTGCAAGCAATGCAATCCCAGTTTAAGAAGGAATACAACCCCGGTGGTAATTGGGATGAGTTGACAGTCAAGTGGACGGATGTGGAGGAGCAGGCGCTTAAAAAAGCCGTCGGAATTGCACGAAATGGCATTGGCTTCATCGGAGTCAAATGATTGCACATATCCAGTGCATGTTCGACATTTGCTTCTACATGATCTCGTTTGCCGTGTACGAGTATAAAGGGGGATCCTAGGGATGGGGGTGGGGG
This sequence comes from Xylaria cubensis, assembly GCA_022385715.1. NCBI lineage: Eukaryota > Fungi > Ascomycota > Sordariomycetes > Xylariales > Xylariaceae > Xylaria > Xylaria cubensis. The sequence goes on along the minus strand of MU279054.1, from coordinate 85,648 downwards.
TGGGCACAAAAGCATCACAGCAGCGTTTCGTTTCACGAGTCTCATGCATTTGTCTTTTCGGGCGCCTCGGCGAGTAGGTAGGCAGGAAAAACCATGAGCCGCAAGGTTTACGACTGTAGTGACATATATGAATATCGAGATACCCAGCTTCATGAGGCTTCCATCGGTATATATAGGTTTAGAGAATTAAATGTATTCGGTTGAAAGGCACTCCAGTAGGTTCACCTCTCTATTCTTGCTAGGTGCTATCTCGGATTGACCTTTCTTTGCCCGATAATGCGTGTAGCATCGGATAAATAGTAATCTCAGGGATGCTTCGAAACAGGATCTTGAATGGGTGACATCTCGAGAATTCCAACATTACTAACAGAACGTCGAATGACTAGATGATGACGCAAATAGCAAAAAAGTCCTATTCCGCCCCGCCCCCTATATGTTTCCGTTGGAAGCCATTTATCTATACTCGCTTTTCTCTGAGTTGCGCTCGAGGATGACAGGCCTTCACGCGGCGACTAAACGTACACAACCAACAATAAACTGTTCTAGGAAAGTAGCAGTGCTGGACCGCAAATCAGCGCGGACCCCGAATCTTTTTGCAGTTGACCCTTGTGGGAAGGTTGTTATTTAGTAAACTGGATTGTAGCATGCTTTGTAGTGTAATTCCCGTAGAAAGGTTCATGGAAAGGTCATCGTGAATTGGATTGCATTTTATTTTTTATAGTATGCTTACAGTAGATGCTGATAGCACTATACCTACAAACCTACAACTACTTACCTAGGCGAGGTTGCTTTTCCATTATTCAACCCAACTTATGTCATTTCTAAATGACGAGTATGAGATGCGGGACTATGTTGCTTTGCTTTTACAGTCGTACTAACTGATTACAGCTACGAGCCAATGACGTTATACATGAATAATGGGTTGTTGGTGAATGGATGCGAGAATAAAGTTGGAGGCGGTGTTGGGGGAGCTGCAGGTTGCGCAGCGGCGCGTTACAACGAGGTCAGGTGAGTTCAAGCGGCAGCGTAACCGCGAACAAACAGGGCTGAATCGCCAACAGCATTTTACAAAGCACCGCCCAACCAACAAACAACGAATGGTACGCCGAACCAACATTCGTCAAAAAACACAAATTACTCTCACCAACCAACTTACAGTTTTTACACAGTTTCGTCATTCATGATCCGAGCCACCTAGGCAGCTTTCTTTGTGAACGGGATCGGATTGGATACAGGTAACGTCGTAGTCACTTAGGCAGGGGCAAAATAACAAGAGGCAATTCAATATTGGGGAATTTCTATTCGAGGCTGACTAGGTAGGTTTGGTACGAGAGAACTTCCCTTACTTACTTAACATAGGCAGCAGGCAGAGATTAAGGAGTAGGGCTGCTCTAACTTATACGTATATATAAGCCATAATAACATGCCCAAAGTGAGGCAATCTCGCAATAGAAATGTTTACGCTATAGATACCACATCATCTTATACGAATATTATCACACCTCTAATATCAGTTCATCCCATCATCTATTCATATACTGGCCTACAAACACCTACACATACCCTGCATCAACAACCTAAGAAAAACCTAACTTCACAAGACCTCTCTTCCATCAGAAACAAAGAAGACATATACACCATGTCTCCTTTATCACTCTTCCACCAGGATTCCAGCGCCGAGTCAGCATATCTCTCGCTCTATCCTCATATGAGCTGCGACGCCTCTAACTCTGGGTCCGAATCGAGTCACTGGCGGGAAAACAGGAGCAGAGGAGACGCGATGATGCACGCGCCACTCCCGGCCTGTAGCGGCCGGATGTTCGCGGGCTCGTCGTCCCCTTCGCCGATTCCCTAAGCTAGCTCGGTTGAGTCGAATCGTCGGCACCGACTTTCTATAAGCTGTCACCAGTGGGAGAAGTCAAGTCATAGAGACCCAACACTTAGGACAGCGGGTTCCTTAGGGTGTATCGTATAAAATAAAGTTGGTCAGTCAATCCGAGGAGGGAGGAGGCTCACAGAGAAAGGGACGAGTCTGTGTTGGCGACGGCTAAGTGTACAACTCCGAACAAAGATTGGCGATAATTCCCCTGGGATGTGGAAAGAATTCAGCACTTGAGATAGTTGTAGATTCACGCAAGGCTCTTGGATAGCCGAAGTTGATCATAGCAATAATCATGGCATACTCTTAATCTGACTAGACTCAGGGCTCTAAGCACCTCTTTCTTGGTATCGTCGTGCATCTAGGCTTAAGTACCTGGTCCATAAAAGCGCTATAATACAGATGGAGCTGGAAGATTTGTTCCCATACACCTCTGTCGAGAAAGAATTTCTCGTGATTACCGCGAGCTAGACAATCGCGACAGTATTTGGCGTTACCAATGAACCAACGGTGACCGGTAACATTTTGATATGCGCTCTCCTAAAAGTCAATGTCACCTCGGAATATCTCCGGGTCGACACCATTGACCACCTTGTCGGCGAGGTCCCGCCGTCCCATTTGCGTGAAAACACGACGTAGGGTGTCGTACAAATTCGTGCTACGATTCTGTGTCGTCATGGCGTCAATTTGTGCGTCGCTGACATCTCCTCCCAAAAGTTCCCTTGCCTTCTCGCGGCCTTCCCGCTCCACCGTCTTGTGCATGTTAAGCGCCGCCAACAAGTGTCCTGCAGCTTCGCTGTGACAACCCATGTTGATACAACTTACTCCCAGGTTATACCGTGCTCGTACAAAGTTGGAGCGAAGCGTGAGGGCTTTCTCATAAGCCGCAATAGCCTCCTCACTCTTACCACTGTTAGCAAGAGTAGCGCCAAGTCGATTCCATAGGAGGTGCAGTTGATTTTCTTTATTGGACGAGCCCAGCTCTGAGGATGCTAAAGCTGATGAGAAACAATCGACTGCCTTTTCGTATTCTTCGGCACCGTAAAAAAGCACCCCTAGACCAACTTGCACGTCGGGGTCCATGTGCTCACCGTCCGGGCTGAGTCGGGCGGCTTGAATAAATAAGTTGGTCACCTTGTCATGAAGCTGTTGGCGGTCGGTGAATCCAAGTTCTAGTGCCGGAGATAGCTCTGCCGGTGCTATGATTGAGGGGTAACGAACTGATAGCCAACGCTCCAAGGTCCGATACGCAGTACTGTCGTAGCCCTCGTTTGTATATGACACTGCCAGTGTCATGAGCGCCGTAGAATTGTTAGGGTCTAGCTTTTTCGCTTGTTCCAACGCCCGAATAGCCGCAGTCTCCTTTTCATTCTGTGCTTGCGCGATTCCAAGCTGCACCCAAGCATCCACATGAGTAGGATCTTTCTGGATGGCGGCCTCGAAGGCTAGGGCAGCTAGCGAAAGATTACCGCCCTCATCTAGGATACGTATGCCTTCCTCGAACGGATTCATCGTGTCTTTGAAGAGATTATCATCCTCAAAGAGGTAGTCCTCCACCTGAGGGTCGCCAAGAAGCCTACTATTGGCAGCAAGACCATCCCAGTCCCCAAACCGATCGGTCCATTCGGGGTTGCCCAGCTGGTCGACCCATTCTTCTTCATCGACGGTCTCTTTGGCAGCGGCTCGTTCGGCCTGGATCCCTTTCCATATTGATTCGAAGTCGCCAAAATTTGTTTCCGATTCCAAGATCTGCTCGTCTAGCTTGTTCAGTTCTGGCTCCAAAGCCGCAGCCTCATCCTGCTCTTGTGACTGCCTGTCTTGAAGCTCAAGTTGCTTGAACTGCTCTTCCCACTGCTGATCATCAAGTTCTACGAGCTTTCCTTTTCCTTTGCCTTCAGCGACAGAGCTTGTCGAAAACCCAGCGGGATGGTTGTACGCCATGCCATAATTCATGCCCATGTTGTTCATCATTCCTAAGCCCATCATGGGAGGCCGCTGGTAGGCCATACCCGACGGCATGGGACTCGACCGTGAGGCACCGGCTTGGTTGCTCATATGCTGAAACTTGGCGAACTCTTCGGGACTGAACTGGGTTCCTTGGGGCACTTTAAAAGCAGCCTCCATGGCAGTCTGGGGGTGATGCTGGAATTCGTTGGCCCAAGAAGGCGATGTCGAGTTGGCACGGAGATGCACGCCATGAGATGGCGGGTCCATCCGTATCTGGCCCATACCTTCGAGGGGGACGTCGGGCAAGCGGCCAGTCTGCTGCATGAAGCCATTCATCATTTGCTGCGGACAGACAGTCAGTTGGTGTGTTCGACTACACATCTCGCCGTAGTGTGGCGCAATGCAGGATATCCCTTACCTCGCCCTGAGGACCATGTTGAGGAGTGCTACGAAAGCCGCCCATAGCTCCCTGGGGACCGCCATTCCGGATGCGATCTCGCTGCAGACTGTTGTCCTGCTGGGTGTGCTTAGTGAACTGGCTTAGCGGATTGCCAGCCGTCGAGCACTCAGGCCCGCCGAGGAAGGACATGTTGTTTTTGAGATTATGATCGGGGCGTTGAAGGGAATAGGTCGATCAGAGAGCGTCAAGCTATGTAGATGTCGAGCATCGAATCGAGAAGAGAAGTGGCGGTAGAATTGTGGACGGGACTGTAGTCGAGTAGTTGTAACGGCGTTGGATGATTCATAAAAATATAGTACAGTCTAGCGATGACAGGAAACAGATCAGATAACAACAAGTAGTAGTAACCTATGTATTGATTGATTGATTGATTGACTTGAAAAGTAATCCCCAAGAGCGCCTTACAAATGCGGTTCATCACAGGTTTGCCGAGGGACGTTGCGACTCTAACCCCGACACCGCCGAGGTGGCCCCGCTTTAAGATACAATTATCACATTTCTAGTAGGTACCTAGACTACAGGGGCAAAAAAGAAAAAGCCACTGAACAGTTGAAGAGGGGAGTTCGTGTCATTATATGTTGTAACGCCAGACCATTTCAAGCAAAAAGTCGTTATTATTACAATAGACCTACACGGCTGAGACGGTTTCCAGTTACTCAACACAGATCCATCCGCTGCCATTCTGGAGCTTGCACACAATCGCAAGGGATCGTGAGTGCTTATGGCGACAACCTCTACAATGCAAATATAGCCACGGACCCGAAGCGCATAACTCATACGACGGCCGCAACATCAGGTGGCGGCAGGTGGAAATATATGACCCATTCTTCACTCATCTCTTTCTCTTCGCCCGGGATTCTTGCGGTTCTCTGCGTAATCGACGCGCAGCTGCCGGCCACTTAGAGTGGCTGAAGATAGGGTCTCGAAGGCCTTCTGAGCGCCCTCGACGGTGTTGAAGTCGCAATGGGCGAAACCTCGAGGCCATCCCGTATTGCGGTCAACAGCCACACGAACATCTGCAACGTCATCGAGACGGCGGAACATCTGGTTGAGATCCGCATCTGATGCTTCGTATGGGATATTGCCAATATAGAGGGAATTTGTCGGTCCTTGTATATCGCGCTGCTTTCTACCTGCGCCTGTGGGCGATTCCTTGCGGTGGTCCACGGTAATGCGGCGCCCGTGCCAGAAAGAATTGTTTGCTTCTCGGATGGCACGATCAGCAGACTCTTGGTCCGAATAAGTGATGAAACCGAAGCTACAAATTAATAGTCAGCAGCTAGTTTGGTGGGAGAAAACACAGTCTGCCCAATGTTGTTCTGGAGACCAAAAAAAAAAAGAGTAATATAGAAACACGTACCCTCGGCTTAATCCTCGCCCATCTCGTGCAATGTTCAGACGTTCGATATTTCCGTACTTGCTAAAAGCCTCTTGCAGATGTACATCGGTCGCATCGAAGGTCATGTTGCTGACAAAGATGGTATAGTCTTGTTGTTTGCGGCCCAGGCTGGATTGTAATGGTGAACTGTCATCAGCTGTGGAACCATTCGAATCTGCAGCCTCGATAGCATTGTCGACGATGCCGGCTTCTCCCTTGTCTTCTTGGGCTGCCAGCACAGTCTGCGAGAAGTAACGGGACAGCGGCAAGACAGCAGTTGGCCGCACATTGGCTTTGCTGATCTGCATGGCATTGGCGGCAACATGCTGTCGCGGCACAGCAACGAACCTCGAAGAGGCGGATGCTGCCCGGAGTGCTGCCCGGCGAATACAATGCCTGGTGATCCTCGGTTAGTGTGCTATTGCTCAATTCGAGAAACAATTCAATGGATAGCGCGATGGAAGTATCTTACATGTTGAGAAATGTATGAAGAGGAGCGAGGTAGTGATGGTGTATAACGAGTGCGCGTTGAATTACGGTCAATGGAAGTTGATAGCGATAAAATCAGAATTGCGAAAAATTTCGGGTGATGATAAGGTAGTTATCAACGCACTAGACAGTGGGTACTGAAGAATTGAGGGACCCCGCCACTAGTCCAGACCCGCTGTCTAGATATCCTTCTATGAGCGTTATGCCGTTAGGTACTCACATATTAAGAGTCATGTTGCATGTGGTTGTTTATTAGTATTATCAACGTTGATAATACCAGTATAAATGCACTTGCGCACATGATTGCGTACTTGGATACATCTAGACTCTTTGCTACCTACCTGATCAGCCATTCTTCATCTGATGGGGTTCCCTTTTGACTTCGAATAACGCGATGACCATGATGTGAGCGAGTGCAGAGGCTCGGCGGAAAATAAACAAAGTATTTTATTTCACTATAATACCAACTTGATTTTTGTCAGTTAGACTAGGATGTAGTCCAGAACAGAACATTCATATGGCAACTTCCAGAGGGCCGAGATAAATAGGCCTGTGGCGTAAAAGTACACCTAGAAGCCATCCTTGGATAACAAGAGGTAAGTCTTACTATATAGCCATCATAGTACAGGTTGAGCTTCAGAATCGTTCATCTAGAATTCTAAGAATCGAGATTGGACTCAGTACATCTCCCCGCCACCACTACCACCACCACCAACCCCATGACCTTGAACCCCCTTCCTCGTAAATACAGCTAAAACATGTCTTCGTAGCTAAATGTTCTTAGCTTAGCCGGACCGTCCTATCGAACGGTCATCTGGTAGGGTATATGCACACTCCTAAATGCAATGACAGAGAAAGAATCGAAAAGGGTATGGACAACCATTACCGTCAGTCTTCTTCCCCTGCTTGAACATCACAAGGATCCGTTTAAAGCCAGCTCGCCCGTTTCCGCCAGTCCCGCCACCCAATTCCATCCTTTATACGCTTTTAATCTGCCCCCAAAAGGAAGTTGACCCTGGATCGCCATCCACACCGCTAAGTTATCCCATGGCTCAAGAAAAGCCAGCCACGAGGGAGTTTGGCAGGTGAACAACCCATCATTGCATAAACGCCCGAGCGCCCTTGATGAATCCTATTCCGACAATATTATCACATTGAGAAGCCTCCAAAAGGGCTCATTATTCCTGGCATGACGACGACCTGCTGGCGTTCCGGGTGCCAAAAAGAGCTCGTCGTGTCGTTGTGGGTATCGCTTGTACATTCGTGATTGTTTGATGTGAATATCGATTATCAAGCTTGATGACAAATGAAATTGATCATGAAGGAGCGCTGTCGATACTCGAATTACAGATTCAACTAGAACCGATCCGATCGAAAACCGTTGGGGCGTTGGCCCTCATATTGTACCCCAGTCATAGATTCCGGCCCATTGGGCAGATTACCGCTCAGAGCCCGCAAAGGTGGTAACTCTGGCCGAGAAGCTCTCGCGTAGGGATCTTGGCCATACGGGTCATTGGTAGGCTGTTGAGCGGGCGTGGACTGGTTAACGGGCCCAGGAGCCGCACCGTTTCGCAGCTGGTTGTTCTCCATGCGTAATCTTTCCATCTCGCGGCGTAATAGTTCCGCCTCGGCGATGGTGTTTTGACAATGGGCAGACAACTGCTTGATGTGGTCAGCTTGACGCTGGTGTTCCGTGATAGCTAATATCAAACGTTAGCGTGCACCTGTCAGTCGCCCTAGTCGAGTTATAAAGCGCGTACCTTTGGATAATATCTCCCACTTGGAGGCCTTTGACCCCCGTTCTTGTGGCATCAGGTCGCGGAGTTGCTCAAACAGTTCCTTCATTTCGGTACGCCTCTTTCGTTCGGCGAGTTTATGGCTCACTCGTAGTTCCGGCGTCCTGCTGTAGGGCTGCGAGCCGTTGTGAGGACTAGTTTCGTCGCTTTGCAAGTCGGAGAGTTGCTTATGCTGCAGGGTATGATGGTGTATTGTCTGAAAGTCCACAGAGTTGCCGGATAGGCGCTGAAACTCGGGAACTATCCCGTCTTCTAAGCGCCGCTGCCCCGGTGGTAGTCGTGAGTCAGCGGTGAATTGGCTGCTCGCAATAGACTCGGCGACACTACTGCGTCTCGAGTCTAGAAAAGTGCCGCTTCCAATCCCGGGGGGCGCCCTTTGGAGTTCATCCTCTGGAAAAGCCCAGGCCTGCCCTTTCGTAGGTTCGGCGGCCCTCGCGATAGTACTCGTAGCGGGGCCTGTAATCGCGGGCGCGGTTCGCGCCTTGGGGTGGCTTTCGGGTGTGCGTTCGACGCTCGGTTGATAGCCGTTGGATATCCGATGCACTGACAGGTGTTCCAATCCAGTGCGCGGGTTCCTCTGCTGCGCCAAACTTGCGTGTATCGACGTTGTAGACTGGTTCGCGCTGGCGTAGGGTGATCCACCTAACCTCAAATCGCCAAAACCCTGGTTGATCCTACTGTCCACACTTTCTCGTCGCGAGTCCGGCCCTACACTTGTTGTCCCACTCAACATCCCACTCGGCACAGATTCCAGTGATAAGGGTCGCTCATAACGTATACTTCCAGGCGATGTCGGCGAAACGATCGAAGCGACGCTCATGTTTCCTGAAGGGGATACCAATGGTTGCGGGATCGTAGTTGTCGTGGGCGACGGCGTCTTCTCTTGCGCGGCATGATAAATGTTAATACCAATGCCCGATGCCGCAGAGTTGTCTAAGGAAGCGAATTAGCGTCATCTGTTTATTCGAGAATAGAGGGAGATGGTCACCACGCACGTTTGCTCGAAGCATCAGTACTTGAATAGTACGCCGAATCCCGATGTTCATCCGGAGCGTTCAGGACGGTAGCCAGTCCTGCTGGCAGCTTCTGGGGAGCCGGCCGTTGTTGTTGTTGGTGTTCAATCGTCATGGTGACCGATATGTGCGTGCTAGGCCTCGAAAACCACCGCAGGTAAGAGGTTCGCCGGTCAATGGGAAGCGGCGTATATAAAATTTAGGACGACAGAGGAATGCTGCTCTACGAATTCTGGCACAGTCAGAACCATCGGTTCTTCGAGGTCGAGTGGTAGAGCAAATGCTCGCGCAGCCGGAGCCCAGACAGGATTGCGATTCTCGATCAAGAACAAGGAAGAGGTAAGCAGTGGGTCTAAGCAGAGCATCTGTGGTCAACGTCCAATTACAACGAGGCGCAACCGGGTCGAAAGACTGAGCCCCGAGGTGTCTAAGTAGGCAGAGCTATATGACTGGACCATAAGGATCAGGACCAAGGCGTTGGAAAAGAAGAGAGAGAACTATGGCGGTCGTTGTCGCCAACACCACTTCATACAGACATGGCTTGGAAAGAATATTCGGTTGAGCGTAAGCGGTAGGTAGGTAGGTAGGCTGGCAGATAATCGTTTGTTAGGAAGAAGGGTGGTGTCAGAAAAAGGAGCATTAGAACCAAGAGAACCCGAGAAGCTCAACAGGACAAGACGGGTGTGTTACTAGGTGCCCGCTGTTGTGAGGCCGGTACAGCATATAGTACAAGCCACTATGTAAGGTAGGCAGGACACAACGCGCTAGCACAGGTGGGCACTATGGTTACAGTAGCGAGGTAGGCAGGTATCTGATCTACACACAGATAAGTATAGATACCACCTACAGTACAACTACGTACAGTACCTGAAACGATGGAACAGCTATGGGTCGACAATCCGCCAGTAGTGTATGTAGTACCTACCTCCTAGACCTACACTAACTAGAAGAGCCCGCCATAATGCCAATACCTAACTGTACAGATACAGCCCGGCAGCGTCTACTAGTACCTATAGGTGATGATAGTAATACAAGGTCTTAGATCTCGGAAGACAAGAAGAGTACTGTTACTCTCCGATCCAAAGTTCCTGCGCCTGTAAGGGCGTCCACCGAAAAGAGATGGCAGGAAGAGAAGGAGAAGTATAATTAAGCCAGAAGCGAGAGCATGAAATGCCTACTTGGGCAATAGTTTAGAGGTAACTTACTAGGATTAAGTCCTCATGTCCACATTATACGATTGTACCTACCTAGGCACCTACAGTAGTATAAGATGCTTTCGACTCACCCACGCTGAAGTGCCAAGTAGATAGACTTGTTGGAGTTGCAAGACCAGGGTGCAGCCACATGTAATGGTGCCTATTCAGACAATGCGTCGGGCTTTTACCCACAGATCGCCGCATGGCGACGGGCAAAGGACGAGGGGTTTTGTGGGTTAGCAGTTACCTACGTGATAAGTATGTGGAACTTGCAAACCCAAGGCCTGCAACAAATAGAGAACGCGCGCCCTTCCACCACACGGGCGACGTTGGCTTGTTCCTGATTGGCGCGTGGCTCGTCAGGTATTCGAGACCTGAACACATGGTTTTCTACCGTCATCCCTGCCATGCACAAGGGAAAAGCGGACCCCGTACCGGGGTACTATAAGCAGTATGGACAGCGACAAGTATCGATACATACTGAGCTGAAGCATGGCGACATGGTTATCATCCTCGGGGAGAGGAACAAGAGTCGCTAGTGCGATTAGTTAGTGTAGACGCTCTCGGCTGCCCCACCATCCTTTAACCAGATCAGGCATGACATTGAGAGACGAGTTGGAACCTATGGTGAACCAGACCTAATGGCCAGCTCAACAGGACAGAGTCAGACAATGCAATTTTGGTACTGATAGTGCAAGCAAATCGGTAACAGACGAGGGGGGATATTGTAGTCTCCATAATATGCACAAGTATGTTCGGACAAAGCGACTGACCAGGCCTGGCGCATACAGATATTCGAGCCTCAAGGATCAAGCGCAAAGGAATCATGGGATTCCTATCTTCCAACAATAAGTCGGCAAAGCCGAACTGCTCGAGCAATCAAGTGCCTACCTATGCTGACTCCGTATGAATTGCTCGGGATGAGTAGTGACAGATTCGGACAATTAAAGCGAAGAAGACAACACTTCCACCACTGAATCAAGCGGGTCAGTAGCGGCCCGCGCTATGCAAAACACCAAGTTATTACTTCGGAGCTAGGTAACTCTTGCTTGCTGTGAGACAAAACAGAATGCCTTTCCTACTTGTATATTAATATTTGACCGATAGCGAGATTCACTGGTCATTAAAAGCCATAAGCGTACTCGAGCTGACACAACTTAAATTATGGCTGGTGAGACTAACTAGTCCAGTGATTATATTCCAGCCAACCCAATTCTGTATTTCTTACTTGACCCAATTGGCACTTGATAGTGGCCAGGAAGTAGATGTGCAGGAGGATACGCCATTATACCTACCCCTCTTCGCGATCTTGGCTGTTTTTGCTGTTGCAATGAATGCTGCCCTTCAATGCAACCCTGAGACCTCTCTCACACCTCACCATGTGGCCTGCATATCCTCATCAGCATGGAGCTGCATAAAATACACGGCTGACACGAGGAATGTTGCCACCTGAGCCACTGAACTGCCAGACAGTGGTAGATATGTATGTCATAAGCTAATGGTCGATGCAGGTGATCCCCTCTTCATCTCTTTCATCGTCGAAGATGTGTATACCTAGTAACAAGGGAATTAATTACCAAGCCGACCCGATACTTACCTACAGTTAGGTACCTACTAAATAGTTACCTGTCCTTGTACCTTGCTTTATATGACAACGGCAGGTTACCTCTCGGGTTACAGGAGCCACAAGCTACCACGTGTTGTGAATGACTTGTGCCGTCTAGCCCGGTTCACATACGACCTAACTTGATAACTAAGTATTACCTTAATTATTTTACAGTTGGGCTCCTGATGCATCATGCTGTACTGACAGAAGTTTGCTGCCCGCACAGATGTAGATGCGATTTCTTTTCTTTTCGTTCTTTATTGTCAGGGATTTTGTCAGTTTGCCCTTTTTCTCCTGCTGAACTAATAATTACCACTACCCAGCTGTAGGGTACTTATTTTCAATCCCTTTACCTTGTTCATCACGCAGGTGATAGGTAAAGTACCTAAGGGTAGCCGACCGGTACCTCAGCAGCCATCTACTGTACAGTATAAGTACGCTAAGAGGCATAGCAAATGGATGCGGGGGACATTGTCAGCACCGAGGCCTCGGGCATTACACGACAACTTTCACTGTCCAACTTCTAACGTTGACCGTTTAATCTCGTTGATCTTACTGTCCAATTCAGGTAAGCGTCAGAGCACGGTCCTGTTTTGTTTCCGCTCTGTTAAAGTGCGGTCCAAAAAGCCATTGTTGCGTAACCCATTTTGCCCATATAACTTATATGCACAGTCTACTCGAGATATGACATGCAATGACAATGTTCTCGGGTGTAAAGTTGCATTCTCTTAGTTGTCTGGTATTTTTCTGCGGCGACTGGTCGCCTTCACAGACAGACCCCAAGGCATGTCGTCAGAATATAACGGGATGAACTGATCGAGTGACAATGTTGGGGTGCATAGTACACACGCTTGGATGCTACATAATATCTGCATCGGTCGGGCATATGTGTGTGACATGGGATGGTACAGCATTCGTCGTAATATACGAGTTTGTTGCTTTAGGCTACCGTAATCTGATATTTACTTGTTCACAGACAGCACCAAAATAATTTGCATACTTTTCGGTTTAATTGTTGCGGCCGCTGTATGGCCTTTCATTTCGACGTGTTACAGCTAATCAAGCGTCGGCACTTGAGGAAAATGATTCCACGATCGGCGTCAAGCCACCAGATGGTATGTATGTAGGTAAACCCATTCTCCGTTTCGCACAGCGTACTTACTTGCAGCCATTACCGTAATTCATATAGGACCCATACAGGGACTCGTATAAGTACAGTACATAGTCCGGCTCCATACTACACTAACTACTAGGTAGCTTTCCCACGTGGTTGAAGCCATTTCTCCTCTGCTGGCCAGAATCTACAGAATTGTGATGTTGCAATTACAGTGCACGATATAACTAGATGGTCCCGAGACATCGCCGATGAATGTTCTCTCTATTCTTTTTTTCTTCCCCTTTCTTGACATTCCCCGTTCACTTGTGTAATTGAGCTTCGACTAGTCCAGAATCCAGAACACCCATAAAGGTTCAGCTACAAGTACGTACAGTATTTGCTCCAAGGCCAAAAAGCAATAACAGTCAGAGATAATCACCAGTTTAAACTCTGCAAATCGGATGGCAGGGCATAGAGGATCACGCCCAGGGGGCCCACCACATGCCACGTTCCAGCGACCACTCCAGAACCACTCTAGACACTACCATCTACCGTGTCCACATGATCCCTGCGAAGGGCTCTCATTCCCCTCCTCCTTCTCCTCTTCACGACGCTAGTGTATGGCGTACCGGTACTCGTATGGTCGTACCACACAGGTGAGGTAAAAATTAAATGAGAGACTTTCTCCACTTAAAACGTGAGAAGTCTCTCATTTAATTTTTACCTCACCTGCCACAGATCAAATGGCGGGCTAGTCGCCGGGCACGCTGCGCCGCACCAAGGCAGCGGGCCAGCGGCAGAGTTCTCGGTGGTTCTCGTCATCTCATTTCGGGAGTGAGATCCAAACCCTAGCGTAAGGCCTTCCCCATGTTCTGCCCATGTTTCCTGGCCGAATTATCATTCGCCCGCGGCCGCACTCAGATCTGACATTGCGCAGGACACCCCGTGCCCCTACCAGGGAATGGCGCTGGGACTCCCTGTTTCGCCTATGAAATATTTTTTTCCAGTTCTTAGTACGAAGTACAAGAAGAGACTGCTCATCCGTTCACTCTGGGCTGTATATCATATCTTTCACAAGATTATACACTTGCCAGTCAGCCAGTCTGTCAGTCAGATCCTGCTATCAGCCCTCCCGGACCAGAGAGGCATCTCAGGCCCCCACATTCTCTATTCATTGTTCCTCTGCCAAATACCAGGTCAGAGCAGGTACTACAGTAGTTATGTACAGTAGCATAGGTAAGTAGGGTAGGTAGCAGTCCATGCTGTACGGTCTACCATTCCGGCCAGGGGATGGCACCATCGAAGCACGAGCCACCACGCAGTGTTAATTACTCGCAGGACGCCGAAAAGGGCTCAGATCCTCTCCAGCGTTCACCGAGTGCGCATAGCTTACTGTGAAGGGCAGTTGAAACAGTCCTTGGCGCGATTACAATTCCCTTCCTAGCCATCAGGATTTTAATCGTACAAAGCGGAACCCGTGCTAGTCGTAGTATTCTCCATACTGAGGTATTTGCCTTGCTGGCAGGTTAGCCCAACCTACTTAGGTAATTCCGGTTCGCTGTCTGACAGTTAACATGAAGGATTCAGGAATGCGTATTTTCTGTGCACTTCGCGACACCCGGCAAACCTGAGGTTAATTATCTCAATAGACCCTGATCTACAAAGTACGTCCTTACACATGTTACCGCGGTTAATTCCTTTTGAGGATCTTACGAAAGGCTTACGGTGTTTAATTCACCACGAACCCTTGGTCCTAAGCATTACTACACTGCATGCAGCAAAAATTTTCACCCTGAAGTATACGCTACTACTATAAGTGAGAATTGAATGGATTTAGCAGAGGTCCTCAGACCTTGATCCCAGCAACAACCGCTTTCAACTCATGTTGTACTATTACAGATAACTAGCGTCGACTCCAAAACCGGAATTTGCAGAAAGCGAGAACCAGAGCTGAGCATCTACAGCATTCTTGTCGCCTTATCTAACCATTCTTTTGTCATAAGTGTCATGGAGCACGTGCAGAGTTTTAATGGACGGAGAAAATACTGAGCTAGTCTTCTTAGCCACCGCCTACACTCAAACCCAAGTACCTAGACTTAAGCATTATTGAAGGATAACTTGACGATTTGCTTAACTGTTCTACCAAGTTTATAATTATTTGACCAATAGCCTTGGCGACTTGGAGACTTTCATGTCCGTTCCGAGCCATTTTGGGCTAACCCGGTCACGAAATGAAACTAGGCGGTTAATGTTTTAGAAAGGCATCTGAAGTTGGTGTGAGTACAGAAAGCCGATAAATATCTCCCAGTGTTGGACAGATTAGCGTGTGTCATATCCACCAATGAAGTACTTAATTTTCACTACCTAGGCGAGATCAGACGAGATCGCTCCGTGCAACCTCGGTCGTTTTTTTGCGCGTAACCTATCGACAGTCATTCATACGTCCATTTGATGTTGGGAAATGTTCCAGTACACATTACATAGCAATGATGTACCTGCGTGCCCAACTACGTAGCCGCTCGAGGGGTTAGTCTCAGGTTATTTACCTTTATAGCATAGCCTACGGGTCTAGCGTTACACGATCTGACTCCGTCGAAGGGAAATTACAGAAACACGTGTGCGCCAAGAACATGAGTCTGGGCAGAGTCTCGGAAACATCAAGCTTTTTTTTTTTTTTAGGGGAGGGGGTTCGGTTTTTCTTTGCAATTGGCGTCGATGGTAAGTCGATAGTGGGATGTTCCTATTGGAAATAAACAACTGGACATCACACCGTCTTGAAACCATCTCGATTTTAGTTAGCCCTACACTATTAAGCACCTGCTATGTTCACCTGGTGGCGCGGGCTTCCAACTACCGGTAGGGAGGTAACCAAATCTACAACAGCAGCAGATATAGTTATACCTACCTATTATTATAGCACTGCGTATAAAAGCTGGTAGTGTATCCAACTAGCGAACATGAATCGCGTGCGTTGCCGCGGGCGGTCCTCGCCAAGCCTATTCCCCCAGACATTTGAAGTTGGCGGCAGAGTGTAACCCGAAAATGCGGCGATCAGCAAACTACTGAAGCTGGATAAACTACCCGAGAATAATACCGAAACTATGGCTTGGTAAGTAGTCGACTATTGAGCATTCTATGGTCGTGTGTGTTGTGCTCCTCTGAAACAGTCGCAGCTAATCAGGTAGTGAAGTCGTGAGCTATCAGCGGACCAAATATCACAGGGGGTTATCTTCGTAGCCGAAGGGTACCACTACCACGTTTCTCAGTGCGCGCGCCATTGTATGTCTTGTGTTCCTCCGGAAATGTCGTGCGACCAACCAAGGTACAGCGGTATAGTCATCCGTACGACCGTTACTGGGCCCGTGCCCTAACCAGAAAGTTCCATGTGAGGACAAGCGCTACCAAACTCGAAAGTCTCGATACCGTCGCTTTGGTGCGCCACTGTATCCTACGGCGTTAATGGGCTGGCTCTCTGGTCGCTTTCCCTAGCCTTATGGCTCTCGGACCAGCTGCACTGAAACCACGTTAGGGATTATGAGGCGGCGCCATGGTAGACCCTCCGTTGCCTATCAGCGAATCGACGAGCGGAGCCCCATTGCTTCGAACGTCAGGTGCTCATGGCATAAATGAATGTGAATCGCCTTTGGCCCGCTCATTATCAAGAAGCGCCGAATCCAGGCAACTATCTCACCGTCAAATTGCCTACTACTTTTTCCAGATCAACTGCACGCCATTTCACATGGATGTGAGACACGCAGAAGTGAGCAATCAACTCGTGTTTTCTATCATCAGGCTTTGTATGCAGAAGTATTGTGGACGTGGTTCCAGAAGAAAACACTTAAATCGGCGAAGTTTCAAAATGCAAAGCTACATTTCGAATCAAGTGGGTGTGGCTCGTTCATCCTTGGGGCGTGTGTGTCAACAACACGTTCTTATTTCGGCCGTTCTTTCTGTGCGCCCAATAACCATATTCGGACCGGTCGCACATAACACCGTTTCTTCCTGACTCTAAGGGGTAGAGACTGGCGAGGCCGTTCCCAGATAACAGGAGAGCGGTTGATTGTTTCCATTGGCGCAGCCTGTTTCGTAGTACACAGCATCTCCACGTCCCAGCCCGCCATATCCCAGATGACGCGATCGTAAGATATTTCATAATCAGACTGGAGGACTCGGACGGTTATGTGCAGCTTGTGCTCTCGATTCCACGTTTCCAACAAAACGCCACCCTGTGGCGGGCCGAGACATTGCACAGCTCTGTCTCGGAAATTGCGGGCATCGTCTCCATTTCTGCCGGGCCCCGTTGGCCCTTCGCTTGACTACTGGATCTTAACCTTGAATAGGGAAATTTTCGCGATTAAAGTTACAAACTGGCCAGGCAGGAGTTGGGAAATTTTGTGTGAGGATCGATTTGAACATGCTGTACACCATTCAGCATTACTTGATGTTGTAACTCGTTGATGAGCTCGGGATTTGGTATATACATCATCGCCAGATGATTCTGAGTAGGGGAAACTCATTAGTATCTCGCTTATCTGAGTTCCACATCATTGGTAAACGTCGTCTTTCGGGAGAATCAAAGCTTTTCGAGGCGGGTGAGCTTTGGCGTAGAGTAGGAAAACATCCGCCATAGAAAAGTAGGTAGTATCGATGAGACGAAACTTTTCAGCTCATATATAGTTGATTTTATAGTATATTTACGAATTTAGATAGCTTCCATATGAGTTATACGTAGAATACCAGTTGTTTGCATGAACAATGCGAGAGAACACGAACCAATAAACCTCGGATGTAGCCACGATATGGGATTGCAGTCTGATTAAGATAATACAAGTTATTAATAACAGATTTCTTTATAAGAAAAAAATAACTTAAAAAAGAAGAAGAAATTCGGTAATTGATAATACGTAAACATACAGAGTGCAAGTACCGGAAGTCCTTTGTGGCATTGCGGCGTTGCGGCGTTGCGGAGTTTAGTCAGCCGGCTGCGGACTTGCGGTGCCGACAGGTTGTCATCGTGTCCAGCGAACGGCGGTCCGGGGTTTGTCAGCATATTGATCTGAGAGCAACGAGGTGACTTCACATAACACTTGCATAAGCGGAGTTTTTTTTAGATTTTTAGATTTTGTTTCTCTCTACGCTTGTACAGTATCTTTTAGGAGACGTCTTACAATTCGTCTTTTGACGCTAATCCGCAAAGTTTCTCGCCAAGTTATATTGCGGTCAATGTCGTCGAGCGGAGGAACCTCGCGGCAAAGGAACTGCAACGCTTGCGTGCGGAGCAAACGGCGCTGCGACAAGGGCCAACCAGCTTGTGGTAGATGTGTCAAGCAGAGATACCCATGCGTTTACGGCGGACGGAGACGGACCCAAATGGCCTTTGGCGAATCGGCCGATACTACCTTCAGTCTGGGCGGCCTAGCCGACCCGACTCCCGATTCATGTGCCTTCATGCCCACCTCTAATACGATTCCGACCATGTTGGGAAATGACATGGACTTGCCGCCTGACGCGACGTTTCACTTGCATAGCGATTTCAGTTCTCTGCTGGCGGCCATACCTGAAAACAACAGCTTCCTTCCGGACCCATGGGCATCACCATTTACAGGGTTATCGAGTACCCCGCGTGAGAAAGCATTAGTTCGAAAAGACTACTCGAAGATGACTCCTATGTGTGTAGGTATATGAAACTCAGTCAAGGTCAATTACTATTCTAAGACCATTCCAATAGGATGACTATGCACCCTGGCAACTATCCGACCCATCGACCAAAGCTGCCTTCACTCTGAGCATGATGAAGAAGCTTCACGTCAAGTTCGCTCAAAACAGCTGTACTCTTTATATACACCGATATCTTTACAAGGATAACATGCCACGTTGTATACTCCAGGCCTTTACCATGTGTTTGCTATATACGAATCAGACAGAGGCGAATCGAGGTGTGGTGTTAAGGGTGCTACACGATAGTGTAACGGAGTTGAAGGCGGGGTCGAGTAGTAAGAACCTTGTCCCCCAAAGGAAGTTGGCGAGAGTGCATGCTCTCATGTTCTACCAGGCCATTCGCATGTTTGATGGCGACATCACGCTTGGACAGCAGGCCGACGACGACATGGAATTGCTAGAGTCTTGGAATAACGAGCTCTGCAAAGTTAGCGACGACCTCGAAGATCTTGTAGAGAAGGGGGATGCCGCCCGCGAACACCCGCCTGAATCTTGGGAGGTCTGTTTGTAACTTTGATCTATGTTTACGTGTATACTGACTCGAAACAGCGGTGGATTTTCGCGGAGACTGTAAGAAGAACCTGTATAATGTGCATTTGCCTTCGGCGAGTTTGGGGCATGTTGAAGACACGGCTGAAACCGGGTACGTGATTCCCTCCGAATCTATCCAGTGTTTGTTCGGCTCCATTAGCTGATCCAAGAAATAGCCGATATGGGCGATTGGAGTTCTGCTCCCCATCGCTGGATGCTCTCCAGGGTACGTGAACATAATCTCTCTCTCTCTCTCTCTCTCTATCCCTTCCAACACTTTAGTAGATGCCTAGCTAACTTTACTTTAGTAAGCATGTTCTCATCTCTGGACCTACGCATAGGATACTATAGATATTAACATACAGCAGCCACCTTTGGAACGCCCAGAACTCATTTGATTTTTTCCGAGCTTGGAAAGAGCAACCCTTCTATATAATAACTACATTCAACTTTGACGACTTTCTAAAGATAGGGACTGGAGATGACTTAGACGAATTTGCGTTTTACTTCCTCACGCTGTGAGTTTCTGCTACTCCTCTTCAACGTCCATATCTGACAAATACTTGCAGCTATTTTGGTGTAAACGAGATAAAGAGTTTTTGTCACGAGACGAGCGGACATATCTTAGCACTGACATGAGCTGGAAATCCAGCAAGTGGCAAGAAGGGGAGTTTTGGCGCACCTTGAGTAAAGCGAACTCATTTAAACTTATCCCCTCACGGAGCTTTATCACAGACTCATGCTATCAGCAGTCGCCTTACAAGTCCTATGCAGATCAACTCTTTCGCTTGTGCTTCTCATGCATAATGATCGAAAGACACAGGCAGCAAGGCTATCGTCATGAATTGCTGTAGAGACTTTCGTCTTCGCAACGTAGGAGGATACGTCTAAATGAAATGTCAACGCTATGCTTTTGAGCGCCCAGCTCAACATTACTCCTTGCTGCCAGGTCTTGAGATGTAACTCATTGATTCATTCCACGTTCAATCTCATTCAAGATACTGCGTAGGAATGGACCAAACTCTCAATATTTGGGTACGAAGCTAGACTTTCAGCGTCGTGTAACGACCTTCACCCGACAAGTATTAGCTTCCGATTTCAAGCTATTCCTATGAGGCGTAGGAAAGGTTTTAGGGCATGAGCACTCGCTCCGTGAGTTTGCAGTTAGTGTGTCTATATTGATAGAATGGTCGATATTGTGATTGATGCCAATGATTGGCCTGAGGAAAGTGAATCTCAGCATCAAGTAGTTCACACTCCTTATTTATAACTTACAGGTAGATTAGCTTAGAAGAGCATGGATACTAAGAACCAAAATGTTAGATAAACATAAACGAAAATACATATTGTATTATTGGTATTCTATCTGACTTGATACTGGTCTGTCATATAACCTATTGACCAGCAAATGTTTCGGGTGCCGAATTGCTCTCAATGATATTGTATGACATCGTCCAAATTTAACATCAGTCGCCTCTATGGCACAGGGGTAATGCGTGTCACTCGTACAGCGATTAAGCTTGCGGTGTAATGACAAGATCCGCGGTTCGATTCCGCGTGGAGGCAACTTTTTGCAGTTCCATGAGGAACAAATCCCCTTTCAGACTAGATTCGGAATAAGTAGCTTGCTCCCTTACTTTGTTTTTTGCGAACAGGTAGGTAGGAGCTTATAATAGCTAATTAGCGTACGTGGTATTGTGCAAGTTAGTCTCTGCAAAGAAAATATGTAATAAGTAACCCGATCAAGTATTTCTATTAACCATCTACAAAAAATCAACTGATGGCCTAACTCAGAATCCTAACTTCCCTTATCTTTTTTCCCCTCTATACAAAACAGGTTCCTGTGTTATGTGCTTTGTTGAGAAGGCACGAAGCTGGATAGCTATAAATTATGCGACGCTGCGCGTCATTCTTCCTCATCGAATAGGCAGGGCTTAACAGGGAATGTTTAGGAAAGCGATGGAATCCTTGTGTCGGGCTTCCTAATAGAATTAAAGATGAAAATAAGTAGAGAGTGCCCACGGCGATTCACAGGATGATGTATGTACCTTGAGTCTAAGTGCATATATATATATCTTAAAGATCTTTCGCAGGGCAGACTCGCCATGTTTTACTTGACTCAATTAAAAGTACTCGCAATGCAAAAGTATAAATAGTGTGATCGCTTGACCCAGAACCAGCTGGGTGCGCAAAATCGTGAGATGAATTCGTCACCTTACCTACATATGTAAAAGTTCGGGGGCCGTATATCCAAGTACAGCCAGTGCCTGCTCGAATAGGGGCCTTTTCCATTCTCTCGATTTGTCTCTCTGTCCTTTTCTTCTTCTTCCCTTTCTTTTCTTTTGTTATAGAGTGAATTAACTCCTCGGTACTTGTGGATGGAGATCAACACCACGACACTTTCGGGGCTTCGAGCCAGTCTTTTGTGATGCATCCGAAATGAGATGCCTTATCCGCCCAACGTTTGCGGTCTTCATCCTGCTCATCGTGCAGACGTCGTATATAGTCTTCGAGCTGGAGTATACGGCCCTTGACCCTCTTTGCGTCTCGTTTATAATCCGCGGCCGCATAGTTGGCTTTCCTCAAATCGCCCAATATCTTGTCAAGAGCCGTTGGCAAAATATCTAATGCCTCAAGATCATATCGTATGCCCAGATATGCGCACAATCTTTGCGCCAGGGGCACAAGCTTCTTTAGATCTGAACGGTCTTTTATAACGATTGCTGATCTCTTTTCCAGCCCAACGCTATCGGTAACATCAACATGTTCAGCTTCAGGGGTAAGCCAAGACTCAAGCCGGTTGAGTCTATGTCTGAGTCTGCGATCATCTTTCTCGGTCTCAGGAGCGCTATCGGCAGAAGAAGAGGGTTGGCCAACCTCTTCAGATGGCGGAGTTATACGTATGGTTGGAATTATAAAGTGAACGCGTTTCTGTTGACGCTTTCCTAAGCGGCCTGCGATCTTCCTCCACCATTTTTTTATCCCCTTATCCTTTGGTTGTTCCCGGGCCAAACCCTTACGTGTAGGATGTGAATGCAGAGCCTCATCCCTTAAACAAAGATTTCGTAGACGGCTCGAATAAGGCATCGCTTCTGTTAATGATGATGGCAGCGATGGTCACTCGGCCCTATATTCTTCGACTGACTGTTTTTGCGAAGTGAGCTCGGTCCTCTTCTAACGGGTCCTCTCGGAGATGATGAGGAATTTCTCAACCGTGTCAATCTTGATTTATCACTTTTACTAAGTTGAGGGTGCGCTCTAGATTGAGAGATTAGTACTAAAGGCGTCTCGGATGACGCCCGATAAGGAGAAATCTCACCTGTCAATGTATCTGGATGTCTATAGTGTCGAGACCCAAGGGTGATTCTGGATATCGTATTTCGCCAGTGAAATCGTGCAGAGACGTGACGGTTTGTTATGTGCGATAGTATTAAGTAGCGTGTATAGTTTAATTCTGAGGTCTGTTTGATATATCTTGACGAGCTTCAAAAGGGATAGGGAAGAGTGGTTCGGACAAACAGCTTATATCCCTCCTCCTCCCCTGTAAAGATTAGCTCGAAAATCACCTCAAAGACACTGTTTACACAAACAATGCCTCAAAGTCTTTGTTCGTCTGCCTATACCCAAGGCTGGCGAAACGACACGGATAAGCGATGCGCATCTCTCGATACCTACAGGGATCGTTGGTTTCAACTCATCATAAGATCTATAAATTGGTAATTGACTGCACACTCAAGATGGCTTGAGTTTCGGTTGAAATGGATTAGGCAGCGCTATAAAATCTATTAGGCAGCGTGAAAGCCTCGCCCTCCAGGTAGCATACTACAATCTCTTTGTGTCTGGGCTAAACATCTAACTGGAGATAAAGCCATTGTTAGGCAGGGCTATCGCGAGCTATTTTCTAGAGCGGAACTCTTTTACATTCCTTTATTGCAGCAGCTTTCTTCGACAAAGACTGGATCCTGTGAAATTCAGTCGCGACAAGTACCGTCTCTTACTGACGAGGCCAGCTGCTTCGGATGCCAGTATCGAGACTATCCTGTCTGGTCGCTGTAGAGGTGTTTTGTGACGATTGAGCTAGAAATGACGATCTTTGGGTAGCTAAACTACTATTGGTACAACATGCCTCAAGAGAGTTTAAGATAGTCAAATCTTACCTCTGGGTGTAGAAGTCATGATCCCCAAGCTGTTGAGATCGTCTCCTTGTCCGACCTTTAAGCCCGAGCTCATTCGTGTAGTAGGAATGGTCATATTTCCGCCTCGAAAATGGTTTGATGAAACAGGACCAAGCGGAATCCGGGAATTCATATGACCACGTGGCGACCTTGATGGTCCGCCGACAACGAGGCCAGGAATGGTGGATAAGCCAATACTCGTCGGATCACCCACTCGCTGTCTGTGAGTTGAGGGCGTGATGGGTATATCAGCTATGCCTCGTCAGTTAGAATGATATTATTCACATCGCTTATGTGAAGCTTACCCACCTTGTGCCCCAAAGGTACGTGGCCAATTGCCAATGTGCGGTGGTACGTTAGCTTGAGGATGGTTGTAAGTGCCTATTCCTTGCTGTTTTCCATGTAGTGAAGATGCGGACTGCCCGTAGAACGTATCACGAGATTGAAAGTAGGGGAATTCTTGAGGCTCAACCCCATTATTATTGACCAATGGTGCCTGCAGGGTTGATTCGACAGCATCTTCGGCGGCATCTTGAACCTGACCGAGCATCGCCTTTCTTTTCAGCTTGTCATAGAGCTCTTGGGTTTGGAGAAGTTTTCTGTTTTTCTCTTTGCAGGTTTGAAGAAGCTCTTCATACTTTTTACGAAGCTCATCTCGTTCGATTTCTGCGTCTACTGAGAATTAGCAAAAGTGACTTAAGTGCGCGGGTCAGCCAGCGCTGTACTATTGAGCTTATTATGGCAGTTAGCAATCTCAGCATTGGCGTCGTTGACGACCTTGTCTAAGTGAACATTTAGACTGGAGTATTTCTCCGTGAGCGTCTTTGACATATGCTGTTGAAAGATGCTAATTTGTATAGTTAGCTCATCTACGGGCTCAACAAAAGATCAGAAGCGAAAATACATTTCTTGTGTGACTTGGTAGGCCCAGAAGCTGAGAGCTCGACTGGCACAGTCAATGATGACGTTGGGACTCAGGCCACTGAGAACACTTGTCTTGTAATCCTCGCTAGGCTTGAGGTTCGTGACAACTGCGTCGTCAGGATTAGTCAAGTGCGTGCCGCAGGCTGGACACGCAATGGGGTGGTCACGCCCCTGGTTAGCCAATCCAAGGCGAGCGGCGCAATCACCGCAGAATATATGACTACCGAGTAGGGAATTAGCAGTCATCATTAACTCCACCCCAAAAAGCTGGACTCAGATGTACATAAAGTGGACGACAGAGGTAGGACATACTAACAGGTTGTCACAAGAGCACGATCGCCTAGCTCTTTGCGACATTTGAGCACATTGCAATGTAAAGTGTGCTCCATTTTGTCAATGGGAGCGAGGCTTTTGATGGGTTTCGGCCGTGGAGGCAGACACCTTACGAGGACCATGATCCGAGGCTGTATTTACGAAATGAGATAGCAAGGTGCCCAGATCGTGTTGGGGACTGAAGCCGAGTAAAGCAGTTGTGGAATAGCATACTCAGCATATAATTTAGCAAGTCACAGATTTTTCAGGAGCGTCGTCCACCGCTCTTTCCATTTCTCTAGTCGAAAACATCGCCTTCCAACCAGCAAGTACGAGTGCCTTCCGTTTCTGCATATTAGCTCACTAGAACATTGAAGTCGTACACCTTGATTTATGCCTGTCGAGGTACCTCAGGTAAGCCGACAGCACCAACATCTACTAGGCAGGACTTATCTTATAATACTTAACACTGACGATATAGATATTCAGCTTACCTACTCTCTTCCTTGATTACAGAGACCAAGAACTGCTTATTAGTTGTAAATACTACGTTTCATATGAAATCTTCGCTTATCCGAGAAGTTTCAAGTACTGAAGCGCTTAGAATAGCCGCTGAACTCTTGTATCCACCCGTTTGCTTGCCTTACAGGTATGAATTGCCTAAGGGCATGTTCGGCTCATGCAATGCGTGTAGGCTCTGGAGACTCGGTGTAGTTCTCACTCGAAATAGTCATCATTACTGACCCTGATCACCATCTGTAGTGAAGGACTCACACCAAAGGCGATGCGTTAGCTCTATTTTGATGAATAGAGGTAATATATCTGGATTTTTCGCATTTTGCAAAGGTCAGCATTAGTGCCATCTTCGACTCTGTTATTTACATCCTTTCTTGCTTATATTATGGACATGGCTACTCTTTAGTATACCTTTAACACTGTCGTGCTCTACCTCGAGCTCCCCCAGGTGCATCAATCCCACCCTTAATTCAATTTCTCCGTCATACGAAGCTACGTGATGATGGCAAAGGAGGTATGACATGTTTGCGGGATGGCTGAGAACTACTCCAAGTTCGAGTTACTATAGAGTATAACATCCTTAACCATTGTCATGTACTGAATGTAGCTGGAAACACGGATGTCTTTAGTTGCACTTCAAGCTTGAATACAGTATGTTCTCTGACTTTTGAGTTGAGCAACATCACACCCCCGAAACGATGTCGCTTTAAGATGGAGAGAATCATCGCCGCTGAAGATGCCTGGCTTGACTGCTACGTTATAAGATCCTGATCAACCACCTCTTGAGTTGTGGTAGCCAAGTTAATACTATCCTTGGCCATTCGAATATGGCAATCATATCATCAGTTCATAGCCGTCTTTTCTGTGGTCTCATATAACGTCATAGTGAAAAGTCCTGTCGCCCGCAGAGCCATGGGATTACATGCTTACCTATCTCAACGCCACTTCGCTTGGCGGGCTGATGCTCTCTTAGATTATGAAGGCCGTCAATGAAACCGTCGTTGGAGATAGGCGCCCGATAAGTCCCGAGCCACACATTTCGTTTCGGCCACTATACGCTCGCTTATTGACGCTGTGACGATGCTGACGACTCATTTAATATGAATCCCTGACACTCAGAAGATCCCCATGGGGTTATGCTAAGGCTCGTTGGTCCTCTCAGCGACGACGGGTGCAAGACCGGTTGGAGTGTATAAATGTGATATGATTCATGATCTGTTTACAAGTTAACGGCCAGGCAAGGGACGTCGCCAACATTCGAAGCTTTTAGCTGGTGATATAGGAGCATATCTATGATGGCATCGTGACGGGTTGGATCGTGTCTTGGCTAACGGTCGCGGAATCCGGCAGTGCCCTTTAGCGAAAGAGCCGGCTGGTCGGGTTACTTGGCAAATAGGTGGCTGTCGCGCCCAGCGTTGTACCACAAGCAGCTAAATATGCTGTGATAGATGCCGGTGATAGCCGTCGTGGAATGTATATTTATATAGGCATCTGTCTTGCAAGGTTAGGAGCATCGATTCTAATAAGAATAACGAGGGATGGATCGTTGGCGATGCTATATCGAGTAATGCCTTGGCGTGTTTCCCCCGCATTTACTCAAGAGTAGCGTGCCGATCCGCTCGGCTTTTTAAACATTGCTGCTATGTCTGGCCTTTAATGGTCCTACTATGTGAGCGGCGTGATATTGCGAACCCTCCTCTGCCGGACTGGTGATAATATAGCCCGACGAATAGGACTGCGACTACTCGCCTACCAAGCATTTGGTCTGCTGACTACGTATGCCTACCTACCTGGCGACCTGGGTAGCTAATCTAGATCCCCGCTTGATATATCAGAACTTTTATTCTTGGTGTGCTTTCCCCAGGATCTTCCCCGCACGACGACACATGTTTGCTGGCAAGGGGTGCAGGCTTGTCACTAGGCAAGGAACAGTCCTGCATGGTCCTTTTCTTGTTTCGTCGTAGTGGCAGCATGGGTGGGCCTCGATGGGGACTCTTCGGAAGCCGCACCGGCACTGACACGTGACAGGCGAGGTGAGGTACCGCCCGTTATTCTTCCAGTGGGTCATTCTCTTTGCCTCGGGCCGAAAGTCCATAGTGTGTCCACCTTGGCTTCCTGCCGAGTTGGTGACCGAGATTGAAGATCACTGCGACAGCGGTATTCCCATTTCTATCCCCTTCCCCCTTTCCCCCCCCCCCCCTTCCCATGCACGGCAATGCAGGTGAGAGCCTGTTGTGGCATGCTGATTACCCTTGTACATGCAAACCATACCTCTGTCCTACCCATCTCAGCGCTTGCGAATGGCTCGCCTAAATAAGCATTTACTGGGGAAATCTGGGGAAACTTATTAGTGAGCTAATCAGCGTGGAACGCTGGCTAACAATTCCTTGGGTTGCGTTTGATCAAAGCGGGCCATATGTCTATGGTGCACGACAGGCGAAAGTGGTACGATAACAATAATCGATGTTGATATGTTTGGTGTTGGTGGTTGGGAAAGGCGGCAACGTTGTGAACCACCACAACACCCGCCGTTTCTCACGACAATTTGGCCGGCAGTCGTGCTAAATATCGTTTGCTCCATGGCCTTACTGTAATGACGGATGCTGCGTTCGTCATCAAAGCTAAGCATACCCCTCTCTCTCGTACAGCTTAGGGTCAGTAGCGTTCCTGGACAATTCCCCTGGGATTTTGAAGTGGTTGCAGGAATGAGTTGTTACGATTGGTTGAAAAGTAGATTGATTGATCTTACACTCGCATTATTTAGCGAACGCCGGTCGCCTTGAATACACTCAAGGTAAGGAACTTTAGGTGATGAGCAATTGTTTCTACATATGCGATTCACCAGGAACCCGAACCCTAGCCCCAGATTTTCGGTTGCCTGTCCGGGGTTGGTGACAGGGAGCCAACGAGACACGAGTCGCGGGGGACCTACTTAAGTAGGTATGCAGGTAGTGGTCAAGAGAAGATCAACTGACCCACTGCTTCGGATCTGAGGTCCTTGAATGCGTTGACACCAACACTCACACGCTATGCAGGCAGACTGCAGGGCAGTGACAGGTCGACAGGAGACTTACTAAGTGCAGTAGGTCTATGCTTCATCTGGGGCATTGACCTGCCAAGAACAACTACATTGCCGGTCTGATACGTGGGCCCGAGTTAACCATCAGGACGTGATTCCTAAAAGAGCTCTAGTACCATTACTGGTGGCAGACACCTGCATTATACACACAGCATACATAATATGAAACTGGTTGATGCTGCGTGGACATGTGCATGGATGGGATGGGAAAGGCATCTATCTACAACTCTACACTGCTCATACATGATGATCTCTTCGGCTATTTCCGTACCTAAAGGTACTGATGTCTGGATTTGGCCGATCTTAGTGCCTGGTCTTGTCTTTGGATACTTCTAGGAACTCCTCCATTGTTATAATTATAGCCATCATGATGATGAGTGATGAGTGCACTAGGTTGTCGTCGGCCCGCTTCGTGCGAGCAAATCCGGCTCCTTATGATCGGTACTGGCATCCGCTCGCTCTGACCCCTTACGCATCTCACCGGGTCAGATCTTCGCTATGGTAAAGTCAGCAGTAGCGGTAGCGGTAGTGGTCATTAGACGAGAAAACTTGGTGATCAATAATATTAGACGAAGAACACTCGTGAAGGTGGCTTTTTATTCGCATCCAAGCCTCATAGCAGAGCGGTATCATCCCGGGCCCCCGTACACTCAACTCCGTGTGCCCTTTCCATCATACCAGTCCAAGTAAAAGACAATACAATACATATGTGCCTTGGTCCAGTAAAGTAGGGTTACAATATATACAAGTAGGTAATTGTGTTTGCCCATGAGCCAACCCAAGGCCCTTCCCCTTTCCCCGCATCATCCTATATGATTCGTCGTTCATCATCGTCATCATCGTGATAATCAGGGACAAGCCACTCTAATGGCAATATGTCCGCCCAACGGCCCGTAGGCTCTTTTCGCTTTTTGGTTTCACACCCCAGTTCCAGGAACCAGACCAGTCACCCTTGAATATGGTCTCCACATGGATGTATGCACACAAGGTCTGGCCAGACCCTAAAAAAACAAGAAAAGTAAGAAGGAATCGTACTAGTGAACGAACGGGAATGCCGTCGCCCCGTCCATGCCGGCAGAGACGGGTGTTGTGGGACTGAGCTGTAAGCCGGGGTAGTTCCCGGGGTTCCCGCCAAAGTGCTGTTGCGCCCACTCCATCTCGTCCGAGCCGGCCCATAGCATGCCATCGAAGTCCCACAGGCCATGCTGATCTAGCATGCCCATCATATCGTCAAATCCGTCAGGCCCAAGCCCGATGGGTGACATGTGAATGTCTGACCCGTCGCTGTTTAGCGCGCCTAGCATGGTACTACCCTCGGGGCCTGTGATGATCTGTAGATGAGACGACAGCGACGACGCGTGCTGCTGCTGAACAGTGGCGGCGGCTGCGCGAAGGCTAGGCTCCAGCTGTCGCGAGGCCTCGTACATGCGCCAGATGACCTCACGAGAGCGGCGGGCGGCCAGGGACCAGTCCTCCATCGCCTCCATGAGCTCGAGAATCGTCTCGGTCTGCTTTTGCCAGTCTGGAACGCGTGGGCTATCCCACTGCCAAAAGATGGAGACCAGAGGGATCATGGCTGCCTGGTAGAGGAACCAGACGGCGTTCCATCCGGACATCTGGTTGCGCGTCCATTCGCGCGCGATATCCTCAATGGTCTGCTTGGCGAGGTCGCGACATGCTTCAATAGCTGCGATATCGTGCTCAGCTGCGTGCGACGCCCCGCTCGACGCTAAGTTTAGTAGTACGGGTCGATGTAGTAGCATGCGTAGATTCTGATACCGCCATTTCATGAGGCAGCGGGCAATGTACAGGGGCTCTGCGCAGGGGTCGCTTGTCCGCAGCAGCCATGGTAGGTTGCTGTACCAGTTTACAAGTTGGCCGTCAAGATTACAGCGATCCTCAGTGCGTAACAGGGGCGAGATGGCCAACATATCTTGCACGGCCGTGGCGATTTTGCAGAACTTGATATTCTCAACAAGAGGTAGAATACCCGCGTGTTGAGCTGAGTCCCGACCTGAGTTCAGGCCGCTGTCAGGGCATCTCACGTTGATGGCTGGACCCCACCGCCCAAATGAAGGGCGGCCCAGTGTGGTCGTCGCGCAAGTATCCAGGTAGAACAAACTCCACCATGTGCGTCTGCGCGTTTCTGCAGCGGCGACGTCACTGCAGTTCCCAAGGGGGG
The DNA here is from genome assembly GCA_022385715.1 of Xylaria cubensis. NCBI lineage: Eukaryota > Fungi > Ascomycota > Sordariomycetes > Xylariales > Xylariaceae > Xylaria > Xylaria cubensis. Next base: position 55,351 of record MU279054.1, on the reverse strand, counting down.
CCGAAGCTAGACTCTCGCGGTGAAGGCCCAGTGCGCTGGCCATCCTGATAGCAGCTCCGATCACGGCATTGGCCATGTTAGGCCGGTTGATGTAATGTAGGTAGAAGCCGCCTATCAGAGCAAGTGCCTGAACTACCTCGATGTGGCTGCTTCCAAAGGAGTCCATAGGTAGGTATTCCATCGCACGGCTGTAGTAATTTAAGTGGTTATAATCGTCAGACTTCATGGCACTAATACTGCCCATAGCGAATACCATATTTAGCAGAGCCAACCAAGGAGCGTCGAACCGTTGGCCTTCGAGGTAGTCCGCCCGGAATGATGCTTCGTCTAGCATGGGTGTGAGGACATGTACACGCTTAAAGTACGCATCGATGAGGGTCTGGCCTTTCCACGACCAAGGAACTCGCTGTGGCTCTTTGGCATTTATGACTTTCTGTCTTAGAATGGGTAGATTGTGTGCCATTTCGACGCTGTTAAGCGGTGGTGTGAGGGAGTTTCTCAGAGCCGGCTGTACTTTGAGCATAACCATGAGAGCCGCTTTGATAGAGGAAGCACCCAAATACGACGCTTGACGGTCAACGGAGAGAGATAGTGCGTTTACATCGTCAGCTTCGGCCGGAATATTGTCTCGTCCCCTCCGCTCTTCGTCCCATTCTGAATCTCGGGATGGTATTTGCTCGAGGCTGGCGAGGCCTTCGTCAGAGCCGCATAATGTAGGTGAGCCTCCGTCGGCGGAAACAGTAGAAGGATGTAATGGTGGCGAAGGGAGAGCAATGATGGTGTCGTGTACCGGACGATCAATGAGGGTAAGAAGTTCTTGGCGAGGTAATGGTAACAAGGATTGAATCTCCTGATTGGGGAATAACCGCTTGAGGATTGACCGACATTCCTCTAAAGACTGTGAAAGAGCCTCGAGAGTTCTGCATAGCCCACGTTAGAATTTTTATCCGTTTTATCGTTATGATCCAGGAAGACCTACTTTCTAGACGGAATTACTCTTTGGCGGTGTTTGTCATAGAAACACCGCTTGGGAGCCCGACTGGAGAGGCATTGACCACAAGGTTGCTGGCCATCGCAACGGCTGAAGTTGTCTTAGTCTATAGTGGTTTCTGAGAGACATGGTATAAGTCTTACATTTTCCGACGCTTGCATTCGGCACATGCATGTGGTGTGGTAATCCGTTTGGCGGTGCCACTACCACTCGTTTTGGCACTATCACCAGACTCTGAGGACTGTTTTCGAGGCGTCACACCTTGGACTGTTCATTGTGAGATCAATTGTTGCTCTCCGGCGTATAGATATGACGTCTTACATGTGTGGAACATCCCACCTTGAGTAGGAACTGGAATACTCGGTGCCATGCTGTCGTTTGATGTTACCGAGGCTCGGCAACACAGGCAATTCGGAACAAGTAGGTATGCTACAAGAAACACAAGGCTAGAAGGCTTTAGTAACCTTGCTTGAATGTTGCCCAGAATAGGCTCTCCGTTAGTAAGGCATGAGTCCTATCGTGGGGCAGGCTCGTCCGGCACCCGTCAACGAGGGCGACGGTGAGGATTTATATAAAATCCTGCCATGCAGCACTACATTGTGGAGAGGGCGTGGCGAGCATACGATTAGAGATGAAAGGGTGTGAGTACCTAGAGTGTGGAGTTGAGACCCCTGTTAGCATGGAGCTCCGGTCAGGAACAATGACACTGAGTAAATATAGCGGCCCACCTATACCCTCCTTAGTCTAGGTAGGATACAACATGACATGTCAGGGTACTGCAGAGGCAAAAAAACAGAACGTGCTGTATCCCAAGCTGCCATCCTCTACGGTACACGATGTAAGCGGGTGGGAAAAACAGGCATGTGGAGGTCAATGCCGCCTCGCCATCCCAACGAGTAATAGGTCCTCCGATAAGCATAATCACAACTTTGATGCCTGCAAGCGGGACTTGAAAGTAAGATATAAAATAAAAATAAGGAACAAAAACGCCCAGGGGAACTTGTCGGCTACGAAGTCCGGTTTGGAGTATAGGAGAGATCAGTTGACAATGGGGCATATACCCATGCTCGACTAACCATAGACGGCTATTCATGCCTTTCTCTTCATCTAAACAACACAACCACGCAACTCACATGAAATGAGGCTCATGAATATGACGAAGGTACGAGAGATACCGTTTCGCCGTACGAGCAGTGCAGTGATTATCAAGACAGTATACTATATAACAGCACTAGTTTTAGTCAAGAATGCTAAAGAGGACCGGTAATCCTACTAGACACTAAACAAAGAAGATCGTACCCTTTAATCGAATATAGTGAAGGCGTGAAGACCTGAGAATAAGATATAGATTTAGGGTTACATTAAGTCTTTCAAAATGTCCACCGCATTTGATAGGTTCATCTTGAAGCTGTTAAGGTGTGGCGTATCTAAAGGCTGTCCTTGGTCCCCATTCGCTGGGTAGTACTACGTGTGCTAGGTATACCTGCCTAGTGCAAGTACTGTAAAACGAGAGCGGTAGAAACTGGGGCGATGAAGAAGCTTAACCACGGCGAGAGGGAACCGATTTGGAGATAGCCACCTGCTTGGGCATGTTCGCCAGATCTCGGCACCACCTCACTTGGTTGGTTGGAGGGACTTCCCGCCTCTATCCCTGCTTCTCTAGCTGAAGGAAAAGCACATGGCCCTCTTTTCCTTTCGAGTACTACATCATCCGGCCAACGATTCCAACTTGCCGTTAGAGCGTTACAACGAACAGCATCGAAACACTAGCGCCTTAGCGTGATCCCAAAGTCACGTTTAAGTTGCCTAGCTCGCTATGACGATTAACAGAGGCATTGGGATGATAGATCTAGCAGGATATTGAGCTTGAGAAGTACTTGACATCATTCCGAAATCGACCCAAGCCAGAGGGGATAGGAACAATTAACCTACCTATATACGCGGGCGGGTAATGCGATAGGTATTCACACCGTTCCAGCCCACTCATGATTGTGATTTAATATCGGGGCGTCGTATGCACATATTAGCGCTCGCTCAATATTAGGTCTGTATATGGAATGTCTTAATGGTATACCATAAACCACACAAGTTATGCTTCCCACATCTAGCCCGCTATAGCATGGCAGTGCTCAGCTCAAATCTTGGAAGTGATCAAATGCAAGCCGGCCAAATAATGCTTGGCAGTCGTCGCTTAACCGTTCTCCTAAACCTGAGCTCCTGCCTCTAATTGCAGGAATCTCAGCTAAACAAGTTCACTATTATCACGAATCTTGACTGATTGACATGTCTGTCGAGGTGCCTTGTCAAACCGATCTCCCAAAGCTGGCTGGGTACGGTGTACAATGTATAGTAGCATCCTAAAGCACGGCGTAGCAAGATGCAGCAACTGTTCAACCGGATATCTTAGCCAACTCAAAGAAGCATTGTTGATCAGGCCCGAAGAGGAGGTATTGGCCGAAACAGGAACGCGTATGGGTTATGGCGCTTGGTGAGCTGCAATGGTGTCGATATCCAACTCTCCTGGCTCATATGTATCGGCAAAGCGGATCAGCGGCGCTTGCGGTAATGTCTTGTCGTCAACCGCGACGACGATGCAACCCATCTGGCATCTTCCAATGATAAGGAAGATTCCCTGGCTAGTCTTGGGCCCGTGAGGAATTCGATCCGGATCAACCGTGAGCCCCAGCTCACGATCCATGGCTCTCGGCTCAGTACCTGTACATCTCCTCATCCATCACTTCCAGTCAGGAACGCCAAGTCTACCCCACACTTTCTGCATCTCAAGCGTGTATAGTAGCACAGGAATCTGGAGTGCAGTAATATTTTAACACGCCAGGTGACACGCCCACTATAAACCTTACCCTGTGTTTCGTTCGCTTAAGCATCTAGACGACACGTGAAATGCGTTCATCATGCAGTCATTCGCTTAGCGAGGTGAGACCGAAGGAAAGCGAAACTTGTCGTTACCTGTCATGAACAGAGGCCGAGATTCTGAGCAGACAGACTGCATAAGTTAGTTGCCTCACATGTCTGTGCGATGCCAACCTATATTAGATGCTATTCTTGTCTCCCGAGCCTGCATGAGCATGCCCATTAGGCGGGTTCTTGGGCCGTTAGAGTAGAAGAACCTCGGGTAAGTGCTCTGCGTCAGCCTAGATTAGCAGACTGATGTGTTAATTATGAGATAGCTAAAACCTAGTCTATAAGTAATGAGTGATGATCCAAGACCTGGTTGTCGCTACCAATGATGATAAGGGGCAAAGTAATTTGCATCCTAGTAGTACGATGAGGTGGCTAGAAGCGGTTCTGTGTAGATCATGGTTCATCTACGTACGCGATATTAATGTCCCAGCGAAGGGATGCTAGTAGAGCGCCGCTCTACTCTTTGGAGAAGTGTTGTCTTCATGATAAGAAGTTTAGCTGATAAAGTAGTCGATATCCCTTAATAACAAGTAACATGCAGATCTCGAATACGCGGGTTGTGTGGCTGGCTGGCTCGTTTATGCCACCAACTTGGGGAAGTGGCTCTGAATACCTCGAATGTGCAGGATAATGAAAACGGGCAAGGCAGGCTCGGTGCCCCTAGATTGGCGTTAGTAATCCTTGCCATCGAAGAACGGCCGAGTATCGTCTAGACTCGTAGCGGAGTCGGCATAGTCCAATAAGGCTCGGCTTATAGTGTGGCCATAATGCTGTGTAAATTAATAGATGCCGCTCGTATTGAGGGATATCCATCCATATAGGTGAATGATTGCGCCTCGGTATGCACATCGCCACTGTATGCGGCCTTAAACGAGGTCGAATGGTAACCACGCTGAGGCTTCTCGGCCATCGTCGAAGTCACTGATCCATCAAGCACCCTTGTCGTTCAGGTGATCTTCCCCAGACTATTCGACCATTTGCCAATAGCATCCGCCTGACTTGATTCAAATGTGCGGGACATTTTGCAAAGGTGAGCAAACTAGTAAACAACAAGGTAACCATAATTAGCACACGGCGAGCGAATTTGCTAATGCCGAAGAGTTTAGATTAGTGACCTCAAACTAATGAATCGCTATATTCAAGGACAGTCCCTTTGGTAATACGCAGCTGTGATGGTGCACCAATCCATCATGTTCGGTTGGCTGTTGTGCCCCTAAGTTGAAGATCTGAGCTGGATTAAATATTTGGGGTAAGAGCTATGTGACTTGTCGAATGTCTTTACTTCTTTGGGCTATTACCAAAGGAACCAGCTTCACAGGACCAGACATGTTGAACTATTTTGTCATTAACGAACCACTGAACCTCCTTTAAAGTTTTAGAGTATATTTTGGGCCCGTGTGCCTAATCACTCAGTTACTTTGTTATTTCTACCTGGACGTAGCGATGACCTCACACGTTATTGCTGAGGTTTACTAGCTATAAACACTGCCGTATTCTAGCTTTAGCTTGAAGCGTAAGCGGTACGGGTTGTACACAATGCACCCCAGATTTCTGCCCAGATCTCAGTCTGACGCAATTTTACTCGGTCGAGAGGATGATGTTTCCTGAGAGAGCTGCCTGTATGCGAGCTCGTCGGTGATTTGAGCCCTCTAAGGATGGCTATCTGCAGAGCATCGTGGTGTTATTGTAAGGGCCTGCGGTCCGATAACTGCCCCTGGCTCTCTAGTTTCTAGGGTTCAATGTTGCGACTGCGTTGTATTATCGCGTCCGCCAAGTGCTTAAGTTCGCTTAGGTCCCCACACTCCCGTTACTCCCAATGGCTAAACCCGGATCCTCAAGACGAACTCCGGGGATTTCGCCTATGAGGTGCTGTTATTTCGCTGTGGAGAGCTGTTCGGGGTCCACCATCATAACCGCAGTACCTGACATCGGCTGCTGATGCCGTCAAATATGCAAGTATCGTCAATGGGGATGTATTGCTTTGTGATGATTTTAATCACCTCCTGTGCTACCATCCCTCCAGTAAGGGCAGAAATATTGTGAAGCTCGCCGCCCCCAGCTCTTGCGACCTCCTGGGCAATATGCCCCATCCTCTCGTATCCGGCGGCCTGTGGAACTAACTGGATGACTGTGCTCATGATTTCACTTGCAGTAGCAGTCGGGTTGTGGGTAGTAGCCTTCAGCGCCAGATAGATGAAGAAATTTGACAAGGGCAGGCTGAAGGCTCCGCCGGTCTCGATCTTCATTGCCTCTGCTGCTTCGTCATTGACTTTCTCAGCGTCTAGTGATAGCAGTCAGCAGATGTCACTCTACAGTCGTATATAATCAACGTACTAAAGATCTGGACGAGATCTGATTTCTCTAGCTTTGCATTAATCAATTTGACGAAGCGGGCGTTCTTGCAGAATAGATCCACTTCGGTTGGATTAACATGTTCGCCACCATCAAGTTGTCTGACTGACTCGAGAACCTCTCGTGCATCTTTCCGAGCCTTTTCCTTGTATATACTCTGCAGCTTGACGTAGACGCTCGATTGTGCCTTCATATCAGGCAGAGACCCAGGTAGCGGGAGGCAACCGTGCTTCTGATAAAAAAGATTGACGGCCCTAGCAATAATCCAGAATGATGATTTTCGTTCGGCCTAGTATTATCAGATTAATTACTCGCAAACGTTTATGGTATGGATCTTACCTCGCTTGAGACATGATGATTGAACACCTCCTCTAATCCGGGCTCCAACTCTGGTTTCTTAATGTTCTTGTTTATCGCCTCAGCAGCTTCCTGGAAATTTTCTTCGCCACCTTCAGGATTATTGGTCCTCGAACCGCTCAACACGAGCTTGCCAAACTCTCTCTTCTCTTTAGGGGCAGTAGGGTTTTTGCCATCGTGTGATTGTCTCCACTGTTCCAGGAAGTGGAGCAGAATAACAACGTACGGCAAGTGGCCGTGCTCGTGATCATCGAGTGTGTCTATCCCCTTAGCCATTTCTTTGGCAAATGCGGAGAGCTCTGGCCAGGGCTGCATGAGACGAAGATCCGTCGTCTTCTCCACCTCAGGGTGAGTGTCGACGATCGGGAAGGTTCCATGCAGGCTGAAGCGAAAGTAGGAGTAGAACCCCGCAGAATGAATGCAGACGACTGGCGTCTGGTGTTGACTTGCGTAAGTCTCGATGGTGGCGAGGTTGTCTTGCCGGATGGGGTTTGTGTACATGATCAGCGTGAAGGGACCTGAGCTATCCAAGACATGTCGGAGGTCCAGTTCTTCCTTCACTATGCTGTCAGCATCAGCCATGTGCTTTCCTCGGTATTTCGTACCTCATTCTTGGGATACCAATGTCCCTGAACTTCCGGGTTCAGCTCAAGAAGGAGTTTGGTACAACACTCGGACCGTGACCTGCCCAAACAGCTCTCGTCAAGGAAGAAGTTGACGCCTAAATCCGCGTCGTTGACAACAGCATCATCGACAATCACAAATTTACCGATGCCTTACTTGTGTCAGTTCAGTTTTCTACTTTCGTCTTATAATCCACTCACCTGGCAGCACGAGATTCTTCAGAGTCTCAACGCCGACCGTACCGGCACCGGAGTTAATAAGGAGGATGTTGGCCGATTCTAAGGCGGCCTGGCCATTTGCAGCCCATAACCTAAGCTGTCGATCGTACTTCTTTTCTTTTTCGGTTGGGCCCTGGAGAACTGGTGGCGTTTGGTCTATCACGATCTCCGCCATGCTGCTTAACAAGCGACCTGTCCTATCCGCAGGGCTGCAGCCCAGGTGAGCTCGGCTTGTGGGAGACTATGTGTCGAGGGCCCAGAATGACAAAAGGCAAGGGTAATACCTAGGCAGCGGTCTATTGTCGCCTGTTGACCATATGTACGGGTGATCAACTTGAGACGGGACGTGAATATGACGTCGCGGGGGTGAGAAGTGAAGCGTACCTGCAGTATGACTACCCGCTATCGCTGTTGTACTCCCGTGCCAGCTGGCTGTCACCTGAGAGCCCCCGCGAATAAAGTCGCACGACGTTGAGGTCCTGATGTTACGTACCTAACTTCCAGTCTACCCTTTTGTGACTAGGAACAATTCAACTAATGATTCTTCAGTTGAGGATGCGGCCTCGTTCCTTTGCCCTCTTCTTATACGCGCAGATTCCGGATCGGCAGTTTGCTTCCCCCTCCGATACAGCTCTCCCTTACAGTTCAGCTTGAGTGCGCCGACCAATAGCCGTTTATGCTCTCTTCTATGTGTCTCAACGCGGCGCGTCGGGCCTTGACGGGCTTCTGACACTCCTGGCCGTCTGGTATCTTAGCACGAATTACATTTCTGCTTCTAAGTGCATTAACATAAAAGTAATTATTAGCTGATGTGTGTCTAATGCTTTCAAGGCATTTCACTTCTGCCCTCAGTTCGGTCGAAGGGCACTGGGAGCTCGGCCTTCGGAGTGCCACCGATCTCAGATGGATTTTCCAAAGGCATTGCATAGTATCCCTTATACTGGTTCCCATCATATCTGCTCTCATGTGCCTGCGGTGCCTCTTGCTGACGTTCCCCGGTCACGCTTGTGCTTTTCCTTTTTCGTATAAAAAACCATACTAAGCTAGCTAGAATTGCGATTCCTGCAACACCTCCCACAACAGCGCCCGCAATAGTGCCTCCAGTCGTGGCGTTAGTTGTGTCCGAAGATGTCGTCGGGGAAGGACTCGTCGACGCCGTCGACGTCGGCGTGGATGAGCTCGATGTGGATGTACTCGACGTGGATGTGCTGGGAAACACTGGGAGTTATATCGTTAAGATACGCGTGTCTACTCCAGCGGAGAATGGTACGAACGTTACATACTTTGACTGATAACGGCAAGCGGATTTGCATTTGCTGGCAGAGCCTTGCCTGACTTAGAACAACCATCGGTATTTCTAAGATTATAGCCAACCTGACCACTTTCGCAGCAGAAGTATCCCGCGTTGTCGAACATTATCCATGAGCTATTCGCACACGAGGGCGTCTCAACAATCGCGGCTGTACAGTTCGTACTGGCAGGACAGCACGCTACGTTGTACTGGCTTGGACACTACAGCAGTTGCAGTCAGTAATCGGCCCATTTTGAGCTTAAGTAGGTGTTCCAGCATCGTGGATAAGTTTATTCTAGCTTATGAAACAAGTCTCTACACGGTAAACCTCCCGAAAATAATGATAAAATGGTTCGAGAAATTACTCACTGTTGTTGAGGACGGACAACAAGCTCGGTATCCGTTCGCCGTTTCTCCACAGTCAACTTCTTGAGTCAAGATACATGAGCTGTTACGGCGAATTGCCCAGCCAGGCGCTGTAGACATGACGTGTTTATTAGCAGCAATACCCGACGTTGTGACGCTAGACCAGTATTGACTTTTGAAAATTGATTCGGTAGTTCAGCACAACGTGGTATGAGTCTGTAGATAGAATGGCGTTTATCCCAAGAAAATCTCCACGATGATCCAGAGAGTTGTCTAACCTAGGGGTCTCATATTGACACAGTCAGCCCATGACTCCACTCTTCATATATACTAGGTACCCTCTACCTATTAACCACAACCTATTTATGTACTCACATACTACAAATCACTACCTCAGTATTTATCTTTTACACACCTTTGATATTTTCTACAGAGCTCTTTAGTGATACTTTTCATCATTATTTGTATGTTTAGATTGTACTCATAGCTCACACGTTTGTGGCTGGTGGAGAGAAGTAGGTAGGGGTAGGCTAAAACGCCTATCGTATCACTCTTCTAGAATGAATGGGGTATCATTCGGCGACAATCCAAACATAAGAATTTTTAGTAATGCCAAGTGCCCAGGACTCGAATTTAGCACGGAAAATGCCGTTATCGAAACCCTTAATCTATATATAGAATATAATGTTAGAGAATATTTTACCTATGCCATGAGTCTTCAAAACTTAGGCATCGTTACATGCGCTTAATACAGCTTAAGAGCGAGGCGTGTAACTAGATAGTTACAGAAGGCCAGATTCTGGCCGAGAGTTTATAGATTGGGTTACGGCATTGCATGTCGCTCTTCAACAGTATCATCGACGGCAATCATAACGCATCCCGTTTTAGGCGTCTGCCGATTCCCAGCTCGCCTGTAACCTCTGACAGGCAGGCTATCAAGTGTTGAATTCACAGGAGGGTATTCAGTACTCTTTAACGATTGTAGTTATATACAATGAGTCCAACATTCCTGGCCAATTAAGAGAGGTTCACGAATCATTAATATTTAGTCCTAACACCAATACTTCTACTATCAGCAACCAATCTGTGACCTATCTTCACTCTAGAGTCAAACACCCGAGTGGAAGAAGTGAAAAATGAGGGTTTGGTTTGACGTGAATGAGACTTAAGGGTCATCATCGTAGCCTACAGGTTTTCAAATAACCGAATTGGAGAAACTGGAGAGTTAACGGAGATTCTGAAATAGCAATGTTTGGTTTGACGCAATTTATAACTACATCGGGAGTTTAGGTTAGCGAGGGGGTACGCCATGGGAGATTTTTATGATGAATTGAAAGCAACATCAGCTGTCGTATCGAGAGCTGGATTGACTGTATAGGTGAGGGAAGACCTCCGGTACAAAGAACTTGTAAGTGCCTACCACAATAAGCTGGCTTAGGATCTATTATTAGCTAAAAACTCAGGAGGCTCGCAATCTCAGAAAGGAGCCCCGAGATTTGTGGTGATTGGAATACTGTTTGAGAAGTGCCATGACGAAAATACTTCATACCGAAGTATTGCAGAAAGCATCAAATAAAACCATGAAATAAACAAGGAGAAGAAAAGCAAAATAGGGATCATACACAACCATCAAGAGAGGTCTTGCAAATCGAACATATAATATGGTATTCTTCTTTTACTTTATTTACCTTGTAGCAATAGGTAGCTGTTTAATAATCAATGAACTTCTTACACCGATATCGAACACCAAGCTAGACCTTCGCTGTTTAAACGCCCTAAGAAGCACAAAAGCAAAACAAATCCATTATTCTCATCCCCTTAGGGTTTTATAACTTAGAACAAATTGTATAATCAATAATCCATTCCTGTTGTTTAAGCATGTTTGCACCAATTGGTTTTAATCGTAGCTGATTGGACCACAATCATCCCGTTGGATCTTAAAATAAAGGATGTCATGAGACGGCACACTATCCATCGGCCGAAGAACATACGACACTTTTTGAAAGAGATATACTCCCCAGATGAAGTCTCGACTTACTTGCGTTTGGGTCTGATTCGAGGCTTTAGGAACGGATCAACATGTTGGTTGTACGTGCATCAAGGTACAAATTGTAGACGAGGAAACGTCAAGTAAAAACATGGGCCATTGTGCTACGTCCGACAAAGTTTTAACAGACTCGGCCGACTATGGCTATGGTTCCCTCGCGCTGATTAAGGATTACACAAGATCAAATAAGCGAGACAAAGTATCACGTGCCTAACGTGCATGCTATGAAGCTAGTATACCATTCTAGTAATTACCTAATATACTCGGAAGGTTTCCTCTAATTAATTATTTACAGTGGAATGCATAGACTAGCTGCTTTGAAAACATGGTGTTGCTCAGGCGTCACCCCCACGTCAGTGGTTTCCGTTCGAGGAGGTTTAGGAATGCTTGCAAGGAGTAGATACTGCACATGTGTTTCTTCTATATGATTTATTCGTTGCACAAAATGTATTATCGTCGGCCAATAGCCGCCGTGTTCTCTGTCTAAGCATGACACGTTCGTTGAGCGCGGATGGTCTCATAAGCCCGTCTTGTGGGCTGTTGCGACAACATTACACAAGACTTGACTTGAGAAACTATATGCTTTGAACACGATGCTATTTTGATTTCATAGCAACAAGAGGAAAAAAGAATGGATTGATGTATGACGCTGATATAAGCTAATAAGCGAATGCGAGGTAATAAGCAAACTAAGCTAAAATAAGCTACTTCGACCTAACACCTAGGATACAAGTTTGTCCGTTACATCTACACATTCACTTCGGTTTGATATTAGTGAATTGCTGTTACCTAGTAGGGAGGCCCTTTAGAGAATAAAAAAATAGACATCGCATTCGCGAACTGTTTCGTCCGTCGCCTCAGTAAACTGCTGACCGGGATGCATCTGGTGGAAATTTGCCCTACCGTGCCATATATAAATGTCTTATCGTAGAATTATTGAGGAAAACAGTAACACATTTACAGTTCAATCGTACACGTAACACCGCATCACGCACCACCAAGTAGAGATACCGCTTCCGCCCTAATCGTTTCTGAAGTTCGGTAATCTATTGTCCTCTGAAAAAGTATTGGAAATATGGCCGAAGAATCAACCGAGAAAAGGGGAGTAGACGATCAGGCTCCAGGTTCCAACTCGTCGAGCATTCATAATGGCTATAAGCACGAAGAACTACCCCCGGCGCGCCTGGGACTTCTCTGCCTCAGGTGAGTTATGTTCTTGGGCTCTGTGGTCTCATACTGACAGATGATCAAGCCTATCAACCGGTCTTTTCCTTAGCTTTCTAGATACCTCCATTGTGGCGACAAGTCTCTTTACTATCGGCAATGAGTTCAAAAACATAGATCAGGTGAATTGGGTCGCCTTGGCATATACGTTATCGTATCTAGGATGCACGACTTTTCTCTCCAGAATCTCGGATGTGGTCGGCCGACGCAATGCTTTCTTGATTTCCTATATAATCTTTATAGGCTTCTCGATTGGGTGTGGTTCTGCACAAAGCTTGGAACAACTCATTGCATTTCGAGCAATTCAGGGAATTGGAGGCGCAGGTATGCAATTCCTCGAGAAACACGTTGTGATGGACACTTCTCTGACTGTTTTAGGCTTATATTCCATCACCAGTATGCATTTTGAACTCTTCGTTTCCCGCTTTACCGATCATCTTGCTGCAAACGTCCTTCATAAAAAGTCCTTAACGCTTATGTTTCTATAGTGATCGTTCTGCCAGAGGTCACGCCTCCTCGTTTTCTTCAAGGTCTCGCGGCGGTAATTGGCATCATCATTACACTATCAAGTGTTCTTGGCCCAGTACTGGGTGGCGTATTGACGCATTATGCGTCTTGGCGCTGGATTTTCTGGATCAAGTGAGTTCACATAACCAAGTCGCGAAATAACTGATACTAAAGAAAGACTTTAGCGGGCCTATCGGTGCAGCGTCGTTGCTCCTGTTTTTAACGGCGTGGCCGAAGCCTCAGTATCTCCCTAACATTGAACGACGATTATGGAGGGAGTTGGACTACCTTGGGTCTTTCATGCTGATCGTAGCAACCGTACTTATCGTGTTCCCGTTCCAAAATGTCGGCGGTACTGAGCAGTGGGGTCGAGCGACATTCCTGGCACCGCTCATCGTCGGAGTGATTGCGCTCTTAGGAGTATTTGCCTGGTCTCTCATCGTAGACAGGCGTTGGGGAGACAAAATCGCCGCAGCATTGCCCATGAGCCTTCTCCGAAATCGAATATACACCTCGGCTGCTTTAAGCACTATGTTCCTTGCATTTCCCTATATTCTTATAGTATACGCCTTTCCACTCCGCTGCCAGGTCGTCAACGGAAAAGATGCCTTGATAGCCGGCGTGATGCTACTACCCATGTCAGGATCTAGCGCTCTAGGCTCTGCCTTATCAGGTAGTATCAACGGGAAGAAAGACCGTAGCTGTGAGACGCTAGTTGTAGCTACAGGCTTTGTGACTCTAGGGTGCGGACTACTCATGACAATCTCAGGGTCAGTGACTCTTGAGGCTAAAGCTCTAGGGTTTTTGGTCTTCGTCGGCCTTGGGTTTGGCCTCTCCGTATCAACAACGACTATGCTTGCAACATGGCAATCGTCGATACGGGATCACGGTAGGCCCCCCCAGCCCCCCTGCAGCGCAAAATAACGAAGGCTAACAGAACGTCAGCTCCTGCTCAAGGCATTGTAGCTCAAGTACGGATTTTTGGCGGTAGCCTGGGGATCGCGGCATCTTCCACAATTTTAGGCTTGTCACTGCAGGCTCAAGTAGGGGGATCTGTGACACCGCAACAGATCGCTTCGGTTGAAGGCGGAGGTGCAGACCTGGCTCCAAGTGATCTGGCTGCAATTAGAAGAGCATATGCTGACGCATTCCACGAAGATATGCGAGTGTGCACCATCATCGCAGGCATTGGTCTCCTCTGGGCTCTAGGAACATATAGCCGCAAGCGACTCAACCACACCGAACAGCGAGAGCAACGAGTGAAAGAGGAGACTGAACGGAGAATGATGGCAACAACCGAAATGAGTCGGCAACAAGAGAATGCTTGAACAACAAGCAGAGGCGTTGTTCGGTGTCGGTCGTGAAGGATTCTAACGGGTTAGGTGAAGCGATTCACCCCTATGTATGGGCATGGCATTGCTTGGAGTTTGGTTCTTTTCATCATCCGGATAGAAGGCGTTGTTTTGTTACCTTATGTAAATAAATATATGGAGATGCCCACCAGTGAAATGGAGGCAAGTGAATTACAGAATTATACCAATAAACATCAATGTCGGATAATAAAATATCTCCTTGACTGCCGAATACGTAACCTACCACTTGGGTTGAGCGGGAAATGCTTGGCGAGTTGCCAGAGGACTTCTCTATAAATAGTTGATCGCAGGCAGTTTACAATCTACCGGCACACCTCCTTTCCTGCCGATAAAGCCTGAAACATGGTGGGTCGTCATCGGCGGACCCAGCGGGGGGACAGCTTGTGGCTTGTAATTAGACTAGTACGGGGCTGCAGCTGTGCCAAGAGCCCGAATTCGAGGTCGGTTGAAGATCGTCCTCACTCCATGAATTGAATTGCGACACCTTTCTCTGCATCCCCTGTGTTATCGCATCTACGGCCACTCTCCGACGGCATACCGCATCGCACAAACTCGGAATATCAACCACGACGGTAGACTGCCCTGATAGACGATCAATTTTCCCTGGCCTGTCAATGACGGCTTGTTAACCGCAAGGGGGCTCGGGTCTCTCTTGATAGGTGGCTTCCGGCGCGCGTGTCCCGACAGTACCGTCAGTGAAAAAGAAGGTAGTCAGTAGTCAGTCGTCAGTCCCATCAACCCTCGGGGCCCTGCGTCTTCATCCCTACTACTGCCCGCTGCCGGCCCGCCAACGTTCGAATGGTGTCCATGCTGCCCTCTCATAGGGTTCCTGCAAACTCCAAAGTGATGTCCCGGCATCATCCCGGCGTTTCCAATGGCTACCCGCGGGACGACAATGACTTTGACTTCGCCCCTCATAGGTGATTACCCTTTCTTCCTCTTGATTTCCGAGTGCTGACATAAGTTCAATGTCTAGTTTCCTCCCCCGCTCGAACCCTGCGACGCGACGTCGACGGAAGTTGCTGACTCGACTGGGTATAATTACTGCGGTGGTAGTGCTGTTCGGACTCTTTGTTTGGCCCGGGAGCTTTTCAATAACATCACTCTTCTCGTTTGGCTTGGTCGGATCGGCGACTGAGATTATTATGGATACCGTTCGTTATTACGACTTGTCTAACGTCCAAGGGACCGCCCGTGGTTGGGAAAGAGAGGAGCGCATTCTACTCTGTGTCCCATTAAGAGATGCCGAACCGCATCTGCCCATGATGTTCTCGCATCTTCGAAATCTTACCTATCCACATCACCTAATGGACCTTGCCTTCCTTGTGTCCGACTCGAAAGATAGGACATTGGAGCTTCTTATTGAGATGCTGGAGGATCTCCAGGCTCACGAGGACCCAAAACAACCATATGGCGAGATATCCATTATCGAGAAGGATTTTGGGCAGAAGGTCAATCAAGACGTCGAGAGTCGACATGGTTTCGCCGCTCAAGCCAGCCGTCGGAAGCTTATGGCACAGGCACGAAACTGGCTGCTAAGCGCCACTCTGCGCCCTTATCATTCGTGGGTGTACTGGAGGGACGTCGATGTCGAAACAGCACCCTTCACTATCGTCGAGGATCTTATGCGTCATAACAAGGATGTTATTGTTCCAAGTAAGCGTGTTTGGTCCCTGTGCCTTTTGTGCTTGAATCTGACCTTACCTGTAGATGTGTGGCGTCCCCTTCCCGACTGGCTTGGTGGAGAGCAGCCATATGATTTAAATTCTTGGCAAGAATCAGAAACCGCATTGGCTCTTGCTGATACTCTCGATGAAGATGCCGTCATTGTGGAAGGTTACGCTGAGTATGCTACTTGGCGTCCTCACCTGGCTTACTTGCGCGACCCATATGGTGATCCAGATATGGAGATGGAGATTGATGGTGTAGGGGGTGTAAGCATTTTAGCCAAAGCACGTGTCTTCAGATCGGGCGTACACTTCCCAGCTTTTAGCTTCGAGAAGCATGCAGAGACCGAAGGATTTGGCAAGGTAGGTGCTACGTTTTATCTGGAGCTTTGTCGGCTGCTAATATCTGGTTCATAGATGGCTAGACGCATGCAATTTTCCGTAGTCGGCCTACCTCACTATACGATATGGCATTTATACGAACCAAGTGTCGACGACATAAAACATATGGAGGTATGTTTGACACCCGAGGTTTGTGCTTACATGCTAATTGCGAGTAGGAAATGGAGCAGGAGCGGCTTGCTAAGGAAGCAGAAGAGAAGGAAAAGGCCGAGAAAGAAAAGAAGATCAAGGAACAGTTCGACGATACGAACAGCCAGTGGGAGAAAGACAAATCCGAGCTTCAAAACATCGCAAAGCAGGCTTCTGCAGAGAAAAAGACGGACACGAAGAAGAGCGGGAAGCCTAAAAGCGAGGATGATTCATCAGTTGATTCTCAAGAGGACACAACCCGAAGGACAAAGAAAGAGGGCGCCGAGAAGGGCGCTAAGGCTGTAGACGCGAGGAAAAAGAGCCATGCGGCCAAAGAAGAGTCGTAGTTGCGTGTGTACGCCAGCCATGGAAATGAATGCATGGGGACTTTTCATTCGATTATTTTGCTTATCCCGAATGGCACAGTAGGCCACCGGTTCTCTTGGTATTATTATACGGTACGCGCATTGGGAGTGAAAGATAAAAAGCCGAGCTTTAAGGTCGTCTGTATAACAAGCGGACATTAGGACGGATCATAGGCCGCGGCGTTTGGCGCTATTCTCTAGACACGATCATGAAGCATGGGATATCGAGCATAAGCAGTGGGATGCCGACTCCTATTCGTTGTATAGATTTCCCTAACATGAACTAAGATGCGCTTTTACCAGAAAATGCTGGCTCGGAAAGCATATTTATGCATTTTGAATGCCGTTATCTATCATTTCAACTTAATTTCCGGAACACATCAGGTCGGGAAAGGCTATCGTAACAGGCTGGTTGAGGATAATGCAATCTTACAGTTATATACTACGTATTCCGTAGTGAGCGGAAAAATAGTCAACCGATTGGGGCGTTGTCTAGCTGGACCCATCCTTGGAGTTCCACCGCTAGGAAGGTGGAAGGTACCTACATGCTGACATAATAATACTATGCTGGAGATAGTCTGAGGTACCTGTCATGAGCCATACCTGCACATAAACCATGCGACACGACACCACTGTAGCGTGGGCACCCAAAGCATTCGTTTGACCCGGAAAAGAGCTCAGGATAGCGAGGAACCGTACGGTCGCGATACGATTTGTCATATCCACTGCATCGCCTAATTAGAGCACCGATTCGACCAACACGCCCACCAAGTCCTGCAGCTTGAACACATCAACCTCGACCTGTCTGGCTCGAGACTTGCTGTCGCCGCGTGGGCGAGGATGAGTCAAGATGCGCAAAGTAACACCACAATGGATGCAGCGACCGCAACAGCTCGGGGAAGCTCTGACGTTTCCCCGCGTCCAAGCACGTCTGTCCGCCCCCTCGTGAGCGCCAACGCTCGCTCTTCCAACATGCAGTATAGGAGTCGACCCGTTTCTGTGGCCGTCGACCCCGTCTCGTTGGTTGTGTCGGAGTGTATATCGGTCACGTCGGCAATGCGTAAGCATGCGCGTTGGGCGGGCTCTTCTGTGTCATCTATTCTGGGCGGCAACCCAAATCCCGTCCAGCTCGGCCCGCCAAGTCCACTTCTGCGCCCTGGGAGCAAAGGTTCTATGGGAGGCTTGAGTGTGGACGGCATACAAGAGATCGGTGTCGCGAACCGGTGGGGGTTGCGAGGAAAGAAGGGGAAGAGCATGCAAGACAACCCGCTCATGGCGGGTTTTGGGCGCCTGCGCCATGAACTGTCGAGCTGTAAAGGTATTGTGGCCCCATTGGAGTAGCCAGGAGTAGTAGTAGCTAACAAATAATTCAGACATACACGATTTCGATGCCCCAGCGCTGCTCAGTCCCTTCCTCCAAGTCATACAGGCCTCATCGACGTCCGCCCCGATCACGATTCTTGCTTTGAAGGCCATACGGAAGTTCCTGTCCTATGGCTTCATTAGTCCAGACTCGCCGCGTTTCCCTTTTGCCATGCAGTCGTTATCGACAGCCATCACTCACTGCCGATTCGAAGCTAGTGACTCGGCACAGGACGAAGTCGTCTTGCTTATGATTCTGCACCTTATGGAGGATATGCTTTCTGGTCCGGGAGGCGCACTACTCAGTGACGAGAGTGTTTGTGAGATGATGGAAACTGGCTTGACTATGTGCTGCCAGTCGCGATTGTCTGAGCTCCTCCGAAGGACGGCCGAGGCTTCTATGGTCCGAATGTGTCAAATAATCTTTGAGCACCTCAAACACCTAGAGGTGCAAGCTGGCGATGACCTGGAAGCACTCGACAGCCAGGCCAACGGAGACATGGAAGCGTTGAGGATGATACCGTCCACCAATGGTAATGACGTAATCGCGTCTTCTGATGCGCCGCCGAGTGAAGAACGGTCATCTTCGAGCACCGAGAACGCGAATAATGAGGTGGAGATCAACTCTGCGTCGGCGCCATCTGACGCGCCAGATGCTCTCGACATCAAGCCATATTCTCTTCCATCGATGAAAGAGTTGTTCAGGGTTTTGGTTGATCTCCTGGATCCCCATGATAAACAGCAAGGAGACACCATGAGAGTGATGGCTTTGCGCATTATCCATGTCGCGCTTGAAGTTGCCGGACCCTCCATTGCACGACATCCGGCCCTGGCCGTGGTGGCCGAAGACCGGTTGTGCCGACACCTGTTCCAGCTCGTCCGATCAGACAATATGGCGATTTTGCAAGAGTCGCTCATTGTTGCGGGCACTTTATTGGAAACATGTCGAGGCGTCTTGAAGCTACAGCAAGAGCTATTCCTCTCCTATTTAGTCGCATGCTTACATCCGCCAGTCGAGATTCCGTGGGAGCCAAATATTGACCCTTCACTCTATGATGGTATACCACAACGTCCTAGTACCGCGAAACCACCAGCATCACAAGCAGGCAGTGGAAGAGCAACCCCTGTGCCGGTTAAGGATCGGCAGAAGCTTGGTATGGAAGGCGGAGCACGTAAGCCCGACGCCCGTCAAGCTATGGTTGAAAGCGTGAGTGCTCTTGCTCGCATGCCATCTTTTCTGGTCGAGCTATTTGTCAATTATGATTGTGACGCCAATCGGGTGAACTTATGTGAAGATATGATCGGTCTGTTGTCGCGGAGCGCTTTGCCAGACTCAGCTACATGGAGCACTACAAGTGTGCCTCCACTATGTCTAGATGCACTTCTAGGTTATGTACAATGCGTCGCAGATCGCTTGGATGATGAGCCATTCTCAGAAGGTCTTCCAGACCGAGCAAACCTTAGAGAGCAGAGGCGGCGCAAAAAGATCATCGTAAAGGGCGCGACTAAGTTCAACGAGAAACCGAAGGAGGGCCTTGGATATCTGAAAGAGTCGGGAATCATCGACAATCATCCTGCGTCTGTTGCTAAATTTTTAAGGCAAACCACGCGAGTTTCCAAAGCAGTGCTAGGTGATTTTCTATCTAAGAAGGGTAACGACGACTACCTTGAAGCCTTTATGGACTTGTTCGATTTCACTGGGAAACGTGTCGACGAGGCGTTGCGTCAGCTTTTGGAGAGTTTCCGTCTTCCTGGGGAGTCACCGCTTATCGAGCGAATTGTGACCGCCTTCGCGAAGAAATATCATACTCTCTCTGAAGATGTGGCAAACCAAGATGCCGTGTTTGTTCTCACGTACGCCATCATCATGTTGAATGTCGATCAACATAGCCCGAAGATCAAGAAGCGCATGGAATTGATTGATTTTGCACGCCAAGTGAGAGGTGTGAACGATGGGAAAGATTTTGCTCCTGAGTTTCTTGAGGCGACTTTCGAAGCAATCAGGACAAATGAAATCATCCTTCCGGATGAACACGACAACCACCACGCGTTCGACTATGCCTGGCGAGAACTTTTGCTCAAAACAGAGTCTGCTGGACCGCTAGTGCACTGTAACACAAACATATACGATGCTGATATGTTCGCAGCAACCTGGAAACCCATCGTTTCAACACTGTCATATGTATTCATGTCAGCTACTGATGATGCTGTATTCTCTCGAGTGGTGACAGGATTCGACCAATGCGCTCAGATTGCGGCGAAGTATGGAATCACGGAAGCATTAGATCACATTATCCAAAATCTGAGCTACATGACTACTCTTGACAACGAAAACCTTTCCAACACATTACTTAACACCGAAGTCAAAGTCTCCGATGATAGCGATAGCGTCATGGTCAGTGAACTTGCCGTTAAGCTCGGCAGAGACTTCAAGGCCCAGTTAGCTACCCTAGTCTTGTTCCGCGTGGTAAAGGGAAGCGAGCATATCATCAAGAATGGCTGGGAACATGTAAGACCTCAAACTCTCTTTTTTAGACTTGTACTGACTCCGTGCAGATTGTTAGGATATGGCTGAAGCTTTTCGTCAACTCATTGATCTCTTCATTTTACAATAGAAGTCATGCCCATCTGAAACTGCCAAAGATCCCCCTGCACACGCCTTCCCAGATCATTGATCGTGCAGCAAAGGCTGCCGACACTGGCTTGTTCTCTGCTTTATCATCGTATATCTCTAGCTACGCGGCCGATGACCCGCCTGAGCCGTCAGCCGAGGAAGTGGAGAGTTCGCTTAGCACTGCTGATTGTATCAAAGCCTGTCATCTAGAAGATGTTTTCGCCAATATCTCGTAAGTCCCGTCTTTTCTCGATGAACGGCCGCAGCTCACCAAAATTAGAAATCTTCCTGTTTCTGCGCTTTCGCCATTAATGGAGGCGCTCTTGGATCAACTTCCAGACGACGAGAGTTCATCTGTACCAGTCATAACTGTCAAGCCTGAAAGTGTGCCTTCCTCCCCTGCAAGCGTGGGAACCAAGGCGGCTCATACCAAACCCACTTATGATCCCGCCGTCGTATACATCTTAGAATTCTGTACAGTTCTAGCTCTGAAAACTCCGGAGACCATAGAATCTCTTGGGAAACCCGTCGCAGAGGCTCTCCAGGCGATTCTACGCAACTCGAGCAGGTATCATTCTGTACTCGTATCTCGGGCTGCCTACTATCAGTTCAATATTCTAAAGGCCAGCTATGTAAGTCACCTTGATCTGTCTTTGGAAGGTTCCGGCTCTAACTAGTCAGGATCACGATTATGTTCGCGCTCCCGTATTATTGCATACGATATCCAGCTTTACGAGAGAGATGCTGGCGAAGACATCACAGCTGGTTTTGCAAGGTCTCAAACTGTGTATCGAGCAGCCTGGACCTCTCCGTAGTGAAATTATGACTTCCCCCGATTTTTGGTTGATCCTGCGCACCCTGGCAGGGAACTCTCACTCTTCACCAACGGTCTTTGACATCTTAGAAGGAGGCGTATCCGGCTCGCCGTCAGCAATTATCGCGGACAACTACGAAGCTGCAATTTCCCTTCTTAATGAGTATGCCACCGCAGCCCAGGTTGGGGCAGCTGATGAACAGAAAGGCGAAAAGCGCCAAAGAAATTCGCGACCACCCAAGAAGGAAGCCGCTAGGTGTGTATCCTGCAAATATCATGCGCGCGTAATGTGGCTAAGTCTTTATAGTGAAAACGCAATTGTCTCGCGTGGCGTGAAAGCTGTCAATCTCATATCAAGCATGACAGCCCGGATCCCGCACCTGATGAAGCAATCGCATCTTGAGGATAGTGAAGGTAACCTAAGCCAGCCTTTCCCGTTAACACATCACGTTGAAACTGACATCTCTGTAGCCTGGTCTGCCTACTGGCTTCCTATCTTCCAGGCGCTTACCACGCAATGCACAAACCCGTGTAGGGAAGTGCGACAGTTATCCTTCTCTTCGCTGCAAAGGTCACTTTTATCACCAGAACTCACGTGTAGTGATCATAAGGAATGGACGGCCATTTTCGGAGAGGTGCTATTTCCGTTGATTCTCAAGTTACTAAAGCCCGAGGTCTATTCATCAGACCGGGACGGCATGAGTGAGACGAGAGTGCAAGCCGCCTCTCTTCTTTGTAAGACCTTCCTGCAATATCTCGTACTGCTATCCAAGTGGGACGGCATGCTGGATCTATGGCTACAAATCATCGATATAATGGATAGACTCATGAACAGCGGACAAGGAGATAGTCTAGTAAGTTTCTACCGAATATCTCTACCACTTTCGACTGCTAACCAGTTTCTCCAGGAGGAAGCAGTGCCTGAAAACTTAAAGAATGTGCTTCTATTCATGTCCAGCAGCGGATATCTCGTACCGCCGAGCAAGGATCCGTCACAAGAGACTCTATGGGTTGAGACCTGGAAGCGTATAGATCGATTCCTCCCTGACCTTAGAAAAGATTTATCATTGGAAGAGGAGCAAGAAGAGGTTGTGATTTCAGAAAAACCAACCGCTGAATCACAAGTGGTGGCTGAAGAACAAGCGCCCATTCAGACAGGGCCAGAAGAGGGCCAGACGGAAAAGGCCACAGGTGAAGAATAGCAAGGAACATCGATATGCGTCTGAAAGATGGTTTAAAATATGAATCGTAATGTTTTGGGAATGCTAGGGTCTCTGGTCAAGACCTGAGAAGCAAAGTGTTAGGTTGTATAATAGACAGCATTGAGAGGGCAGCGTCGTTTGCACTGAGGAGCAAATATACCCTGTCAAAGGCCACGAATATATTTCTTACAGGTTTCTCGGCATGTGTACAGTCGAGAACCCATATATTATGAAAAGCGCACACTTATTATACTTGCGATGTTCACTGTATGATAACTTACTAGGTAGTGCTATTTGTGGTACTTAGGTACAAGCATCTGATGTTGAGTCAGTCGCACTGTCCCCACAGTATTTTCTACTGCGGCGTGTATAACTATACTGTAAAGCAAGCTCTCACAACTCACATCTTCCTTGAATCCAACAACAGTCGTAAAATAAGGGCAGAAAACCACTGTTAAGCACCGCCCGGGAACATATCAATAAATATGGCTTCCGGTCCACCCATCGCCACGTATGTGTCATTGCACTCCGACACATATCGTCGCTGGCTTTGTCGCCGGTCACTCGTAAGTTAAATAGCTAACCAGGTAAACAGAGTCTACGTGCGCAACCTGGAGGAGCGCGTGAAGCCCGACACCCTCAAGGAGGCGCTCAGCGCCGTGTTTTCCGACTACGGCAACATCATCGACATCGTGGCCAAGACGAACCTGAAGGCGAAGGGACAGGCCTTCGTCGTCTTCGACAAGCCCGAGTCCGCGGTCCAGGCCATCGAGGAGGTGCAGGGCTTCGAGCTCTTCGACAAGCCCATGCAGCTCGCCCTCGCCAGGACGCGCAGCGACGCCACCGTCTCTGCTACGGGTAATAAGGAAGAGTTCGAGCTGCATCAGCGGAGAAGGCTGGCTGAGAAGGGTATGTAGCATATATTCATCGCACTCGCTTTCACCATTTATCCATTCATTGTGGATAGACGGATCGGATGAAATGAATGAATGGTTAGCTAACCTGCTGTCGCATAACAGATAAGAGGAAAGCAGCCGAAGCCGCAGAGGAGCAGAAGCGACTCAAGCGTCCCGGCGCCGTCGTACCGGCGGCGGAAGCGAACCGGCCCGCGAAGACGGCACGTGGTGCTGGCCTCAAGGCGACGGGTGGCGCAGCTGGTGCCAACACCGTCGTGCCCGACGAGTACCTACCCCCCAACAAGATTCTCTTCGTTCAGAACCTGCCCGACGACTACGACATCGAGGCGCTTACGGGCATCTTCGGCCGCTTCGAGGGCTTCCGCGAAGTGCGTCTCGTGCCGGGCCGCAAAGGTATTGCGTTCATCGAGTACGAAGCCGAGGCGGGCGCCATCACGGCTAAGGAGAACACGGCCGGCATGGCGGTTGGCGATGGCAATAAGTTCATCAAGGTCACGTACCAGCGCCAGTAGTGCCTTATATAGGTATTCCTGGCTATGGACGACTGTGGTTAGATAGGATGTAATTAATTGTACGATTGTCTATGAAGGTTACTGTCTTCGTGTCTGGAGTTTCATGTCATTGCTACCATGACAGCAAAATTTCCATATGACTGTTTAACTCTAAATCTCCCAATCATCAATTTGTGATTCCTAATTCATTGTCATGGCCTTCACGGCGTATGAAATGGACCACCTCCAAATATCTAGGATCCAAACTTGCATCGGAAACTGTCCTTTAAAATCTTCTGCTCAAGTTGCATTTATCCAATCTTAGCTCTTGACGTAAGTTTATTACAACGTGATGATGTTTGAGTGTAGTAACAAAAACAATAATCGCTGCCTGCAGGTTGACTTCACGTTCTCCTGGTCGGTTTCCTAGTGTAATGGTTATCACAGCGGATTCTGATTCCGCTAATCTGGGTTCGATTCCCAGGGAGACCTAATATCGTGAGATTTTTTCTTTGCAGCCTCTCCACTATAATCGCGTCTTGGATCTTTTTTGTTCAACATAATATCTTGTAGTATGTCTCATTCCAGTAAATACGGAGGCGATGATTGCACCCGCTTATATATTGTTGGGACCGTATTCGAAGAGAGAGGTCGTGTTAGACCCGGCTATAGTCTGTCAACATCAACTAAAAATATGAATGATTAACCGTGATACGCCTGCTTCATGAATTTAACAATACATGGCCGAAGGCTAGCCACCCATCTGGCTTTCCCCAGCCTTTCGCCATACACATGTGTTTGCTTGATGTGTAGAATACTTTGCCTTAGAATATCACATCATCATCCTCACCCGTCGCCAATATGTCGGCTGGTGCCGCATCGTCCGCTGGTTCGACATTCTCTTCATCTGACTTTGCTGCCGCGATTCTCTTGGCTTTCATTTCCTCATCTGCAGCCGCCACATCTCGTTGTTTCTTGCCGGCCACCTTCTTTAATCTGTAGAATTCTTCTCTGTCTAGCTCGTCGAGCTCGGAATTGATATCTTTGCGAGTTAGTGAACGTGTTACACTTTAAGACGGAGACTTGACGTACATTTGATGGTATTCTCCGTTCTGGGTATAATGACATGCTCACTGAAAGTTACATTAGCTGAAGTACTTGACCTGGCGTATGATGGGTCATTACATGGCATTAACTGTCAATAAGTTAGTTTGGAGAAATTATAACATGGTGTTAATGAGGGAACTTACCTCTCCGGTTCACGACTTTAATCACCTCATCCAAGATGACGAAAGCAGTCTGGAGACTCGCCAACTCAACGAGCGTCTCAACAGCGCGTGCGTACGTCTCCCGGCACCGCTGGACCTGCTGACCACCCTTGCCCAGACCAGTCAGACCGAAATCATTGTTGCCCTCCGTCAGGTAACTCTCGAAAGCCGGCAAGAAGACACCCGAGACGTTCTCCTGCTTTGTTCGTAGTCTGAAGCGTGCCGACTTGGCTGATTCTTGCACCTGGTAACCAATGTCGCCACCGACGGCATATGTGACTTCGGCAAGAGAGAAGGCGGCGATTTGCATGACCCGACCCATCTTGCGTTTCGCCTCGTCAATTCGGCGTGTGATTTCTGGAGATATTATCAACGTCCGTTCGCATGTTAGGACACAATGTCTAGCGAATTACCTCGGAAGCGCCTGTTGTAGTGTCCATGTTAGCTTCGAGAAGTATAGAGATCCGAGGAGGGGCGTACTTAGTGAGCGCTTCGCTCTTGCGCTTAAGCAAGCTATGACCAGTTTCAGCGCCCTTCAGCTTGGCCTTCATGATACCCAACGACTGTCTCGTCGGGAAGACAGCCTCCCGGTCCTACCAACAGCAGCGTTAGCTTGAATAGACGTTCTGGTAATAGCTCCCAGTTGGAACATACCCCAGCGCCCGACATCTTTGGTCACCTGGCTTGCTGATGAGTTCGTATAGAAGCAGGAATGAGAGGAGACACGCGACGGTGACGCGTCGTCGTCGTGTATGATGTTAATAGGGTTGAACCTTTAGGTTAAGTGCCTGTAGATAAGTCAATAAGAGCTGTGTAGGTACAACACCGGAGCTGCCCGCATTCCGCATTGGCCATGACGACCGTCGGACAGTGTGGGCTTCCAGCTACCCCCGATAAGACACTGTACCAACCATATTCGTACCAACGTACAGGTATCAAACATGGACCCCACTTAAAAACACCTAGGAAAGTCAGTCACGGTTTATTAGTCGACGCTCGATGGCTCGTTAGAGTTCAAGTCGATCCCGCGACTGGCAATCTGCAACCTGCAGTCTGGCACACACCCACCCATCCATCCCAGGATCCCAGGCGCCCACCACTGGAAGTGTCGTCCCCAGTCCGTGTTTGCGTCTGCCTCACAATGCGCTGATGCCGGATGACCACCAGCCAATCCTGCATTCCCGCATTCCTGCGAACGCTCGCGCTGCCGACTGCCATCGACCACGAGCCGCCAGGTAGGGAGCCCAGGAAGTCTAGGGAATCCGACACGATGCCGCCCAATGGCGTCGCCAATGGCAATCATGCTGCTCGCAAACCCGATCTTCACCTCGTAGTAAGTGGCCGTATCTGTTAACACCGTGCGCATTACTGACCACCTGACTGCAGTCCGACGAAGACGCCGTTTACGAACAAGACATCCTACGAGATCCCGGCAGCACAAAGCCCTGGCTGGCGTACATCCAGTTCAAGCTTCAACATGGCACGCCACAGGAGCAGGCCTTCGTCCTCGAACGCGCCTGTCAGCAGCTTCCTAGATCCTACAAGCTTTGGAAAATGGTAAGCTTAAGTCGCCTCCTAGATTCGCGCACACGACTTGCTGACACTCTCGATAGTACCTGCGATTCCGCACGAAACATGTCTCGAAGCTGAACGCTGCCGTCTTCGCTGCTGAGTACCGAAAGGTCAATGCGCTGTTCGAACGGGCCCTAATCCTCTTGAACAAAATGCCGCGCATATGGGAGATGTACCTCAAGTTCTTGCTACTACAACCCCTCATCACCCTGACGCGGCGGACCTTTGACCGAGCATTACGTGCCCTCCCCATTACCCAGCATAACAGAATATGGGCCATATATCGTCCATTTGCAAACTCTGCTGGCGGGGACACTGCAGTCAAAATATGGAGGCGGTACATGCAGGTTCATCCCGAGGATGCCGAGGATTTCATTGAACTGTTAACGCAAGTAGGCCTCTATACCGAAGCGGTTCAGAAGTACATTGATATCCTCAACAATCCGCGCTTCAATAGCAAACAAAGCAAAGGCCACTACGAACTGTGGAGCGAGATCGTTGATCTGCTTGTTGAACATGCCGCTGAAGTCGAGACCGGCTACGAGACTGGCATCGACGTCGAACGGATTATTCGAAGTGGGATCGAGCGCTTTGCTGATCAGAGGGGAAAGCTTTGGTGTGGCTTAGCTACGTATTGGGTGAGGAGAGGGAGCTTTGAACGTGCTAGAGATGTTTTCGAGGAGGGCATAACGACTGTCATGACTGTTCGCGACTTTACTCTCATCTTTGACACGTATGCGGAATTTGAGGAATCCATCATCGGTGCGCTGATGGAGATGGCCTCAACGCGCGCAGAAGAAGGGGCAGTAGATGAAGACGCCGATTTCGACCTTGATATAAGGATGATGCGTTTCGAACAGTTAATGGACCGACGACCTTTCCTTTTGAACGATGTTCTGCTTCGACAAAATCCGAACAACGTTGCGGAATGGGAGAAACGAGTGGCTTTATGGGGTGACAACAAAACCGAGGTTGTTAAGACATATACTGATGCTATTGCTGCTATCCAACCAAAGAAAGCAGTAGGCGCCTTCCACCAGCTCTGGGCGAATTATGCCAAGTTCTACGAGAAGGGGGGGGATATACGAAACGCGAGGATCATCATGGAAAAAGCTGTCAAAGTTCCGTTCAAATCGGTTGCTGAGCTCGCTGACATGTGGATTGAATGGGCCGAGATGGAACTCCGTAACGAAAACTTTGATGACGCTGTCAAGATCATGGCAAAGGCTGTGCAAGCCCCGAAACGATCAACAGTAGATTACTTCGACGAGACCCTTTCGCCGCAGCAAAGAGTACACAAGAGCTGGAAGCTATGGAGTTTCTATGTTGATCTAGTAGAGAGTGTCAGTTCACTAGATGAGACAAAGAAGGTCTACGAAAGGATATTTGAACTTCGGATCGCTACGCCGCAAACCGTAGTCAATTATGCCAACCTGATGGAGGAGCATAAGTATTATGAGGAGTCTTTCAAGATATTTGAGAGAGGGTTAGATCTTTTCAGCTACCCAGTAGCTTTCGAGCTCTGGAATCTCTACCTCACCAAAGCAGTCGATCGGAAGATTGGGATAGAACGATTACGAGACCTTTTCGAACAGGCTGTAGAAGATTGTCCAGCCAAATTCGCCAAGGTGCTATATCTTATGTATGGTAACCTCGAAGAGGAGCGAGGGCTCGCTAGACATGCCATGCGAATTTACGAGCGGGCAACGAGGGCAGTATCGGACGAGGACCGTGCGGATATGTTCAACTTATATATCACCAAATCCGCCTCAAACTTTGGACTACCCTCCACTCGACCGATCTACGAGCGGGCTATTGCGGCTCTGCCTGATGAAGAGGCCCGAGACATGTGT
The DNA here is from genome assembly GCA_022385715.1 of Xylaria cubensis. Lineage (NCBI taxonomy): Eukaryota > Fungi > Ascomycota > Sordariomycetes > Xylariales > Xylariaceae > Xylaria > Xylaria cubensis. The sequence continues at coordinate 26,423 of MU279054.1, read as the reverse complement.
CTGAAGTTTGCCGACATGGAAAAACGCCTGGGTGAAATCGACCGCGCTCGTGCTATCTACGGTCACGCATCGCAGTTCTGTGATCCTCGGACGAATCCGGCATTCTGGACCAAATGGGAGCAGTTTGAGGTTCAGCACGGCAACGAAGACACGTACAAGGAAATGTTACGCATCAAGCGCAGTGTTCAGGCGCAGTACAACACTGATGTCAATTTCATCGCGTCTCAAGCTATCGCACGCAGTCAGCAAGTGCGCTCGGCCGAAACAAATGGAGATGCAGAAGTGGCCGACGCCATGGAGCAACTGGAGCGCCAAGCACGCGCACCCGCAGGATTTGTCGCTTCGAGCACGGGAATTGCCGGGACGCTACCGAAGGAGCAGCCCGTGGTAGCATCGAATCCGGACGCTATTGACATCGATGGCATGGATGACGATTGAAACGATCAAGCAGATGTTTTCTTTGTTAAATTTTGTACATTTGGCATAGTGAAAAAGGGGCCTGGACGGCTGGCGGTGGCTAATTAGTATTACTCCACGATATCACAGATCTCTTTGACTGAGGACGTCTAGGCTTGAATTCGCAACAATTCATAAATCCAGCATCTGTGGTTCAGATCTTTCATATATTTAAAGGTCAATATAGGCTAACTTTCGATTTCCCCACGCCGTTTTGCCGTCGTATCACTAGATAAGCAGCTTACTGTTTTCCCCCTAGCAGTATATACAATTCGCCACGACCACCTGCAGAATTCCGCATGTTCCTTCACACAGTGACGCTTGAAAGGGGCATGCAATGGAGACATGTTTTATTTCATACTAGGCGTTGTTACAGTCTTATACAACTCAAAACATAAGGCATGTATGTAGGCGAAGAGGAATCGAAGGCCTGCTATTGATACATGCATGTGAACCAGAGTGCAAAAACTGCAAACTCCGCCATACTGAGGCAAAAATTCGTTAGTAATCCTCTTCCCTTCGCTTCCCGTTTCCCTATTCCTTTCCTTGTGTTGTCGAATCACAGCGCCTTTCCCAGCTCAACCCGAAAAACTCCGAAGGGCGAATTCTCGTTCCGCCGTCTTTTCTGCAGCAGCAGATCCTTCCCGGGCAAGCGTTTTTTTGTTTTTTGCCGGGAGGGAAGCTAGCTACCCCAAATCAAACATGATGCCTGTTCTTACGGCCCCCGTGTTGCCGCTTCCTCTTCTTGATCAAGAAGGAGCGGAACATGGTCGGGCAATCCCTGCCGGCGGCGGCCAACTAGGCGTTCGCACCATTGGCGCTGGCAGTGGAGGACTTCCGTCCCTGGACGGGCGAAGCCGGGTCCGAGGTGCTCTTGGTGCTGCTGCTCACGGACCAGCGCTTCGAGTGCGCCTTGTGGAACTCCTCGACGGCGTCGCGGTTGCGCTCTACGTGGCCGTCGCGGGACGAGGGCGTGGCGTAGATGCTGCCCTTGCGCTTCTGGAAGCGGGAGGGTGGTGTTTTGGAGGCGTCTTACGTCACGGTGTTGTGTTAGTCCCACGTTGTTATCTTCTCTGTGTAGCACATGTATTTGTGTTGTGTATGTGTCCACGATAGGTAGGTAGATAGATGAGGATAAGTTGGAGAGTAGTTCGAGATTCGGGACGGGGATATTGATTATAAGACGGAAATAGGGGAAACGGAGGCAGAGGGTGCGGTGTCGTCTAAATGTAAAGTAGATATGGAATTGGAGGTTGGAGACCTAAACTCACCCCATTCGTCAGTCATCGTGTAGTCTCGTGAGTTAGTCCGTTGACGCTCTAGTGGCGATGAATCAGACCCGAGGGTGTTGGTGAATACGGGTTGCTCCGTGTTGGCCATGGTTTTATCGAAGTTTGGTGTTTATGTCTGTGGTTGCACAGGTCAGTCAACGGTCGAAAGGTAAAGTGAAGGGAGGCACTGGTTTGCTATCGAAGGGGGGCTGACGAACTAATATCTGCTTCTTGTTTTTAATCGTAATAATGCTTCAGTAGGAAGATCCTACTTGTAGACCGGAATTTGAGTGTAGGTGATTGTTGATAGGGACGTGAGAAGGAAAATGGGCGATATTTCCTCTCTCAACGACTTTATGTACGAAAACGATGTAAATCGTAATTAAGTCGTGTCTCTGATGACGCTAGTGGCGTTTGAGTCTGAGTCTGAGTAGTATCACAAGTGATGTGGTTTGTGTTTTGGTATAAGTCGACACGTTCTTGCTGTGACAAAGAAAACAAAGGATAAGGGGTTCAGTCGAACGGGTCTGGTGACTGCCGTGGCTTTTTATACTAGGAGGTAGCTATCTCCCGATACCTACCTACATATGTGCTTTATGGCTTTTAGTACTTACTCGATAGACGATGATGCTGTCTGTTGATCACTAAGGTGGGAAGGAGTAATCCCGGCCGAGGTTAGGTATCTGGTAATTACTTACATACATATCAACCAAGCTACATACATATGTAGCTATAGTCACATTCTTCAAGGTATCATCTTCACACTACCCACCACAGCTATCTCCCCCCTATCCCTCGTCTATCTCGGCCAATTCTGTTAGGTAATGATACGCGTTCCGTCATTTCCATCAGACGATATCAGGACGTCTATTCTGTCATTGCTAACTACAGGACTACTACTACCTCTCTCCCCACTGCTCGCCCTAAGCATGTTGGTTGCCTCCCGCGGGGACGCAAACTGATTGGCCACAACAGAAGTGACTGCAGGTAGCCAAGCAAACTTCAAAGCACAAGGTTTGGGGCGGTGCAAGACTGGATCATTGACCGGACAAAGAGGTGTGCAGAAATCTAAGAAGGCGAGTGGCAGCTCGGCAGCCAGGTTATACGCCATGATCTATAGATTGTGCATGGGGGAGGGATGGGTTGCACCGTGATGCGTTGGTTGGGATGACCCTTGACAACCCGATCGGATATGATAGGCAAATTATATTCAGGAAAGAAAGAGACCTGCCTACATTGAGACCATGTTCAATGAATGAATGGATCAATCAATCAATCAGGATGGAGTGTAAGCTCTCCATCCAACGGTGCTTCTAAGGTGGTTTGAGTTAGTAACCTCCACCCATTTGTTCGCGCCCCTCCCCCGCTTTCTACTACTTATCTAAGTATATTTAGTCTTCACTTTTGCTCTGATCTACATTTACGCTAACACGGCGTGTAGGACTGCAGCGAGAATGGCATGAAAGTGAAGACTGTACTACGTAGTGCAGCATAAATCACCGGACCATTTTTGTCTGACCCAAGCCGTCGTCTCCCGTAGAGCTCCCCCACCAACACCCCTTTTCTTTTTCGTGAGCTTCAAGGTCGATTGATTGGTTTCCAGTATTCTGTTTTTAGGTGAGTCCTTCATGCGCGAGCCTGCAATTCTTCGACTCTGCATCAGGAACGATTGTTGTGGTGGCTAAGCATGGCGAGCGATGAGCGTCTGACCTGTACAGGTAGGTGCCCAAGGTGAAGAAGCTCTGTAGTCATATCAAAGCCAGCGTTGGAATAATTATGTCATGGTGGCCAATTTGAAGCTCTTAGTTCGGTGACGTCAGCAGCTAATCGACCTTCTACAACTAACAATGCAGCGCCGGTACTGCATGAACCGGAGCAGAAGATAGGTGGTATCTGTCATACATAGGGTAGAATAGTGTCGATCATTTAGGGTTCTTTGAGACTTACAACGTTAATAGATACGGAGCGTGCATTGGATTGAGTAAACTACTGTAGTGTAGTATACTAAGCAACCACAGTAGTTCATACATAAATATTTGATACTTTGCGCTTGTTTGACGTGGAATTCCCCAGCATCTCGATATTGGCTGGTTCACCCGCACTTATCCACATGGTGTTGGGTCTAGGCCCTTAATCCTGTTGTGGAGGCTACGTACCTTGCAATGGGAACTGGCAACTCTTTGCCGGGTAGGTTCATTCGCTCAGGAGTCTAGTTACCTGGTAGGTAGGCAGATCATTGATCACCTGATAAAATAGATCGATCAAGTGATTCAACTTGCCGAAACTCGGAAACTGGATCCGAAGGAACGCAACAAAATACCTACCACATCTTATAATCTGCTAATAATCCTAATCGTGTAGTAACAGATTAAGGCATCCCGAAAAATTGTCAGTGAGCTGGGCTGAATTGTACTTAGATTGACAACAATAGATTAAAGCCTAATAGCAGCTGTCGACACCTGCCAATGGTCTCAAGTATCGTAACAAAATGGAGGCAATCGCCGAATTTATCGTAACCAAGAGAGAAGTCGGCTGTCAACTGATTGAAGCCAGACGTACGTGCAATAACCTTTTCATACAGTTGCTAATTGTATCAAAATCAAGGCTACTTAGATGCCACAACCAACCTAATCGATATCGCTGTCGATGATTCACATTTCAGCACTGCCGGAATGACTCACCAATAACCCTATGCTCTTTTTATTGCGCCTCGTTACACGCACCCGGCCAAAAAGCTTAATATCAACTGCTTTTTCGCATGCACGCCTTCTGAACTACCTCATGTCAAAGAGGAAATCTGATGTGTTAGAAGATACCTTGGACATCCAACGGTCACGCCGGATAAGAAAAATGGCTACACAGCCGGCAACAACCACGATTGAGCTGACTCCCAGAGAGGCTCAACTCAAAGGGCTGCTTCTTGACACTGCCCGCCATGTGAACAACTCACAACCTACAGCTGAGCCTGTCGTCCTGCGATGGGCCGGAGGCTGGGTCCGGGACAAGCTACTCGGTATCGAGTCCCACGACATTGACACCGCCATCAACGTCATGACCGGCGAGGCTTTCGCCTTGAAGCTACGTGAGCTTTGCGACAAGCCGGAGACAGTAGAGAAGCACCGCATTACAAGTGCCGACATAGGAAATCTACACAAGATTGCGAAAAATCCGGATAAGTCGAAGCACCTGGAGACCACCACCATCAAGCTGTGCGGTTTTGATGTTGACTTTGTCAATCTTCGTAAGGAGACGTATACCGAAGATAGTCGCAATCCACAGATGGAGTTTGGTACCGCCCAAGAAGACGCACTACGCAGAGATGCCACTGTCAACGCTCTGTTCTACAATCTTAATACGAGCCAGGTCGAGGACTTCACAAGCGGGCTGATAGATATGAGGTCGAAGCTGATCAGAACGCCACTGGAGCCCTTTCAGACCTTTATGGACGATCCTCTGCGGGTTCTACGACTCGTTCGATTTGCCAGCAGACTGGGATTTACTATTGATCCAGCAGCTGCAAACGTCATGGGCAACCCCCAAGTCCTGAATACGCTTAAGCTCAAAATTAGTCGCGAGCGAGTAGGGGTGGAAATCGAGAAGATGCTGAAAGGTATGGACCATCTTAAAAATTTATGCAATCCATCCATCTCTAACAGCGACTAGGAAAGGACCCTCGGAGATCATTACAGTACATTAATGAGCTGGGTTTGTACCACACCGTATTCACGGACCCAACTAGACCAGATATGCCCGTACCGGTTCTGTCTTTGTGGTCTAGTGCCTACGAATGTTTAAACCACCTTCTAAGGAACCAAGCGCCCAGCTCCATCTTTAACGTTCTTGTTCAGACAGACGAAGCTTCGTATTACGCCTGGACACTTTCTGCCTTGGCACCTTGGGAATACGTGGATGAGCCTGTACACACCGGCAAAAGTAAACAACCTCCTCCATGTATTTGTTTAGCCGGGCGCGAAGGAATTAAGGCAACAAATAAGCTATGCGACCTTATCACTGCGGCGCACAGAAACAGAACAGATATCATGGCTTTGAAGACTGCAGTCGTTCAACAGGCCGCTTATATCAATGAACGTGACAGATTTGGTATGGCTATACGGCACTGGGATGCTAAAGGAGGTCACTGGCGGCTCCAGGTTTTGTTTAGCCTTCTTGTCGAGGCGATGCAGCGTTGGGAGGTGGAAAACAAGAGCTCCAGTCAGTATTGCACCTAAACTCACTAGTTGGTTCATCTTCTGACTTGCTATAGCAAAAAATGACGACTTCCTGGGTGAATGGACATTGTTCCTAGAGCATCTCCAGGTCTTGGATGTTTTGGATGCGCCTTCCCTGAAAAGAATTATTGACGGTACCCAACTCGCTAAGGCTTTGGAGGTTAAACCAGGCAAGTGGATGGCAGAGGCCTTAGAGATCTGTGTGGCGTGGCAACTTCGTCACCCCGATGCAACAGACCCAGCCGGAGCTATCGAAGAGGTTACTAGCAGAAGAAAGGAATTAGGCATACCGTCCAGTTAAGATATAGCTATGCAGCCCGATTGATCTCCGTAGACACCAGCCTCTATCTGGGTAGGAAAATTTGACCGGGCAAGTAAGTCTACCTCTTTGTCACCTCTCTATATTTGCTTAACGTCCCGGCTAACTGTCCCTAGCAATGAACTAGTCAGAAGTCCTGATGTCGATCAGTCTCCTGTTAGTCAGCATGGTAGACTGTTTAGACCTGGATTCGGACATCAGTTATGTCTAAATGATGCCAATAAAGCGCAACTTTTTAAGTGATGAAGCTGGGCTCAGCCGACCTCCAACAAAATTACGGACCTCGCCAGTTCAGGCCAGTACCACGGACGTGGATATGACAAGCAGAGCAACCCGAGGCAAGTTAATATAACTTAATCGCCTTGCATCCTCGGTGCTACCCAACAACGTTTTAAAGTTCCCTTTTTGTCTTGAGTAAGAATGTTTGTCGCCCAATCAATCAGCACCGCTCATCATTACCAACCAACTACATTTCTTGTACCCAACACTTCACTCAAGGCGTTCGCCTCCCTTGAGACTGTGACAAATGTAATTTCTCGCCCTCTCCCTTCGACGTGATACGTTAACAAGGTGTATAAGATAGTCGTAATCCAACTTGCAAAGGCTTCCTCTCTGCCTACTCCTCAAAGTCCTGAACAAGCTTGTCTACATTCCTTACATTGATTTCTCTTCTTGAGTCCGGTACTCGTCTTCGTCGGTCATTCCTAGCATCACCAGAATTGTGTAGAATTCTCAGACCCTGCACTCAACAATATGCAGACACGACAGACTATTGTGATGGCTTTGATGGCTTTCGCCAGTATTGCCAAATGTCAGATGGCGGCTAGGGACGATGATGATGAATGCTCATCCACTACAGCCGCTGTTCTTCCCGTCAATGCGCCATCTTCACTTGTCGACTCCGTCTTCACCCCAATTGCTTCCCCGGATGATGGCTCGTTTCTCTCTTTCATTACGACGCCAGCTCCGGCCGCCACCTCGGCCAGCGCCGCGCCATCCTCCCCTCCTGCCCAGGAGACCACCACGACCGAGGCTGCCACATCTACCGCCGAGGCTACGCCTCCCCCTGCCACACCCACTTCGACCGCTGAGATAGCCACGCCTTCTTCTGGTTCCTCTTCCTCTTCGGGGGGCCAAGGCCTCTCGGGTGCCTGTGCCCCGGACGGCATGTTCAACTGCGTCGGCGGAAACTCGTATCAGCAGTGCGCCAACGGACAATGGGCGCCTCTCATCCCTTTGGCGGCCAAGTGTTCTGAGGGACAGTCGATGACTTTGTGGAGACGGGACGAGGGCTCTGATGAGGGCTCGTTCCAGAGCCGTCGTCGGGCTAACTGCGTGGATAATTGATCACTGCCTCAGGGCTGTTAGAAATTCAAGGCTGTTAGGAGCCATGCGTGTAGGATAGTCAATATAAAAGAGGGCCTGGCCGGCCTGGGTTCTCACCACCTTATGTTGAGTACGTGTATATGTGTAGAGGCCAAATCCGTCCGTGAAGTGTATGATTTATTGCCCTTCAACGCTTATCCTAGCAACATTTAAGTCATGTACTCGCCAATCTCTTTTTAGCACAACTGTATAACTTTGGTTCTGATCTCGTTCCCGTTCTCATTTCATTCTCCTCTATTTCAACTTTTCGGTCTTCTTAATCTCTGGATCCTTGTTTCTATATCCAGTTGCTCGTTAATTCTTACCAATAACACTCAGTCACATTATCTTAAATGCCTTGGGTGTTATCGGAATATCCTCATAGGGGAGCGAATCTGCCTTGGACATATCGGTGATTGAGATTGTATGAGTTACAAATAACTTTAGGCGGGAAATAATTTCTAAGAGCAATTTAAGGGAATGCAATGTGATATCATTGGGTAATAAGTAGTAAGTTTCTCATTCTTTCTAAGGTATAGAATAATGTAGGTTGTGTTGATGGGAGTATCTTATCGTGAGGGCATTGATATACACATACTATATACATGATGGCATTATGGACCAAAAATCAAAACCAAGGCGCCGTTTAGTTTCTTTGCAGAATACGCCACCAATGCTTTTTCATACATAAAAATTACATTTTAATACAGTCCTTCAAATCTAACACCGTTAAACGGACGCATCTTGGGAGGATTCCGAATTAGTGTCGGGAGTCGAATCTGAGGCGGATTTCTCTGTGAAGATTTCCAACCCGCTCTTATCCTCCTTGATGCGGACCCCGGCGGTATCGCCGCGTCTTAGCTCTCCTCTAATAATCTTATCGGCTAGGCCGTTGCTGATTTCTGTCGTAATGAGGCGGTTGAGCGGTCGTGCGCCAAATCTTGGGTCATATCCACGCTCGGCGAGCCATACGCGCACTTCATCGTTGACATTGAGTTTGATGCGTCGGTCGTCGAGACGCTGTTGTAACTCGCGGAGTCGAATGTCGACAATATCACGAAGAGCGTCCAGCTTGAGTCGTTTGAAGATGATGAATGAGTCAATGCGGTTCAGGAATTCAGGTGCGTAGTTAGCTGCAACCACGTCCATAACCGCTTTTCGTACCTCTGGACTGACGTCGCCTTCCGGTGTCTCTGTGTAGCGATGAATAGGGTTGTTGCCCACGAGAATATCGGCTCCGAGATTAGATGTAAGAACAATTATGGTATTTCTGAAGTCGACCTTGTGTCCCTGGGCATCCGTCAGGTAACCTTCGTCAAGGACTTGCAGTAGTAGAGCCGATATATCTCGGTGAGCTTTTTCAAACTCGTCGAAAAGAAGAACCGCATAAGGCTTCCGTCGCACCGCCTCTGTTAGTTGGCCAGCATCATCATAACCAACATAACCCGATGGTGCTCCGATCAACCTTGAAATTGTGTGCTTCTCTTGAAATTCGCTCATGTCAAATCGCACGACCGCTTGCTCGGTCGAAAACAGGAAGCTGGCCAGTTTTTTACACAATTCGGTTTTACCCACACCAGTAGGGCCCAGAAAGAAGAAGCTTGCCAAGGGCCTGTTGTCTCCACTGAGACCGGCACGCTGCATTCGCACCGCGTTCGCGACAGCTTTCAAGGCCTCGTCCTGCCCTCGCACCGATTCCCGGAGGGTATCCTCCATATTAATAAGCTTTTCCACGTGGCCAGAGGTGAGCTTTGACACGGGTATCCCAGTAACTCTTGAGACCACGGTCGCTATGTCATCGGCAGTCACAGAATCGTGGATTAGGGTACCAGGACCTTGAGCATCCAGTTCACTCTCGCCATCTTTCGGCAGCTTGCTCTCCAGGTTGGGAATTACCCCGAAGCGCAGTTCGGAGGCACGGGCAAAGTTCCCACTTCTCTGAGCGTGATCTAGTTCGATGCGTGCCTTGTCGAGGTCTTCTTGTACTTTTTTCAAGGCATCAATCTGACCCCTCTCCTTTTCCCATCTTTCAGTGAGTGTTCTCTCCTCCTCCTGAAGCTTCTTCAGGTCCGATTCTAGCTTCTCTCGGCGTTCTCGACTTGCCACGTCCTTTTCCTTCCGCAAACTTTCCAATTCGATCTGGATCGTCATAATCTTCTGGTCAAGGCGCATTATATCCTCAGGCTTACTCTCTTGCTGCAGCCGTAAGGAGCTAGCCGCTTCGTCCATTAAGTCGATTGCCTTGTCTGGGAGATATCGGTCGGTTATGTAACGGTTCGAATAGGTCGCAGCTGCCACAAGGGCACCATCGGTGATTCTCACACCATGATGGACCTCGTACTTTTCCTTGATGCCTCTGAGAATACTAATGGTGTCTTGTACGCTGGGTTCATTGACTAAGATTGGTTGAAAGCGGCGGGCTAATGCGACATCTTTCTCAATCTGCCTGTATTCGTTGAGTGTAGTAGCACCACAGCACTGTAATTCACCTCTAGATAGCGCGGGCTTGAGCAGATTGGAGGCGTCGATTGACCCTTCGGCCTTGCCAAGCCCCAGTAAGATATGTAATTCGTCGATGAATAAAATGACTTCGCCATGAGCTTGCTCCACTTCGGTCAAGACTTTCTTTAACCGCTCTTCGAAATCACCTCGGAACTTGGCGCCTGCAATGAGAGACCCCAGATCCAAAGATATCACTCTCTTATTCTTGATGCTCTCTGGAACGTCTCCCCGAACTATGCGCAACGCCAGGCCTTCCAAAATGGCCGTCTTTCCCGTACCAGCACTTCCAATTAGTACCGGATTATTCTTTGTCCGTCGTGATAGCACTTGTATCGTCCGTTGTATTTCGTCGTCTCTCCCAATGACCGGGTCGAGCTTCCCGTCTCTGGCTTTTGCCGTAAGATCGACACCGTATTGTTCGAGCGCAGGCTTCTCCGGTTCACCGCCGAGATCCATGCGGTGAGTACCGCCGGGTGGATGGGGCCGGCCATTCGAATAAGAGCGCAATGTATGTATAGGCAGCGAATACCGAGCGTTTCTAAGTATTGCAGCGGGGAGCGCAGCTCTAGCACGTATTGGGAGGTTTGCGTCGGAGCGTCCAATTCCTTTTGCCGCCGCCGCGAGGGACCGTCGCGACGACGAGACAAGATTTCGTCCAGCTAGCATAGTGAAGCTTAAGACAATGAAAAACGATTATGAATTTGGCAAAAATTACGCACGATATAAAGAGAAGAGAAGAAGAATATAACACTTAAGTAGTGTGGCATGATCGCCACACCATCTTGTCATGTTGTCGTCAGGAGCTCGAGAGCTCGAGAGCTTTCTGGAAATACCAAGATCGTGCTAGCTATCCCACCTCGCAGACGACATTATCGATAACACCCAAAACCCGGTACCTAGGTACCGATCAGGACCAATGCCATTCTGGGCAAGGAATAACTTCAAATTGTCTTGGAAACCAACCACCGAGAGGGGCAAAGGTGCGGAGCTAAGTTCTAGGCTATTGCTGTAGCGCACCGTGTCAACCCAGAGCCCAATTACTGGCCCAATCTCCTCCCCAACACTCCTGGAAAAAAAAAATCGAAAATACAGATTTCATCTCCTCCTCTAACTGCCCCACCTACCCTTCCTTTTCTTCTTTCCCATTCTTCACAGGCAGTTCTCTTCTCCTTGTCTCCTTTTCTCAAGATACCCTCACGTTTTTCACTTCCATCACACCATATTTCTTCTCCCACGCTCCATACGTCAAGATGGGTTTCATTGATCTCCTCACCGACAGTGGTCTGACCTGTAAGTTGACAGCGTCACCTTAGTTTCCAGTCCGTTGCTTCGCAAAACGTGCATCTTGTCCGACAGCAAGAACAGCAGATTGCGCCATGACCGGCTTGGAAAGCTAATAGAGTAACCAGTGCTTACCGGCTGGTTGGCCACTCGATCATACATCGTTGGGTAGGTTTTAGGGATTTCATTCTCAGCGCGCTTCATCTTTCCTTGGTCCGCCGTCAACCCCTCAATAGCAGCAGCCTTTTCTGTTTATTCGCCATTATGATGAGAACATTGGTCCGTGTTTCTGAGCAGCTTAAGACCCTGTCAAAGGAGGAAACACACTATAGCACTCTGTGCAACTCTGAATTAGCAACCCATTGCCCTATTTTCTTCTCTCTTGTGAAGCACAACATATCTCGACGCGACCGTTGCTAACTTGGGCACCAAGACACTCTCCTTCTCAAGCCGATGTTGCTGTTTACAAGGCCATCAAGTCTGCGCCTGACGCCGCCCGGTATCCCCATGCCGCTAGATGGTACAAGCACATCGCCTCTTTCGAGGATCAGTTCGCGACTCTGTCCGGCGATGCCTCCAAGCCTTACACCTCCTACGGCCCCGACGAGGCTGAGCCCACTGAAACATCCGCAAAGGCGCCAGCCGCTGAGGCAGCAGGCGACGATGACGACGTCGACCTTTTCGGTAGCGACGACGAGGAAGAGGACGCTGAGGCCGTCCGCGTTCGTGAAGAGCGTCTGGCTGCCTACCGAGAGAAGAAGGCTACTAAGCCTAAGGTAGCTGCCAAGTCGGTTGTCACCATGGATGTCAAGCCTTGGGGTAAGTTCCTTTGCATTACCCGCGACACTATACCGTTTACTAACCCGAGCCTTCGCTAGATGACGAGACCGATATGGCCGCCCTCGAAGCCTCAGTCCGAAGCATTGAGAAGGACGGTCTAGTTTGGGGTGCTTCCAAGTTGGTGCCTGTTGGCTTCGGTATCAAGAAGCTGCAGATCAACTTGGTCATTGAAGACGAGAAAATCTCGCTCAGTGATCTCGAGGAGGAGATCCAGGGCTTCGAGGACTACGTGCAGTCCACCGATATCGTAAGTATCATCACGCACTAATATCACTATAACTTCTAACGACTTTTATAGGCTGCCATGCAGAAGCTATAAACAACCTAAATAAAGAAGAAAAAAAGGCATCTAGCAAAAGCCACATTGACGTATTGCATGAGAGAACGACATTAAAGCTATGGGGAACAAGGTTTGATGATTGTAACGAGGCTTGGGCAGTGGGGATGAATCAGGGCGAAAATCTCCACAAAAGGAGCTTCACATAGAGGTCAAGGGGCTACGAAAGTAATGCTAGGGATCATCATGAATGATCGACTCTGAACAATGACAATACTTTTCTATGTGCTGCACATTAAGCGTCAACATCATCCTCTGGGTGCCCGGCCCTGTCTAGACAATGGGTTATTATATGTGGTCAATGCCGTAACTCATTCTGCGATCTGCCTAAAGTAGGGGTGTCACTTCGGATTTAGACCTAAAATTGAATGGTCTTCTTCATGGGTAATAATAATATTATACAATCAATAAACGGAGCTCTCAGCTTATCGCCTTTTCGTAAGCTATCTCACCAACTTCCGGCCCTTTTGGGTTGGTCATGTATCCTCAAAACCTCAATCCCCCCCTATTTTTGACTTCATTATTCATAGCGAAATACAGCCCGCAACGCAGAATCCAGATTTAGTGATGGAAGAGTCGGATGTTCTGTTCCACGAAGACAATACCGAGCTTCTCGGCAGTCTCATACACGGCGGAGTCGTTTTGGCTGCCGCCGGGTGCCGCAATGTACTTGGCGCCGGAGCGATGTGCGCGGTAAATATTGTCGATGAAGGGGAACTAAATAGTACACATTAGCGGGACGGACAAGTCGTATATGTGTTGTTAAGACCGGGAGGGACATGGTGACTTACGAAAGCATCGCTCGAGACGGCGACGTCTCCAAGTTTGCTAAGCCAGTCATTACGCTCTTCCTCGGAGAATGCCGCGGGCACCTCCTCGAAGACGGCCTCGAACTGCTCACGCTCGGGACCTGATTTGGGTAGTTCGCCGCTGACTAGCAGATCAATCGCGTTGCTCTTGTCTGGGCGCTTGGTGCCCTTCTTCCACTTGATGCCGAGGACTCGTGGATGGAAGCGAAGCCACCAGTTGTCAGCCTTGTCACCAGCAAGACGAGTGCAATGGATACGAGACTGCTGTCCGGCGCCCAGTCCAATGACCTGGCCGTCCTTGGCGTAACAGACCGAGTTACTTTGCGTGTATTTCAGCGCGATTGTTGCAACGGTCAAGTCTCTGGCAGCTGACTCGGGGACGGTGAAATCCTTCGGTGTCACAGTCCGCCTGAATGAATCAGGTGAGATCTCGACATCGTTACGATGCTGGGCGAGAGTAACACCGTAGACAGTCCTGGTCTCTGTGGTGTCGGGCTGATACTCGGGGTCCATCTGAAGGACAAGATATTTGCCTCCCTTCTTTTTCTTCAAAATTTCCAGGGCGGCATCCTCATAGCCAGGCGCGATCACACCGTCTGAGACCTCTTTGGAGATGATGCTGGCCGTAGGGACGTCGACTACATCACTTAGGGCGATGAGATCTCCGAAGCTACTCATTCGATCGGCGCCTCTTGCACGTGCATACGCTTGGGCGAGGCCAGAAGTTTCAATCCCCTGGATGTCGTCAACGAAATAGACCTTGCGTTCATCTGCACTCAGCGGCACGCCGATTGCGGCACCTGCAGGTGATACGTGCTTGAAGCTCGCGGCGGCGGGCTTTCCTAGCGCCTTTTTCAGCTCCTTGACCAGAGCCCAGCTGTTAAGAGCATCTAGCAAATTGATATAACCTGGTGAGCCGCCCAAGACCTTGAAAGGAAGATCCGTAGAGGATGTGTACGCAGCAGCGGGTTTCTGATGAGGGTTGGCGCCATACCGAAGGGCCATGTATTGCTGGCCGTCGGCGTAGCGCGAGCGGAAAAAGGCCGAGATGTGAGTGTCATAATCAGCCGTATGCTCAAAGGCCTTCAGCGCGTACTTATTGCGGCTGGATTCTTTGATCTCGCCTTGCTCCAGTTCCTTTAGGAAGGTAGGGTAGTCCTGGGGGTCGCTGAGAATAGTAACACGGGCATGGTTCTTTGCGGCTGCTCGTATGAGGGTGACACCGCCGATATCGATCTCCTCAACAGCTTCAGGAACTGTCACGTTGGGTTTTGCGACAGTGTCCTTAAAGGGATACAGATTGCAGATGACATAGTCGACTTTGTTAATGTTTTGGTCCGCGAGGTCCTTCTCGTCAGATTCAAGGTTGCGAGCGAGGATACCGGCGTGTACCGCTGGGTGTAGGGTCTTCACTCTCCCGGCGAGCATCTCGGGAGCTTTGGTAATGGCCGAGATGTCCCTTTCACGACGTCAGAATTAATGCGCAAGACTGGTAAGAATAACGGCATGACTGCTTACTCAACTGGAAATCCAGATTCGCGGATCATCTTAGCGGTACCACCAGAGGCCAAGATTCGGACATTCTGCTTGACCAGGCCTTTGGCCAGATCAAGGAGACCTGTCTTGTCATAGACAGAGAGGATAGCGATCCTCTGAGACATGATGTAAGCGGGTTAAGTGAATCTGCCTAAATCGACACGGATCCAGTTTATATGTAATACTGGTATACGATGAAGAGCTTATACCTTTCAACTTCGGTATGATATCCCAACTTGACAACCTTGAACGACTAATGTAAGAATGCGACAAGATAAGCTTGACGAGGGACTATAAAATTTCGTGGCGGGGTTCAATCAAGCTCAGTCGGTTTAACCCCACCAAAATTTCACGGTGACAGCTGAGGGGAGTTTTGTCTGCGCAGCTCGAGCTCAGGACCCCGCAGGCACCAGCTTTACACCCCTCTTCGGCTTCAACCCCACCTACCTATTTCATACCTAGAGGTAGAGTCTAGTATAAATCCTGTACCGTGTCAAGATCTTTCACCAAATTGTCGTTTATCTACCTAAAGGTAGGCAATGCTAGCAGCGAAATCGCGTACCCAATTATCACATCTTAAAGCAAATAATAATATAATAGGTCTAGGTAAGGATTACAGGTTTATAGTGAACAGAACTTTATAGCCCAAGAACTCTATACAGTGTTAATTATTTTGGCGCTAACTTTTGGCCTCCGTAACCTTATACCCCTCCAAACGCGCTTGCTTAGTTAGACGCGTGTCCAATTTAAAAGTGTGTAAGTTAGAGGCCCCTCCAACCTTATCGCCATCTACTCGACAAGCCATTCCATCTCATCCTATATCACACAGAAACTATATACGTCATTCTTCCAATCTGTACTTTTCTAGCCATGCACGGCGACCTTGGAAATAAACTCGTGAGTTACCATAACTGTGCGCCAGCAACCAAACTCGGGCTAACAAGTATTGCAGGTCCAACAGGCCAAACGCACCCAGAACTTAGCCCACTTGCCACCCTATCAAACTGAGTTAGTCCGCGCTGTTACTCGAGAAGTGCGCGATCTAGATAAAGATGTCGCCGCCCTATTAGAACCTTTCCAGGGGTCATTCCATCCTACCGATGATCAAGCCGTCGCATGCACCTTGCTAGTGAACCATCTGTCGATGCGAAGGAACAAGAGGTGTCTGCTCGCTTATCACCACACGCGGACAGACAAACTTGAGAAGTTAGTATGGAAAGGTTATGATGTGGTTGACTTGGCTGGCCAGCAAGTGGGGGACGGCTCGGTAAACGCCGGCGGCGCGTCCAACGTAGCAAACGGCGACGGAAGCATGAATAATCTGAGCCCGCAAGAAGAAGACTATGTTCGGCAGTACAGCGACCTTCTCGCCGCCTACAAAGGGCAGTGGACCGATATCGATCTGACTGGGAGCCTTGAGCCGCCACGAGATCTGTTCATCGATGTACGAGTCTTGAAGGATGCCGGGGAGATTCAAACAGAATATGGGTAAGCAATCCGACGAGACCCCTCTCGTTTGCCGACTAGCCACTTACACTTCTTCAAAGAGCCATTACCTTGACGAAGAATAGTCAATTTTACGTCAGGCAAGGGGATGTCGAACGTCTAATCGCGCAAGGCTATCTACAGAAACTCAGCTAAGCAGTCAAGCTAATGAGTAGTCGGTGTCGCACGCATGATCATCAGTCAGATACTTTCGGGCCGAGTCTGTTTCTGCGGTCAGTTCTGGCCGAATCAATTAGAGAGCGGAAGCTACCAAATTGGTCAACATTCTTCCTTGTTCCTATAGAAGATCTTCGGCAGACTGCATCGCGACGGCTATTATGGTTCTAGAAATCAAAGTCTTTGCAACTCGTCCTACCCAAGCGGGTGTTAGGCTGCTTACGATAGCCGGCATCGGACGGCGATGCATTTTTTAGCTGTACGACCTGAACGTTGAATTGGAACGAGGCGCAGCAACCCTATACCTATGTCAATGCTCTAGTCTGGCACGAGATCCCTCTTTGCAGGAGGATTGGTCACGTTTCTCGGGCTGCTACCCTGGTGATTTTATCCCCAGGAATCACCCCATGGCACTATGAAGATGGCTCTTTATACAAGTAGATGCCACTTCGTCCTTCCAATTGCACATACCGATGAATTATCACCCTTTCGCCAGTTCAGGGTCAAGTAGGGTTTTTACCCAACGCCTCTAAACTTCATAGTGCTAAGAATTTAGCGCTTGAATGCTCAAAATGTCTAAACATTTGGTACTGCAGAAAACGTGTTCAAACGCACGCCTGACAACGGTTCTCTTTTGACGTTGCATGTTGTTGCATTCAGCTCAATGGCCTAGGAGATTGAAGGCCAATGGGATGAGGCCCGTCCCGCTACAAGTACCGTGTCGGGGAATTGGCGAATGCCAACGTTTTTTGTACGTAACACGATGCAAGGTCGCTGCATCCACCTATGCGTACTGTACAAGGTTGCAGACGGGTGACACCAAGGGTCCCTGTACAATATCGTGCCTATCATGCCCTTAGATGTTGAACGCTGCAATACATGGTGTGATATCCGCGCAGGACGAGACATACGCAGGCCTATGGCAGTAGTCATACAATATGCACTCCAGACTTGTAAGAGTCAGGTGAATGCATTGCCTCAAGCACCATTCTTGTGTATGTAAACATAGACTTGTTAATTTTATCGATCAACGATATATCCGGAATGGTAAAAACAGCGAGCAACGAATGATCAAAGCGTGCACACGTGTAAACTAGTGTATATATCAGATACTATCCAATAATGTAGAACTACAACGTCCAAGAGCCGCAGGTTGCGCAGGGATCGAGCGCGGTAGCGTTAGTGATCGCAGCCATCCAATTCACCAATGAGACTCCAGATCGATTTCGGCTGCCAACCTCACTTAACGTCTGATGATGCGCCAGAATGTGGTGGTTGCACCAATGGCATAGAACTACCGCCCGTCTTTCATTTCAGGCTGAGGATTGTTGGAGAAAGTCGCGGGGTCTCATGGATTTGGCGGTATTGAGAGGTCTTTCGAGGCTGTACGTATGCATTAGACAAGCTATGTCCGGTCGCTGATCGACCGAGTCAACGTAACGATTGCTTGTCATGCCTCGCAGGATCGTCACATCGTGTTGTCAAAAACTGCAACCTGCTCCTGACTATAATTCAAAATTGGACATGCAATACTGGTAGCACTGGCTTAGGCCAGTTTTCCCAAGCCTCGAATCACGCCACAAGGGAAATACTGACGAAAGGTGACGGCATACCGTCGAGGAGCAATACACAGCCTATAGAAATGGTGTCTTTCTTTTGTATCAGTGCCTCATTCTTCGGAAAGAAGCATAATTGGTGACTGCGATCAGTGTAGATGCCGAAGGATAGGAGATGATGGCCGCTACAGTTGTCACGCGCCAAATGCACACTTTTGGAATAAATCTGACACCGAGATACTACCCAGGTGAGGTACCTACCGAGATATAGATATGTATGGTACCTATTAGTCCATTCTTGAGTCTTTGAGCCATCATCGGACCGGGCTGTTCTCAGATGCAGGTGACGCAAGTTCTTGTTACTTGAGTAGGTCTATTAGGTATACGTACAAGTACGAGTTGCTACCCCTGTCGAAGTCCGATAAATTTCGGGTCTTTCAAAAATTTATCAAGCTCGGTTGGCCCCATATATGCAAGACATGCAGCCAGGCGGTTGTACCTAACCTAGTATCTTCATAAGCGACTAGTCTACATAACCGTTGAAGTCCGTGTTATTATATGAGGAAGCAAGCCGCTACCTATTTATTTAGCTCCATGATATGGCCGCCATCGTCGATCCAATTGTTCAATCTGTGGACTCTTCTTCACTTACGTTTCGCGCTTTTAGATAAGGTGCTTACCTACCTATCTTCACACTTGAGGGTTCTTACGTAAAGTTTTTTGATATCTCGCCTCCCATCAGGGTTCGTCATAGCTCAACTGCCCAGATATACTACGTACATGCACCTAGCTTACCTTAAGCTTCAGCATCACTTCCATGCTTCTACGATCTAAGCACTCTAGCAACGCCTAGCTATCCGTCCCCCCAGATCCCCACCATCCGTGCTATCTATATGACTCTAACTCTGCATACAACTATACTTGTCCCTCTGGATATTCGAACGGCCTCACGTATCTCCTGGCGAATGTAGATTACCTTCCCATAGCTTCAGCGCCATTACGGCCATGTCTGTCCCGTCATTTGGCTTTAACTGGGCTCGGAGATCTCCGTCTCTTCATTCGAACCCGGATGATGGAGAATCTGCCCATGGTAGCGGGCAGCAACCAGCTCGTCATGTACCAGGGCCAGCCGATTTAAGACAGTTCTCATCTTCGTTTGGTTCACCTAATCACCGAGAGCCAACAAGGTCCTTTATACCTGGCTCTGTGCAGGATCACCTCTGTACGTCCTTAGCCCTTTTGGATATCCCATTCTGGTTACTCCTAACATGTCTCGTTAGTGCCCGTTGACAGTGCTGGATTTGCCAGGAGCGTTCGCGAAGATACCGCAGAACTCGCTTCGTACATCCTAGCCAACAAGGAAGATAAACAAAGTGCTTCTTTTCTCGCCCAAAGATCATTAAATTCATCACAGCTCAGCTTTGACCACATAGTCAACGATGATACCCAGTACAACCATACCGACAGAATAGAGGAGGTTTCAGAGCCACCTTCGCCCGACGATGAGACAATCGTTACGGAGGATGTCGGTCCTTCCATGTTGACGACCATGCTTCGACGATCACCCCCGGAAGCTCCGCCGCCGCCTGTGTCTGTAGATGATAGCACGTACAGCGACAGGTTACGAAGTCCACGCTCCATGAGCACAATGTCATTGAATGTAGGATTGACCGAGCCAGCCGAGCGAAGTCCAGGCACGAGCGAAGGCACATCTGAGATAACACCCCTGTTGCGTCCTAAATCGCATAGGTCACAATCCCCAGTTGACCTGGAGGACCTTGAAAATCAGAAGCCTCAAAGTACGAGACGCATTCGGTCGTCATTAACAGAAGCAGCTAGGAACAGAATACGTGGTCTTGGCGTTGTGATGAATCCGAAATCGTGGGATAAGAAGGCAATTTGGAACAAAGCTGTCATAAACCCCTTACATTGCCTACCGGCCGTAATAGTAGGGTTGCTTCTCAACGTTCTGGACGCTCTTTCGTATGGTGAGTTGTCGCCTTGGTATCTCTCTGGTAACCGTCGCTAATAGCCTTGCAAGGCATGATTCTGTTTCCTTTAAGCAATCCTATTTTCGCAAGTCTAGGCCCTGCTGGGATTTCGATATTTTACGTCAGCACCATCATTGCACAGCTGACATTCTCGACCGGAAGCATATTTAAAGGTGGCGTCGGGTCGGAACTTGTAAGTACGACGGTTTACATAACTTGTACTGTACTAACCATACTTAGATTGAGGTCGTTCCCTTCTTCCACAGCATGGCGTCTACAATAACTACTATTGTTGGTGAGGATAAGCCAGATGCTGTGATTGCAACTACTATCACGTCTTTCGCAATCAGCTCTATGGTGACAGGCATTGTGTTTTATTTAATGGGCCGGTACAACTTAGGATACATAATAGGCTTCATCCCTCGTCATATCTTGATCGGTTGTATTGGTGGAGTAGGGTGGTTCCTAATTGTCACAGGCTTTGAAGTATCAGCTCGACTAGGCGAGTTCCACTACGACCTAGAAACAGCGCAGCGACTCTTCAAAACGGACACACTTCCGCTTTGGCTAATTCCTCTCGCTCTCGCCATCTTTCTCTTCGGACTACAGCGAAAACTCACATCTCGCTACGTCTTACCAGCTTATATTCTCTCTATTCCTTTCGTTTTCTATTTCATTGTGCTGTCGATGGATAGTCTAAGTCCCGATAATCTAAGGAAAACAGGTTGGATTTTTGAGGCACCTGAGGACGACCAGCCTTGGTGGTATTTCTGGACACTCTATAGTAAGATCAAGCATGCCAATTGCTACTGCAATTATACTAACTTAAAGGCATAGAGTTTGAACTGGTTCATTGGGGCGCAATCGTGGAGACACTCGGCGCCATGCTTGCTCTGACGTTTTTCAGCTTGTTGCATGTCCCCATCAACGTTCCTGCTTTGGCTCAGAACGCAGGTGAAGACAATCTGAAACTAGACCATGAACTTAAGCTCCATGGTGTTTCTAACTTTGTCTCTGGGCTTGCGGGTAGCATACAGAACTACCTGGTGTTTGCGAATACCATATTCTTCATGAGGTCAGGGGGTGACAGCCGGTTAGCTGGCTTCCTTCTGGCTGGGCTAACTTTTGTGGTGATGACTATTGGACCAGCAACCATTGGTTTCATTCCAGTGATGATGGTGGGAACACTAATCTTTGTTCTTGGATTTGAGTTGCTGTTGGATGCTTTGGTAGCACCACGACGGAAGTTGAAGTTAGTCGAGTATCTGACAGTAAGTGCCTCATAGCGAGACTCCTCTCAACTAATATTTGTTGACATCATTTATAGATAGTAGTCATTGTGCTGACTATGGGCATCTACGATTTCGTGGTTGGTATCTTTGTTGGCATGATTTTAGCCTTTGTTTCCGCCATCTTCCACGCATCGCAGGTATCTGCGATTCGAGCGACATACACCGGTGACCAAGTTGGGTCAATGGTTCGACGCAACCCTTCGCAACATCACTATTTGCACGAAGTTGGAACGCAGACTTACGTTATCAAATTGTCCGGTTTTCTCTTTTTCGGGACTATTGTTGGCGTGGAGGAGAAAATTCGTGGGCTGATTTCCGATGATGCCTTCAAGCAGCGCCCCATCAGTTACATGATTCTCGACCTACGACATGTCACGGGTATTGATTTCTCAGCGGCTGAAGGATTCAACACAATTAGTAGATTGCTACACAGTAAAGGCGTACATCTACTCGTTAGCGGCAAGGACGCTGAGAGTCGTGTGGGTTTAGATCTGAGAGCAGTCGGCCTCGGATCCGATGGCATAGACGTCAAGTTTATGCCCGATTTAAACTCAGCACTAGAAAGCTGCGAAAACGAACAGCTAAAGACTTTTTACGCTAACCAAGAGGCGTTGAGAGTAACTCGACCTTCACCTTCCAGGAATCTTGATGTACCAAAGAATAGTTCTACCGCCCAAGCCTTCGACATCCTGTCACAGTCACCAAGAAGGCATCATCTACAAGAGGCGGCAAGAAATGTGTTAACGCGGCAAGAAATTCGGCGTACAACTAGATGGCAGAGCATAAGTGAGCCACTAAGACTCATGCTACAGGTCAGTATTCTGGAATCTCTTACACCCCGCTTAAATGTTTTTCAGGAGTATGAACTGCCCAGTTATGAGGTTTCTAGTCCTATAACTCCCAAAATCTCTTATCTCATTCGATCATGTTCACCCTAAATGACAATTGCTAAGTCTATTTCCGTAAACATAGGTCTTCCATAACGTAAGCCAGAAGAATGAAGACTTCTGGTTCCGAGCCAAGCCGTACTTTTCCCGCAAAGAGTTTCCAGCTGGCACAGTCTTGTACCATCGCGGAGAAAAAGCCAAAGGCTTCTACTTATTGGAGAGAGGCGAGCTGCACGCCGAGTATGAAACGCCACAAGGTCATTTGTCAGAGCCAATTGTGCAGGGTACTACTTGCGGGGAACTGCCTTTCTTTTCAGAGACCACCCGTACTGCCACCGTTCGCGCCGTCAAGGATTGCGTGGTCTGGGTCATGGACACCGATAGCTGGAACCGACTTCAGGACGAAGAAAAGGACGTTGCGCAGGAATTGCTTCGTGTGTCGCTCAAACTAACTACGGAGCGAATGAACGCCATGACGAATTATATTTCAGCCGTGGGAAATTAATTCGATATGGTATCCCTCCCTCCGCACTTAATAATGCTAGCCTGGCTATGTAGAGTGGGAGATATAAAAAATCTATCGCATAGACTGGATTGATTTTCATGTAAGCGATCAAGTTTATTTCGATTTTCATGGCGTTGGATCAGCATGTTCACTTTACAAGCGAAAAGCATCTGCAATTTAGGGCGTCTTACATTGACAGCGTACTTGGAGTGGCATGAGACTATAAACCATAGCTTAGCTTGAATCCCTAATTACTTGCTTTTATTATGGAGCGTGATGCCGCTCGACTTGAACGACGCCGGCCTTGAATTCAAACCGTTAAATGAAAGGGCCTGCGTAGTCTATAGGCTTTTCACATATCGAAAGTACCGTTACTACGTAATTTCTTATTACCCTTTCCCCAACTCTTACGTTGTAAGTCATGACTATGTTACACTAATGGAGAGTATAATGCCTGATTCATTAAGACGTTGAGGTGGCCACCATTAGAGTTGACCATTGTGTAAGGTTTTAATGTCTCTGAAAGGGATATTATAACAGGTTTTGTTTATGCCCTATCACCAACATGCCTCGTTCCAGCTGAAGAACTTCGAATCGAGTCCTTGCTACTTTTAGAGCCCAACTTTGAATTATCCGAGTAGCTTTGATTCATACAGTTAATATTCGACGCTAATTAGAAGATTTTGGCCAACTTATTCCTCAACGGTTTGACGTATTATCGTTGCGCTATATTCAGTTTGTTCAAGAAAAAAAAACAAGTGAGGGTCGCACTTGTAGATAATAGGTTTTACGTGGCTTAAATACCATATTAAGATGAGGATATGCCCTTTCCTTTCTCTCATTATGATAACATAGGAATGGAAGAATTATAGTATGGGTGTTTATGGTTGGCATATTATAAGCTAACGCTCGATCCATGCTTTGCATAGATTTTCTTTATTAATAAAGCTTGTATAAACTTATTTTAATTAATATATTATTAAAATTATAGCTTTACTAATTTTTTAAAGCTTTTTTTTTTAATTATACCTTTTTATTTAAGTAAATATTATTTTAAAACTTCTTGCGTATATATTTTTAATACTTATTATATATATTTTTAAGATTTATTTATTAAAAAAAAAACGATTAATATAAGTTTTAATTAATTTATAACAAAGCGTAAAAATCGTATACTTTTTTATATTTAATTTAACTTTTTTATATTTAATTTAACTTTTTTATTATAAATATTACTGCTTTTTTTAATTAATTTATATAGCTTTTTTTTATAAATTTTATTACTTATTAATTTTAAATAAAAGCATATATAATTTATTTATTTTTTTTTAGGAATAATTAAGCTTAGCTTAAATTAATTACAATATTTTTTAAAAAGCTAATAACTGCTGCTAAAAAAGCTTAAATAAAAGATTAACTAAAACTTTTTTTTTATAAAAGTAAGTTTATAATTATTATTAAACCGCTTATAATAGTATTAAAACTGCTTATAATAATATTAAAACTTTTTATTATAGCTATAAAACCCTTTTTTTTATTATTAATTATATTTATATTTATAATAATTAATATTATTTTTATATTAATAACTATTAAATTTATTATAATTATTTTTATATTAATATTAAACGCTTTTATATAGTTTTAAACTTTTATAATAAAGTTTATATTAATTAATAATATTAATTTTAAAATAAATAATTATAATTAATTTAATATATTTTTAGTTATTTTTTAAAATTTATTTATATTATTTAAAATATAAACAGCGTTTTATAAATATATTATAATATAAACAAAAAATCGCGTTTATTATAAAAGCTAAAATAATAACTTTTTTTATATATTATTATTTTTTTATTATTATAGCATTATTAGTTTTAAAAATATTTATAGTTTAAATATTTATTGTTTAATTTTAAATAAATTTAATATTAATAATTTTTTAATTTTATATAATTAAACTTAATTAATTTAAGTATTAAAGAATTATTTACTGTTTAAGTTTTTTAATAGCTTAATTATTATAGCTAATTAAATAAATTTTTTTTTTAATTTAAAAACTATAATATAAAATTAAGCTTTTATTAAACAATTTAGCTCGTTTTATTTTATAATAATAAAATAGTTAATATTAAATTAAGCTATTTAAATAATAAAATTATTTAAATTAACATATAAAAACGGACTAATATTAAAAGCCGTTTTAAATTAATATATTTAAACTAATAAGTTATATATAATATTAATTATTTATAATCTTTTAATATTAATTATATTAGTTATTTTAAAGTTAAAGCTTTTTAATATAAATATGTTTTTATTATTAACGCTAATTATTTTTTTACGTTAGTTACGGATCAGGGCTAGTGGGGCTATGCTTTATAATAGCTACTGCACCCGTAATTAATTTAGCAGTAATAGCAGGCACTGCGTGCTTATACTAGCCACTACATTAGCCACTGTAGCTGTGTATATTATGCCCACAGAATTTGCTACGTAAATTCTATTATTCTTAATTCTTTACTTATAAATTCTATGCAATATAGCACTTATTATTAAAGCCCTGACTTTAATCCAGTATAACGCGTAATAACGTTTATGTTTTAAAACATTTAATAGTTATTTAAATAATTTATAACTGTTTATTTATAATGTTATAAAAATTTAAAGCATTAAAATTCTTTTTAATATAATATATATATAAATAAACGCTTAAAATATTATTAAAAACGTATATAACGTTTAAATTATAATATAAGCTATAAATAAAGTTTATAAAAAAAAAAGCAATGTTTTTATTTATATTAAAAATAATTTATAAGTAAGTATACTTAATTAGTTTTAAATTGTTTTAATATTAATTTTAAAATTTTAATAGTTTTTATTTAAGTATTATTTTATTTTAAATTATTTAATTATAAAAAGCTAATAATATTTTATAAAATTAAAACTAAATATTAATAATAATATAAATAATAATAATATATATAAGTTTATTTTAATTATAAAAATATGCTATTAATTAAATATTATAACTATTATTATATTAATTATTAAATATATTGCTTTTAAAAAATATTTAAAATATATAAAAAATAATAAATTATTTATTTTTTATATAATTAATAATATTAAAAATAATATTATAAATATAAAATATATAATATTATAATATAATAAATATTTTAAGCTAAATAAAAAAATAATAATTATAATTATTAAAATAAAAAGCTTAAAGCATTAAATAATACTTATAAGTTAAAAAATAAAAAAATAAGTAATAATATTAATAATAATTTAAAAAAAAAAAATCTAACTAAGTATTATAAAATTTTTAAAGTTTATATAAACTTATAGTTTTTATTAATTACTTTTTTAATATTTTTATAAGCTTAAAAAAGTTTATTAATATTAAAAAGGGTTAATTATTAAAATTAATAATTTTTTTATAGCTATAAAGCTTTTAATAATAAAATATAAAGCTTAACTATTATATTAAATTTATATATTTATAAAATATTTTATATATATAAAATATAGCTTTATAATATATTTATTAAATTTATTAAAAATTTTATATTT